>OZ038485.1:38918129-38923129 GCA_964036315.1 Acanthosepion esculentum
ATTGTTCTTTGACAAGAAGCTCCGAATGAAGATAGTTGATGGGATAAAAATATGGTGATGGATATACAACCCTTTCCAAACGCTTAAATGTTCCTAGATCGACAGTTTGTAGCATTATCAAGAAATACAATGAAGCTCATTGTGTTAAGAATTAAGGATTAATCTGAATTAACGGTTAATTTCTGAGAGAATGGAAAGAAAAATTGTTAGTGATGTCTCGAAGAATCCTCACTTAACGACAAAGGACATTGCCAATGATGTAAAGTCATCAGGGTTGAATGTATCAACGAAGACAATCACTAGATTCTCTCATCAATCAGGACTTCGAGCTTATCGCCCTAAGCACATAAAATTCGGATGAGCTTATGCTAGGAGGCATGAAGAATATGAGAGTAAATGATGGAAGTCTTTTACATGGTGAGATGAAACCAAACTAGAATTATTTGGTCACATGAACTCCCATTATGTAAGGAGGTAAGTGAATGAAGCCCACAAACCAAAAAACTACCCTCCCTACAATTAGGCAGGTTGGTTGGTTGTTTGGAGTTTTATGGCATATCAACCACTATGGGTTATTTAATGCCAGATCCAGTATTTACTAAATATATCAAAAACGTATAGCTGGCAACATCGTTGTTTCAAAAACGTATAGCTGGCAACATCATTGTTTCAAAAACGTATAGCTGGTAACATCATTGTTTCAAAAATGTATAGCTGGCAACATCATTGTTTCAAAAAAGTGTAGTTGGCAACATCATTGTTTCAAAAAAGTGTAGTTGGCAACATCATTGTTTCAATGTGCTGGAAAAAACCTGGAAGTTCACTATTTTCCCATAGCTGGGACCCCAACAGGTGCTACCAGAGTGGACCTGGGAACACCAGCAATTAAGAGGTGGTTCCACGATTCCTCAAAACCTGATCAGAGGCCTTGTTAAGCATATTGGTGAGAGCATTCTGCTCGGAGATGTTTTCCTGCTTCTGGACCAGAAGATCTAGTGAGAGTACAGGGTATCATGGATAAAGAGCAATATTTATTCTGTTCTGTACAGAAATGTGGCACGTGGCCGAAGTGGGGAATGGGGAAAGGATGGTCTTCTACTGTGATAACTATAACTTGGCTAGCCGCAAACACAGACCCAATCGTACAAACAATGTTCCTTACACCAAAACAACACATTCATATTGATTTTCTAAGCGTAGCTTAGATGTGGCATAAGGCCGAACGTATGGGGCATTCAGTGAGGATCGAACTCACTACACAGTAGTAATTGATCTAAAAAGACAAGCTTGCTAACCATTACACTACGTCGAGGTGCCCAAAAACACTACATTCATATGTACAATTTTTATTACATTCACCATAATACCTCATTGTCTCTATGAAAATACTAACTAGTCCCCATATTTACAATTCATTGTCTGTGGGGTGAGGAGAATAAAACAACAATTTTAAAAACTATCCTCAATGTGTATTTACAATATGAATATAAAACTATTTACAAGAAACTAAAGAAAATAATATTAGTAATACCCCCACCCCACCCCACAATCACTAAATGTGGCAGAAATATCAGGACTATAATAGTATAAAACATTCATTCATTCGAAGCACTCACACTGACATGCACTCATTCAAACACAACAGCAAATACGAAAACACTTACGGGAAACGAAGGGCGCCCCGCATCCACCAGCGAACTGACATCACTGACCATCTAACGAAGGAGGGGATGGGGAATTAAACTTAAAGAAAAAAAGTAGGGACAAAAATAAAAGGGGCCAATGAGCATACATACCCTAGCTAAGTTAACTGAAAGAAAAAAGAATCTAAAACACCAAAACTGAGCCTAAACTAGCCTAGTTTTTATCATGGATAAACGGCAGTATCTAGCTATTCTTAAAACTAATATAAAAAAAGTGCAAGAAATCTATCTTTGTAGCGCCAATGGACGTTCCAACATGACAATGGCCTGAAGCACACAGCACGAATTGTTACAAAATACTTAGATGATAGCAAAATTAAGGTATTGGCGTACCCCACACAAATTCCTGACCTAAACTGCATTGAAAATTTATGGGTATATTTGAAGAAAAACTAAGAGAAAGTCGTCCTTAAAAATTGGAGAAATTAGAAGCTATTGCCAAGGAAGAATCGGTCAAAATACCTATCAGTATGTGTAGTGAGCTTGTAAGGAACTGTCAAAAGCGATTAATGGCAATAATCAAGAATATAGATTATACAATTCATTATTGAAGCAAGAGGGGTAAAAATTGTGTCCGATGTTAAATGTTTTTGGTATTTTTTGTATTATTGTTTGACATTAAAATAAAAATTTTGTTGTGGGCATCAATGCTCATTCATTCAAACCCATTATTTCATCATTTGTGAAAAAAATTCACATGAATTTTCCGCGAAAATTTGAGGTATTTCAGCTTTATTTGTAATTATGAAAGGGAGTAAATAATTCTGTCCATAACTGTATATGTACATATACATGGGAACATGTATGTCTACGTTCGTAGGTATATATGTATATATAGTGATATTAAAAAAACAATGGTTCCAAATGTAAAAGTTGTTAAGCTTTTAACGTGCCAAGAATTTCAACGTTTGTTCTGTGGAGGATGAATGCGGGATCTGATAATAATTTCAATATATTTATCGGACATCTGTTCATAACAATCTTTTCGACACGAAACTCTGGAGTCGATCAGTCAGATGTCCATTGAACTTTTATTCATTTATGTATATTTATTAATATACACTTAATAGCTCTGTGCTATTATATTGAGCACTCTTTTATTAACACCTGCACAAAATTTGCAATATATTGTAATTATATATATATATATATATATATATATATATATATATATATATATATATAACAACTAAAAAGTTGTAAATTAACGAAAATATAATGTTATGATATATATATATATATATATATATATATATATATATCATAACATTATATTTTCGTTAATTTACAACTTTTTAGTTGTTATATATATATATATATATGTATGTATGTATATATATATATATATATGTATATATATTCATACATGTTTCATTAAATAATAGAGACAAGTGTTGTCTATATATTTTTTGTAAGTTCTTTTCATATTGTCTGATAAGCTTAATAACATTATCATTAAACAATGAAAGAAAATCACAATATTGATACATATTTTTAATCCAATCTAAGCTTTCGGCTTACATAAGCCATTATCAAAGATGACAATTACACAATATATTAGGCAATACACGAACAAGAAATATATATATATATATATATATATATATATATATATATGATTATGAAAACGATGACTCACAACCACATGGTGATACTTATTTCATTAGATTCGAAAAAGTCGCTTCCAAATCTCCAGACCAAAGCTATTGCACACAAATGAATGGATAAATCATTCTATATATATATATATATCATTGTACATATATATCATGGTATATATATATATATATATATATATATATATATATATATATATATATATATATATATATATATATATATATATATATATATATGCAAGGTAACCAAAAACGTTCTGTCCGTTTTTGGATTAGTCATTGAATGAAGTTGAAATATATACGAAATGCGTGTAGCAATTCTTTTCAAATTCGGACAGCCGGAAGTAGGAACATCAGACGTTATAAAAAAACACGCGCACCGTGCCCGGCCATCAGTTATAAGCCGGACAGCTGTGAGAAGGATGGAAGTGTCTAGAGATCTCGTTCCGGGCTGTTTGCTTTACGACTTCAACGTGGGCTTATCAGCAGCTGTATCAAGTCGCCGCATATGTCAAGCGTTTGGGGATAGTGCGTTGAATGAACGTACTGCAAGACGTTGATTTCGAAAATTCAAGTCGGGAGATTTGTCTCTCCATGATGAGCCTCGCAGTGGACGACCACTGGTCTTGGATGACGGAGTCCTGAAGGCGGCCTTTGAAGAGGATTGTTTCCGATGAAACAGTTAGACTTCACCTGCACCGCCTAGGTAAGGCGTACAAACTGAGCAAGTGGGTCCGCAAACGCTGTTGGAGGTCCACAAGGAACAACGAGTGGCAGCCTGCGTATCGCTGCTTTCTCGCCACCGTACCGCATCCTTATTCAATCGAGTGTTTACCAGTGATGAAAAGTAGGTTCTGTACGAAACTCCCAAGCGTTCCAGACGTTGGTTGTCTCCTCGGGATGCTGTCCCTCACAAGACCGTCTATGCGCCCACGCAATTATTATGCTTTGTGTCTGGTGGACAGGTCGTCAAGTGGTTCGTTATGAACTGCTACCAACGGGCAAAATGATCACTAGAGACCTATACTCGCAGCAATTGAAACGTGGGCAGCAGGCATTGCGCCAGAAGGAGTCAGCACTAGTGAATCGCAAAGGTGTGCTTTTCTTCCATGACAACGCCAGGCCGCATGTCGCGCGAGTGGTCAGGCATACCATACAGCAACTTGGGTGGGAGACTTTGTGCCATCCACCTTATTCACCTGACCTTGCGCCATCCGATTACCACCTCTTCCACTCCCTGGATAATCATCTTCGTGGGAAATCCTTCACCAATGAAGCAGACTTGCGTAAAGCCCTCACAGACTTCTTTGCGTCACCTCACTCCACCTGAGTTCTACCACAAGGGCATTGAACAGCTGGAGACACGTTGGCAGAAGATGCTGGATGCCGATGGCGATTACTTCGAAGACTAAATATAAGTTACACATACTGTGAAGCGTTTAATTTTTTCCTTTAAAAACGGACGGAACTTTTTTGGTTACCTTGTATATATATATATATATATATATATATATATGTATATATATATATATATTTATATATATATATATATATATATATGAGGAAATATAGTCTTAAAGTGTGCTATATTTATGGGATAAAGTGCTCAATATCAGAGATAGAGCGTGTGTAAATATAAAATTGGGCATGGAAGTCAGCACTTAGAGGCGACAGTCTG
>OZ038485.1:38928129-38933129 GCA_964036315.1 Acanthosepion esculentum
AATAATATTCTACTTAGTATCGAGACTCTTTTAAATTAAATGTTACAAACGTTGGAATTGTACTCTATTCGTTTTCATCTTATATATATATATATATATATATATATATATATATATATATATATATAGCCGAGTTCGAATCAAGTTTGTTCCGTTCATTTTCGTGGAAAATGTATCAATCCATTCAATCTTCCTCCATCTGTTGGTTAATAGTCCGGGTTGATTATCCACAGAAGACATGGGTGACAACCGGTCTAGGGGAAAGGACAACCCTAAACCAAAAAACATGTTGGGCATGAGGCTGGCAACTCCATCCCGTAAAAATATACTTGCTAGTAAAAACGCAGCAACTGTGGCCTCATACTCTTGCCCTGGTAGACGAGTGTACACGGAAGACGAGTAGTAACCGGTTATAATTTTTTTTATTATTCCTTCCACAGTATCGAAACAACTGTTAAATCTATCGGTAAAAAAGTTTGTTCATTATTTCGTGCTAGACAATTATCCTACCAGAATCTATGTTTACCATCCGTCCGTCACAGTGAATATTGTTGCCACACCTTGAACAAATTCAAAGTAGAATCAGCAATGTTATCAACCCTGACCTGGCATCTCGGCTTCAACCAGCTCCCCACTGCCGTAATGTAGTTTCCTTGTACCTTCTCTATGAATGGTCTTTGGCGCCTCGCTTTCACGAATTTAAGCGCAGTAACAAATCGCTGCTGGGATATGCGTTGTAGTGTAACAGATATCGGCTCGGTAATACAAAATCAGAGAGCCAAGTTCGAATTCCAGTCGGTTTCGTTATATTCATTTACGCGCAATAGGAATGGTTTGAATCCAACTCTATTTCTCCCACCTATGGGTTAATTAGTAAGTCTTGTATCACTAAATCCTTATTATCTTTCCCAAAAAAAGAAAAAGGAAAAAATACACACATTCTAAAAATTATTTTCTGGCTTTAAATAACCTGTGTTGCATCGCCTCCTCATGCCGGGAGGTCCTGCTCAACGGCGCTAATTTAATACAATTGCTTTCCCCTTTCCTTTCGACTCTACCAGCAACAGCATGATCTTGATGCATGGAAAGGCCAATATCTTCATAGTACCTTTCCAGGATCGCGGCTTACGGCCACGTCATATTGAAACACCGATTACCGTACGATCACCGAAGTTAAGCTTCAGTCAGTTCCTTGATGGGTGACTGCTTGGGAATACCAGGTGCTGTAAGCTTGTTTGCGCGGGTGGCGTAATTGTTAATCGGAGAGCCGAGTTTCAATTCCAGGATTCAGCCACTTTCCTACCGACGTAACGTAGCTTCCTTCTACCGTCCCCAATGGTTCATGGTCATTGTTCTGACGAGGCTTCCTTTTTGTCACCTCGCTACTGGGATATGCGTTGTGGTGTAACAGATATCGGCTCGGAATACGAAATCAGAGAGCCGAGTTCGAATTCAAGACGGGTTCATTATATTAACGTGGGAAAGATAAGTGTTGTAACCTAGAAAAGATGACTAAAAAGAATAATCACATGAACGATAATACTTAGGCCAATAAGAACACATATAAGATTCGCCAGCAGCGCGTAGAAGAATTAGTTAACTGCTAGAAGTGAGTCAAGTGAATTCCACAATGAATCTTAAACTGCAGGATATCTACCAACCGCCCCACTCGGTCAGATGCAGCACAAGGCCGAATTTAATGTGGGGTATCCGAGACCGTAGGCTCGGCCAAAATATCCCCGTAAATCCCGAATAAAACGGGTTTGGGTAGCTGTTTTTCCGAGACGAAACTCTGCCTTCGACATACCCCCGTTTGGGCAGAGAGTTTGACCAACACAGCTGGAGACGAATCTCCAACTGCAGGATATCTACCAAACGCCCCACGGCCCCACGCGGTCAGCTGTGTCACAAGGCCAAATTTAATGTGGGGTATCCGAGCCCGTAGACCCGGCTAAAAATTTCTCGTAGACGCCGTATAAAACAGGGTCGGATAGTTGTTTCCCGAGACGAGACTCTGCCGTTAGAAAAAGCCTCGTCTGGGGATCCTCTCTGCCTCCCGGTAGAGAGTTTGACCAGCGCAGCTGGAGACGAATCTTCAACTATGTAAATGGGGACATTCCCATTATCATCTGTAGGTATGCTAGAACAATAAGAATCTATCTCTTCTCCCTCCACCAATGGGTTGAACAGCAGAACAGAATGGGTGCTATAGTCTTGCTTGCCAACCTGTCTACCGCAGAAAGAATCGGTAAATCATCGCAGGAAAGTTTCCTAACTAGTCAGTCATGAATTGAGAGAGACATGATCACCTCAGTGTATATCAAGTATGGCATTTTTACTATTGAAATTGCTAGATGCAACTGTAAGTTCTATATTAATATTTTTTCTTACGATCTTCAAATATTAAATGCATCGTTAATCTTCATCTTTGTCATTTTTTATCCTGTTCTTTTATTGTCTTCTCTCCTAAATAGTGTTTTCTCAGTTTATTTCATTGTCAGTAACCCCTAGAAACGTTATTCCAAGCTCTACTTTTCAGATGGCTGCATATAAATGGGATCATCCTGGGTATGACGATAAACTTCGCCCGGCTGCAAGGCCTCTAATCGGGAGATCGGAGGATTTGAGGAGCGTGGAATCACGACTTAATTGCTGTTGTTCCCAGGTCCACCAAGACCCGGGGTGGTAGCACCTGTTAGGGTCCCAGCTATGGGGTAATAGTGAACCACCAAACAAAAGTTAACAGTACAGTTTTATAATAAACTAGCAGCTTGTCGATCAGAAAAAGCGTTAAATTAGAATGGAGCAAAAGTAGCGTCATGTTCAGATGTAACAGTCTATCTTCTTCAATTACTTTAAAGTATTTTCATTTAAAAGAAAAACATTTTAAATTAATGCAGTTACTGATATAACAGAAGTAGTCTGTATTTATTCAATCGAAGTCAGCCGAGGACATGAAGGGGTAAAACAGGCAACATGAAGACCCACTTCACAACTATAATTATTTTGGAGTTTTTGAAATTCAATTTGTCAGTGTGCTACCAGGGATATAAAAGAGGATACATTTATAAAGCAATTGTTAAGTTTTGATGAAAATTGGTTGAAAGATCAACGAAAAATAAGAAAGAAACCAATGAAAATTGCTGTTTACGCGGGATTTCACTATATGGGTGGACTCAATTATCAAGTTAGATAACTGTTAAACAATCAACTTATTGTTGGCTACAAACGAGTGAAGTTTGTATTAGATTGCTTGAAAATTGAAGGAGTTTTAATTTAAAATTTCAGTTGAAATAGATTTGTGTTGAAATCGATTTTTCGTTTTTCGCTAAACGCAGCGACGTAGAAATAAAAAAGGAGGTATCGTTAAGCTCGTCAATGTGTAGGTAACCTATATACCGAGTTTGAACAAAATCGGAAGAAAAAAGTTGAATTTATCGATTTTTGATCGGCTTTATCGATTATTGATTTTTTTAAAATTATCGATGTTTTATGCTAATAACCTATCTCTTACGTTGTACAATGTATGTGCTAAGTTTTGATCAAAATCAGTTGGATGAATCTCGAGTGAAAAGATATCACACAGACAGACACACACACAGACATCGTCTGTTTTATATATATATAGACGGCCAACAACCCATTTTCATTAAAAAAAATGACAATCAATGCGATACTAAAATATTAAAATACCTTTTTATAGTAAAATTACCAACAATACATTTTATGATCTACAAAATATCTCTCTGAAAAGTATACTTTTATTCTGAAAGTATAAAATAAAATATCTGTAGTTGAAAGCCTGAACTTACGTAGAAAATATTTAGATATCAGCATTAAATCACCCATAGAGGTTGATAGGTGCCAAACAAAATCAACCAACTAAACAATCAACATGAAAGAACTTTTCAAGACATTCTTAAAGAAATCAAATTGTATTCCAAAATATAACTTCAACAAAACGACAACACACATATCGCTGCCTCTAGGAATCAGGTCCACACAAACGTATATATACACAAAAGCTGAGTATGGTCTACCATGTATTCCATTGTGAAAGCAGAATAACGTATATTATATTTTTATTACTTCAA
This sequence comes from Acanthosepion esculentum, assembly GCA_964036315.1. NCBI lineage: Eukaryota > Metazoa > Mollusca > Cephalopoda > Sepiida > Sepiidae > Acanthosepion > Acanthosepion esculentum. The sequence continues at coordinate 38,932,224 of OZ038485.1, forward strand.
ACCTCACAAGAAAATTAAATTTCGGTATTAAATGACCGATAAGGTGTTGATATGCCGTTAAATGAACAAATCATATAAATTGGAACATGCTCAGCATCTTTCTGCATAACCAGATTTTTGTTGCCTTAAGGTAAGTTTTCTGACTAGTCAATCATACATTAAAAGAGACATGATCACGCAAGTGTGTATCAAATATGGTATTTTCCTATTGAAATTGCTAGAGGTAATCGACGATGAGATTGTCCTGCATTCACCGATATTTTACTCCGTTTCTAACGAGACTTTTCTGTTTCTTAATACTTTTTTTTAGCTTTTCGAAGGCATCTTTCGCTACCCGCAATGTGCCTTCGGATTTCAGTGTCTCACTTTTCGTACCCTATTTAAAAAAAATAAAACCTTTTTAGATATTTAATTTTTTTGTCGTTTCTTCATTTTGGCACATCCATTTTGTAATTTGCATGTTGGGCTTTTACTTTTGCTGTCAACAATACATTCTGTCTTTTTACAATTGAAATCGATTTGTGTTGAAATCGATTTTTCGTTTTTCGCTAAACGCAGCGACGTAGAAATAAAAAGGAGGTATAGTTGAGCTCGTCAATGTGTAGGTAACCTATATACCGAGTTTGAACAAAATCGGAGGAAAAAAGTTGAATTTATCGATTTTTGATCGGCGTTATTAGATCATAGAAATTGGAACATGACCCACGAGGTGTTGATATGCCGTTAAATGAACAAATCATATAAACTGGAACATGTTCAGCATCCTCGTAGAAATCGACAAGATATCTCTCTGAAAAGTATACGAATCTCCAACTGCAGTCAGATGTGGCACAAGGCCAAATTTAATGTGTGGGTATCCGAGCCCGTAGACCCGGCTAAAAGATGAAGACCCACTTAGTCTTTTCT
>OZ038485.1:38943129-38993129 GCA_964036315.1 Acanthosepion esculentum
AACCCCACACCCAAACGGTTTTATATTCAGAATTGCCCTTCTACGAGAAAAAAGCAACAGAGTTCCATTTGCCCTGCAATTAACCCTTTGACACCTAACCACCGCTTTACCGGTGGTAGAGAAAAATGACATGATGCTCAGCCACCGGTTGAACAGTGGTAGAGAAAAAAATGAATTAATACCCAGCTACCGGTTGAACGATGCGTAAGCACTTGTAACTATATTTATATCTACCGTGAAACATTACATACCAATTATTTGCGAATTAGGAGCTCAGGCAGAAGGGTTAAAACTGTTCAGGGACGCAGGGCTGAAAGGGTTAAAATTGTTCAGGAACGCGGGGCTGAAACGGTTAAATTGTTCAGGAACGCAGGGCTCAAAGAGTTAACCCCTACCTGAGGGAAAAAGAAATGGATTCATACCTTTGTAAAGGTACTGGTGTGAAAGCGAACGTGGAATTTTCCCTCGATATACAAATATCAGGTTTCACACCGTAAAATAACTTTGTAATACACACATATCTATATAACAAAACACACACACACATACACACACACACACACATATATATATATATAGTGATTTTCAAAGTGTAGCTCAGATGTGACACAAGGCCGAAAGTATGGGGCACCCAGTAAGGATCGTACACACTACTCAATCGTAATGATTCTAGCGAGACAAGCTTGCTAAACATTAAACCACCTCGAGGTGCCCATTTTTCAAGCATTGCTTAGATGTGGCACAAGGCCGAAAGTAGGGGGCACCTAGTGAGGATCGAACTCACTACTCAGTCGCAATTGATCTAGCGAGACAATTTTGCTAACCATTACACCACTTCGAGGTGCCCGAAATTAATTTTCTAAACGTAGCTTAGATGTGGTACAAGGCCGAAAATATGGGGTACCCAGTGAGGATGGAACTTACTACTCAGTCGTAATTGCTCTTGCTAACCATTACGCCACGCCGAGGTGCCCAAAGATTTTCTAAGCGTAGCTTAGATGTGGTACAAGGCCGAAATTATAGGGGCACCTAGTGAGGATTGAACTGATTACTCAGTCTTTAATTGTTCTAGCGAGACAAGTTTGCTAACCATTACACCACGTCGAGGTGCTATATATATATATATATATATATATATATATATATATATATATATAATCAATTTTACTTAGACTGACACGTGAGACAAATAGACGTAGACTTGAATGCGTACGCAACCACCAATCTTGATTGTATATATAGTTTGGTTAGTGTGTGTGTGTGTGTGTGTGTGTGTGTGTGTGTGTGTGTGTGTGTGTGTGTTTGTGAGAGAAAAGAGTGATACATAAATAACACTTAAACTTATATAAAAATATACATGACACATATAGCAAGACGCATAACTCATATATATATATATATATATATATATATATATATATATATATATATATATATATATGTTGGCCTCCCTCTCAGCCCCTCAGAACCCCGTGGATTACAAAGGTTTGTATCTGTCTAACGTAGCTGTCAGTGTCACAATAAGACATATTTATACTGGAGCAAAAACAAGAAATAAAAACAGAACAACAACAACAAGGAAAAGGAAAAACAAATGCAGACGAAACTTGTCAAATCTCGATACACATCGTGCCATGAACCTCACATTAGCGTCACGCGCCATGTTCATCTTCAGTTCTGGCGCAATAATTCACCTCCGTTCGCTGCTCAGCCCTTTTTGTCTCTCGTCTCTCCCATCTCATTTCCGCGACTGGCTAACGTCACTTCTTACCTGATAACTTTCGTCATTCTGGCCGTAAGCTTTATCGCCTTCAGCTGGTTGCACTTCGTTGTTGAGTTACAGTCCCGTGTTGTCGCTAGGGGGGAGGGCAAGTAAATCATATTGCTTGGTAGCCGACGATCAGGCGGGTCTGGAAATTAACTCCTAGTACCATGGAGTACTTTTCTAACATGAGTATTTTATGGGTCATATTGTACATGATCAAGCTTTTGCTTTTATATTTCAGAATATGGGCGACACACACATTATGCTTAAAGAGTTAGATAGTTGTATGTAACCAGCAGTGGTGATTCTCGGAGTTCAATCCCTGATAAAATAAAAAATAATTTTTGAATATGAACATTCAGGACAGGAAATACCCACCATTTGCTGGCTTGGCGTTATATAATCTTCCTTGTTCCATCAACGCAGACATCTGGTATGCTTAGTGCTTTAGGTATGTGCGTAATTTCAACGGTACCAATAAAAAAATTATAATAAATAATTAATGCTCTACTATCGGTATTGAGCACTCTTTTGATTTAATGCTGTGAACGTTAGAAGTTATATATTATTTTCGTTCTCATTACATTCGGATGCCAGGTGTAACAGCAAAATTGTCTATTTGTTAGATTAAGCTTTGAACTGTTTTATCTTAGAAATGATTAAAGATATCTTACTGGAATTCTCTATTGGACTCTGCTTTGAGCATTAAGAATGGATAATTACTCTACAAACATAGCAGAAGAATCGTGATGAAATCGATCATAAACGCATTAATTAATCATAGGTAAGGATAGGTAGCTCATGAAGTATTGAAACAAAGTTCATTATAAAAATCGTGTTTGTATAAATATATGAATAATTTAATTTAGTTTGGTTTGATTTGTTTTACGGCATATCAACCTCAATGGGTTATTTAATGTCGACAAGATTTTTATTGCTGGTAATATATTTTTCCAAAAATGTATCGCTGGTAATATTTTTTCAAAAATCTATTGATGGTAATATTTTTTTCCAAAAATGTATTGTTGGTAATATTTTTTTCCAAAAATGTATTGCGGGTAATATTTTTTCCAAAAATATATTGCTGGTAATATTTTTTCAAAAATGTATTGATGGTAATATTTTTTTCAAAAATGTATTGCTGGTAATATTTTTTCCAAAAATGTATTGATGGTAATATTTTTTTCAAAAATGTATTGATGGTAATATTTTTTCAAAAATGTATTGCTGGTAATATTTTTTCCCAAAAATGAATTGCTGGTAATATTTTTTCCAAAAATGTATTGCTGGTAATATTTTTTCCCAAAAATGAATTGCTGGTAATATTTTTTCCCAAAAATGTATTGCTGGTAATATTTTTTCCCAAAAATGTATTGCTGGTAATATTTTTTTCCAAAAATGTATTGCGGGTAATATTTTTTCCAAAAATATATTGCTGGTAATATTTTTTCAAAAATGTATTGATGGTAATATTTTTTTCAAAAATGTATTGCTGGTAATATTTTTTCCCAAAAATGAATTGCTGGTATTATTTTTTTCAAAAATGTATTGCTGGTAATATTTTTTCCCAAAAATGAATTGCTGGTAATATTTTTTCCCAAAAATGTATTGCTGGTAATATTTTTTCCCAAAAATGTATTGCTGGTAATATTTTTTTCCAAAAATGTATTGCGGGTAATATTTTTTCCAAAAATATATTGCTGGTAATATTTTTTCAAAAATGTATTGATGGTAATATTTTTTTCAAAAATGTATTGCTGGTAATATTTTTTCCCAAAAATGTATCGATGGTAATATTTTTTTCAAAAATGTATTGCTGGTAATATTTTTTCCCAAAAATGTATCGATGGTAATATTTTTTTCAAAAATGTATTGCTGGTAATATTTTTTCCCAAAAATGTATCGATGGTAATATTTTTTTCAAAAATGTATTGCTGGTAATATTTTTTCCCAAAAATGTATCGATGGTAATATTTTTTTCAAAAATGTATTGCTGGTAATATTTTTTCCCAAAAATCTATCGATGGTAATATTTTTTTCAAAAATGTATTGCTGGTAATATTTTTTCCCAAAAATGTATCGATGGTAATATTTTTTCAAAAATGTATTGCTGGTAATATTTTTTTCAAAAATGTATCGATAGTAATAATTATTTTCTTCAAAAATTAATTGCTGGTTATAATTTTTTAGAAAAATGTATTTCTGGTATTGAAACCAATTTTTACACTTTCATAGTGTCTTGACCCCTGTTTGGGGGTTAACTATTTGCCTATATCTGGGAACCTAACAGATGCTACCACCTCGGGTCAGAGTGGACATGGGGACACCATCAATGAAGAGGTTGTTTCACGCTCGTCAAAATCTCCTGATTAGATGCCTTGCTGTTGTACGTTGTTTATCGTCTTACCCAGGACGTCGATACAGTTTATCCTCTTACATAGGACGCTGAATAATTTAGTATGCGTTAGAGGATTCTAACGGTCTACCTCAGGATGAGGAAGAAGTGATGGACACAATATTCGACACATTCGATATGCAAAAGCCTCAAGCAATGTCAGAACCGCGGAAATCGGACAGGAAAAGAAAATTTACAGAGCCTTTGATAATTAATCCGAACAGGAAAAAATATTAAAGACCCCTACGAGGTAAAAGCTTTGGGAGTTGGCGTTATGGGACATTACCTATAACGACAATGAACTCTTCCTGACACTATAAATACTGCGTCTCTCAAGAGGGGAGACGGAATCACTCCAAACCAGACAACATCTTTTATTATTATTCTGTTTAATATATCTTTGTTATTTCTACTCTTGTGTTCGTGTTGTTCTTCCTTGGTCCTAACCTTGGACCATAACAGTGGCGACGAGGATATTGGACCATAACAATGGCGACGAGGATGTTGGACCCTGTGTATGCACGTATGCATTGATATTAAATATAGTGATCAAAACAAATTTAAATGTTACGTTTTAAATGAGACTGGTGAATGGTAAGAATATCAAATCATGAAATTCATGATTAGCGTTTGTTTCGAGAGAAAGGAATATGAGATCTGATAATATTTTCAATAGGTTTATCGAATATCTGGTCCTGAAGTGTATTTTGAAGCGAAACACTGGAGTCGGTCACTTTAGATAAGTCAAGTGAACTTTTACTGATTGATTTAATATATATATATATATATATATATATATATATATATATATATTGAAAATTAATTTCGGTTGAGCTCTGTGGGAAGGAACCGTGGATTTGTAAACAGTGACTATTAAAGCTAATATAGAGAATTGAGTCCTGTCAATCACTGGGTGTTTATCTAAATCTAAAAATAAATACGCTCAAATTCACCTTCATCTCTGCCGTGAACCGACGTCTTAGCGGTAGAATTTCCGACTGACGCCAATTCAGTCGGGTTTCGATCCTAGCTAGAGGCAACCGGACGTCTAGCCACAACGAAGAGCTGTGATACAGCGAAACAGTCTATTTGTGGATGCAATAATTATATCTATATCTATATCTATCTATCTATCTATCTATCTATATATATATATATATATATATATATATACGGTCACCGAAGTAAAACAACGTCGAGCCTGGTCAATTAATAGATGGGTGACCACGCGGGAAGAGATTTGTTCCTTCTTTCCTGTTTATGACTGTGTTTCCGGTTGCGTCTAAAGTTTGCGCTTAAATCCTGAAAATTTATTCACTCTTTATTTATTTTTCTCAAAGGAGTACATAAGAAGAGTAGCGGTTTTCCCATGTTTCCTTTATAGGACTGGGTTTCCGTTTTTTTTCTAAAGTCGTTTCCTTCTCTTTCATTCCCAGTAACCCATTGCGTCTCAGTTGCATTATCGCCTCACTTGATGTGGGTTGATTAAAGAAAATTGTCCAAACGTTTGATGGATTCGACGTTTGTTTTTCGTTTTTTTATTTTATATACTACTATAGTACTATAGCAATAAATGTATTTGAAAATGGCTAACAATTTAACTGAAAGCGCCCGGGACCAACGAACTTTTGAATAATTTTTACATTCACTGAGTCCAGAAAAAAGAACTTTGTATGTATACATGAAACACAAAATAAAAATTTAAATACAAGTATGTGTTGATATTGTTCAACTTCAGTGAAACATGTATTAGAGACCATGACATGTCAATATACACACAGACACATACACTTATATATATATATATATATATATATATATATATATATATATATATATATATATATATATATATATATATATTGTGTATATTTAGGCAGCAACTTTTCATTAATGCATGTTTCATTAAATAATATAGATAAGTTTTGTCTATTTTATGTAAGTTCCTTTCATATTGTCTGATAAGCTTAATAACATTATCATTGAAAGACGAAAGAAATCCCCATATTGATCCTTGTTTAAATCCAATCTAAGATTTCGGCTTACATAAGCCATTATCAAAGATGACAATTAAATTTCAATATATCAAACAATACAAGGACAAAACAATAAAGCTAGTCTGTTTTTGTTGCATGAAAAATTTCAAAGCAACAACACACTCCTGTATACGAGACACGGAAGCGAAAATCGGGTCGCAGCTCGTGACGTCACACATGACCACGCAAGAGGGAAAACGAGAAGTATTAAGTATATATATATATATATATATATATATATATATATATATATATATATATATATATATATATATATATATATATATATATATATATATATATATATGTACAAATGAGAGAAATAACGGATGGGGTATAAATCCACAGTTCGTAGCATTTTTTTTAAAGTGCTCAATACAAAATAGAGTAAAATAATTTTATTTACACTATTTACATCATTCGGACTATTGTCCTCAATAGGCGTTGGTTAGATCCAGTGACAGGACCCTAAGAGTTGTGAGTTCAATACCTGGTTAAGGCAGTGGAGAACTTCGAAAGGTGAATTAACAGGAGATCACTGATAACTGACATCCATTAAACATGGCACGAGTAACTAGAACAGTCTACCGCAGCGAGCGAAATAAAGGGTTTAGTTAAACATTCCAATCACCTGAAGAAGGCCGGGGCGTACAGAGGCCGAAAAGTTGTGATAAATATGGCAACAAAGTGAAGACAATTGTCCGAATAATGTAAATAGTGTACATAATACCCCATCTCAGAAATATAGACAGATAATATTTTTATTATAATAAATTACAATAAAAACATCGCTACACAAAGACATTCATGTTTCGGTACTAAGATGGTACCTCCTCAGGCGATGGAAGATAACTAATGATAAAAATGATTTATTAGGCAGATTTAAAAATACAAATCTTTACCTCTTTTCATAGTTAAAGTAGGGGCATAATGTCAGAATTGAAAATATACTTATGGGTGTGTCTAGATTAACCAATGAACGTCACGTCTAAGCTAACATATAAAAATAAGGTCAGAGGGTGGAGGTGGGTGGGTTACTATTACATATCAAGAAGATATGTCATTCAACGATACTAGGGAACAATTACCGCGACAAATGTACGAGGGTCATTCAATAAATAAGGTGAATTTTTCGGTATAAGGACTTCTAATACAGATAGAAGCTTACTCTTTTTTATTTATTTTTTTTTTTGTTGTTTTACTTCTTTTTCACATTGATTTAATTTCTTTTGCAGATTAAGAAAAAACTTTGAGAGTTTTGGCGATTAACAAAGATGGCCGACCAAGAAGCATGCTCCAGGATTTTACAGCGGTCAGTTATCAAGTTTTTGGTTGCTGAAGGGTGCAAACCAGTTGAAATTCATAGGAGAATGTCAACTGTGTATGGTGCCACATGTTTCAGCCAAAAGAATGTCTACAAGTGGGCTAAATTCTTTAAAGAATGACGGAGCAGTGTTGAGGATGAAGACAGGCCTGGGAGGCCTGCTGAAGCCTGAGGTGATCGAATCAGTCAATGACCTCATTCAGTCTGACAGAAAGGTGACAGTGGATGACATTGCAAAGACTTTGAAAGAACAAACGCAGGGGTCATCAGTCAGAAGAAGTCATCTTGCATCATCACAACGCAAGGCCTCACACAGCAGCCCAAACGGTGCAGACCATCAACGAGCTGGGCTGGGAACTGCTCTCTCATCCCCCTTACAGCCCAGACCTTGCCCCTTCAGACTTTCACCTGTTTGGTCCATTGAAAGCGTTCACGAGAGGCACGAAGTTTAAAAGTGACGATGAAGTCAAAATTGTTGTGAGCGACTGGCTGAGACATCAGTCCAAAGATTTTTACCCTGAGGGAATACGGAAGCTTGTGCACAGATGGAAAAAGTGTGTGACGGTGCTGGGAGACTACGTTGAAAAATAATTAAAAAAGTAAGCTTCTATCTGTATTAGAAGTCCTTATACCAAAAAATTCACCTTATTTATTGAATGATCCTCGTATTATTGGTGTATCCAAATATGATCTGGCGATTTGCTGAAGTAGACATAAATTTGTTAGAAACGGATTTTTCTTTTTTAATTTAAAAAAAATATTTTTTAATATACTCAAGAAGCTTCTTAAAGAGGCCAATAGGTAAAATTAAAAATGTATAAACATCTATATAGGTTGTTAATTATGCTGAATAGACAGTAAAACATGACAATATTATAGTTGAATAAATAAAATAAATTTTGGGTGGACCATTATATACTAAAAAATAATGGCTATACAATTATAATATATAATTATTTATGAAAAAAAATAACTACATTTTAAGGTCAAACGAGGAATGGAATAAGCACATTATTTAGAGGACGAAGGTGTGCTGAAAAGCAATCGTCCCGACAAAGGAGTTTTTTCCCCCATAATTGGTCAGAACTTTGGAAGTTTATATTTTTACCGGGTGTAACAACAAAATTGTCCAAATCGTGCAACAGAAAAATTTTCCAATTGTTACATTAAGATTTTAACTGTTGTAGCTTAGAAATGATTAAAAATATCTTACTGGAATTCCCCGAGGTTTTTATCACACTATTGGTCTCTACTTTGAACAATAAGAATGTACTTAGCTCTAACTTGAAATAATGCCCCTCTTCCTGTTGTGACCTGCTGATCCAAACTTCCTGTCTACTGCTCCCTCTTTTTTAAAACCTATTTCCCGTTTCTTTATGGTTCTTGAATGGAATTTGAAGATGGAAACCAGAGTATGAATGTTGGTACCATTACCGAAGTCCTGAAGGATCCTTTCCTCTCCCAATTGCTCAGTTCGGAACGTTTAGTGGGACTAACAGAAAACGATTTTGACTTGTTGTCTTTCTAGCTGAATAGATCAAAGCGTTGTTCAGTGATTCTTGCGACAAATAGTGTCAAGATGGCTAACCGCCTTATCTGAAAACCTGGCAAAAAGAAAATTGGTTTAGTGGTTTTTAGATATTAAACATTTTGTGGGATAGACAATTATCGCATGGTGTTACTCGATTTGGACAATTTTGCAGTTACACCCGTTATATATATACATATACATATACATATATATATATATATATGAGTGTTCAATGTGGTTCATAACGAGTGGCGGCAGTCTGTTTTATGCTTGAGCGCAATCTGCAGGTTTGAAGATTAAATTCACCTCCGTATCCACTTGTATATTTACACACGCTCGGATATTGATAACTTTTACCCATAAATACCATAAATCTATATTTTATGATATATATTTGTCCGTGTGTGTGTGTGTGTGTGTGTGTGTGTGTGTGTGTGTGTGTGTGTGTGTGGGTGTGTGTGGCGCAACAAAGACACGCGTGTGGACACGTGCTTAGTTTGTTATAGAGTTTCCAAGAAAGAAATTCTCGAACAATAGACGACAAGACGTTAACATTCTCGCACCTACACGTGGAATTTGTTGTATGAGCGCCATTTTGGTCGACAAGTGCGTTACTGATGAATTAGTGAGAGAGACTGCAGTGAACTTTCTTTTCTTCTTTTCTTTACTTAATTGGTACGCGGCGAGGGATACTGGATCCCCTTGACAGCAGTCTGCAAATATGGCCGATTATTTACCCAGATGAAAAGTCTTTCAAGATAGATTGGTGAAATTGACAAAAAGAAGAAAAGGCAAAAGCGAAAGAATTTTTTTATAAAAAGAACGATTATTATTATTATTATTATTATTATTATTGTTGTTGTTGTTGTTATTATTATTATTATTATTATTATTATTATTATTATTATTATTATTATTATTATTATTCTTAATGTACTATTACAAAATAAAATCCACTAAAATGTTAAAATATGTCTTTTACTTTTTCTCTTCATATAGTTATTCCGGGTGTAACAGCAAAATTGTCCAAATCGCGTAAAAGCAAAGTTATCCGATTGTTAGATGAAGTTTGAACCGTTGTATCCTAGATATGATTAAAGATATCTTACTGGAATTCTCTGAGGTTGTTATAACACTATTGGACTCTAATTTGAGCAGTAAGAATGTATAATTACTCTCCAAGCTTAACAGAAGAATCGTGATGAAATCAATCATAAACAAAAATGACATGTTCATCATTAATTAATCATAGCTCAGGATCGGAAGCTCACGATGGATTGAAATAAAGTTCATATATATATATATATATATATATATATATATATATGTATATATGTGTGTGTGTGTGTGTGTGTGTGTGTGTGTGTGTGTGTGTCTTAATCCAGTACCATTATCCAACTTATTCAAGGTGATCTTCGCTCTCTCTAGTTTTCTAACTTTCTGTCCTGGAGTAACATGGTGCCTTACATGTTTCACGTACGATTTCATTTTCAAGTCTTTTTTCACTGCTCTTTGCACTGTCATAGCTGAAACTCATCTCTCACATGCCAAACGTCTTACAGATTGAGTTGGATCTTTTTTAATTGATCTCTTTGGCTTTAAGTTGACATGATGACCCCTCTTCCTGTTGTGATCTCCTGATCCAGTTTTCCTCTCTTCTGTTCCCTCTTTTTAAACATATTCACCGTTCCCTTGATGGTTTTTGAATGGACTTTGAAGAGGGAGGCCAGAGTATGAATGTTGATGTAATTCCTGAAGGCTTGAACGATATTTTTCTTCTCACCGTTGCTCAGTTTTCAGCGGGGCTGACAAAAAACGATTTTGGCCTCTTCCTTTTCTAGCTGAATAATTCAAAGAGTTTTTTCCAGTAATTCTTACGAAAAATGCTATCAAGTTGGCTAAACGTCTTCTCTGAATCCTTAGAAAAACGAAACTCAATTAGTTGTGTTTTGTTTTTAGATATTAAATATTTTGTGGGGTGCACAATTATGCTGTTACACGATATTGACAATTATTTTGCTGTTACACCCGGTATATAATATAAAAGAAAACATATAAATGATAGAATATATAGGGTGACCCAAAAAAACGGGAATTTTTGATGTGCGTATTGCCAGACATGAGAAGTGGCAACACTGCGAGACAGTGACCTTGAGCAAGTGAACATTTCGCCATTTTAGTAACGAGAATGAATTTCACAGTATCCCAGCTGAGATGTTGCAGCAGTCAATGAGGAATCTCAACAGCAGATTTCAAGAATGCATTCGTACAGGAGGACGCCATCTACAGAACATAATTTTGAAAAAATGAAAATTACATCATTGTTTCTTAAATGGCACGTTTTAAGGTTTCAATTACTATGAATTAAATATTTTTCTTCCATCACTCTTGGTTTTATTGGATTGTTAAAAAGTTCCCGTTTTTTTGGGTCACCCTATAGCTCTCCATTTAATCATTCCGAGCCATTATCCATTACACCGCCCTTACATCCTAGCTTAAATCAGAATCGATCATTCATCTTGGTAATATTAACTTCGGTAATCGTATGACAACAGGTGTTTAAACGTGACATGGCCATAAACCTTTCCATTGATTTGACATTTGAGAATAATATAGTTACTAATACAATACAGGGCCCAAGAGGTACTCAGGGTAGATGTTTACTGAACGCAAGAGGAAGAAGTAGAAAATGAAGATTACGAAAGTATGGTGGATAGGTAACGACTGATCCTAGACGCAGAGAGATTTAGGCTTTTTGTTCTGGAAAGCATCAATTCAGGACTCTGTATCCCAACGTAGTAGTTAATTTCGAAGATGCTTGCGAGGTAAACTCTGGCCTTCTTTCCAAGGGAATAATTTGGTAAACGGGATTATTCGGTCCTATGGTCGTGGCAAAGCGTGTCTTGGCTGTATCAGAAGTTCTTTTGAAAGACGAAACGTGTTCCGTATGATTTTCTTTTACATTTCGTGATTCATTATTTTTTGTTCAAATCAATTCGCCACAAGCGAGGTGATAAAGCCACTAAGACGCAAGGAGGGGGCTACTGGCAGTGAAAGACAAGAAAAAGACATTAGAAAAAAAAAAAGGTAACCCAGTAATATAAATTTCAGAGTTTAGAAGTATAGAGTTGAAGTAGACATTGGAAGGAACCGGAAACCCAATTCTAAACAAGAAACAAGGGAGAAAACTCTACTCCTGTTCAAATGATCGGGAAGAAAATTATATATAAATCATAAATTATCAGTCATTCATATATTAAATTAATGATAAGATGAAGAACAAATACGAAACGTTTATCGATCTAACATGTTTCAATTATATTAAAGCTTCGTCAGAGAATGATTTATGGAGAAAAAGTAGAAAGAAGTTCTGATATTTTTTTTTTTACTTTTGTGTTGTTTATTTCGCAATGGTTAATCATGTTTCCACTGCACTCGACTTGTTAGACAATAATTTATACCATTCCGAAGAGACAAGGGGAGACAAATACGTCTCTTTGAAATTACAAGAAATTAACGAATTCCAAGCCCAAGTGAAAAACTGTAAATATGGCTTTATGTATATAAGTGTATAATAATTATAGCTTGTATATGTGGAATTCAGATGATAATGTGTATTTCTGTTTTCTAAACAAAGCATTTATTTTAATATTTGTATCGATAAAAATAACGTATAAACAATAAATATATTAAAATAATTGTCGGACTCTTTCATAATATATATATATATATATATATATATATATATATATATATATATATATATATATATATATATATATATATTATATTATATTATATTATATCACATATAGTGCTGGTGTTAATAAAACAGTACTCGAAGTAATATAACAGAGCTATTAAGTATATATTAATATATATATATATATATTATCCCTCACTGATATCACGACTCGGAGTTTCATACACAACGCAATCTTCAGGTGCTGAGTTAAGCAATTTGAATTTTTATTTGGTTATCACAATGTTGGCGTAGTTATACAGGTTGACCATAAATTATAACTTTATTTGTATTTGCCATAGAAATAATCTGTAAAAAAAACGTTATAAAGTTTAATGTACCAAGTTTTAAGTATAGCTAAAATAACTAATGTGATTTCAGGCATTATTACTGTAAATCAGTTGGCAAATGTTTTCCGTGAACTGCAAAATTGTATTACCCTTTGTATTGCTAATGATGGAGGACATGTGGAAACTTAAATAAAATTTCAATAAAACCTTTAAAAATTATAGATTTACTTCTTTCTAATCCTTTTTACAAATTATTTCTATCGCAAATACAAATAAAGTTATAAATTTTTTAAAGTGCACACAAACTTTATGGACACCCTGTATATTATGCTGGGATAATAGTTATTTTTTAAAATTATATTTGGCAATTAAAATAAGCGGGATTTATATATTCATGTAAGAAAAAAGTGAAAATCTAAAAAAAAAAAGATTTTTGAGTTGTAAATATTCATCTTTTAAATTTTTTAAAATTATTTTAGTTAAAGGGAACAAGAACAAGTAATCTCCTTTCGACTAAAAAATTTAAATAAAAAATGAATATGAAAACGTTAGTATAATTTATGGCTTTCTGAATTCCGAAGGAAAGACGACACGTCCTTTCGAAGTTCCAAGAAATTAACGATTTACAAGCCTTTATATATACATTATCATCTGAATAGACAAACTAAAATTATCATACACTTACATAATTAAAGCAATATTTACGGTTTTTCAGATGATAATGTATATTCGTAAGTGTGTGTCGGTGTATATCTAGGAGATATTATTTGTTGTTTTTTTCGCACGTTGATTAGGGGATGTTTTTACGTACATACCGTTTGTTTTATATAATATATTATATGCGTTATTTTAATAGATACAATTTATTTAAGTAAATGTTATGTTTTTTTTGTTTTTTTTTAATTAAACAGTATTAATTGCATTTACCGGTCTGAATATTTGAGAAATTTCATAGAAAATATGCATTCTCCAACGAATCGAACCTGTGTTATAATCGGAACCGTCATTTGATCTGACGAGTTATACCACATAGCTATAGAGAAGCGTCTGGTTAGAAAAGTCAAATCAATGTTTTTAAACAGCAAATCTTCGAGGATTCTTCCCGAACGATCATATATTCTCAAAAGCCGTACCTTAACGTACACAATGACAACATATTATGAAATGGATTAAGTCCGATAATTATTTAATATATTTTCTGTTTATACGTTATTTTTATAGATACAATTTATTTAAGTAAATGCTCTGTTTTTTTTTTAATGAAACAGCATTAATTACATTTACCGATCTGAATGTTCGAGAAAATTCCTATATAATATGCTTTTTCCAACAGGAATCTAACATATGTTCTTATACGGAAGAGTCATTTGATCTGACGTGCTATAACAATTAGCTATAGGGAAGCGTCTGGTTAGCAAATTATACGTAAGATTCTTTAAGAATGGATTCAGTAAAGGTTGATGATGTAATATTTCTGACGTGTGCTTATAGTTGGTAATATATTTATTAGTAATCCTTCTAAGTACTTTCGACGTAAAGAAATACATTTTTATAATTAATTAGGGTGGCATTTAATTAGATGAATATTTAATTAAATAACTACCAACACACAATATATAACCTGTAATGCGAAACGATACTTCAATCAAAACGACCATAATTTAAATTGTTCCGATTTTATTTTTTAGCAGTAAATGTAACTGAAATAGTCAAAAATATTTCTATATTTCAACCGTTATTTTTAGTGGATACTCGTATTTGAGTAGACGCTCCGTTTATTTTAAACAATGCCGAGCGTTCAGAGCCCGTCGGATCAGGTAGTGTTTCCCTATGCACAGAGGGAAGCAAGTTCGAATCCTGCCGAGAAGCAATTTTTCTTTATTAATTTTCTCAAATGCACCTGCCGTTAGTCGAAATAAACATTGTTTAAAATAAAACGGGACTTCTATTCAAATACGGGTATCCACTAAAAACAACGTTTGAAGAAATAAAAAAAAATGTCGGATTAAATATATATATATATATATATATATATATATATATATATATGAATAAATATAGTTTTAAGCTATGCTATATTTAAGGGATAAAGTGCTCAATATCAGAGATAGATCGTATGAAAATTTCTCGGACATTCAGGCCGGTAAATGTTGTTTAATACTGTTTATTATAAACAGAGCATTTACTTAAATATTTGTATCTATAAAAAGAATGCATAAACATAAAAAAATGTCTTCAAATAATTGCCGGACTTTGTCCATTTCATAATGTGTGACGTCATTTGTTTTCATTTGGATACGCCATGAGCAGATATGAATGTACGTGAGAGAATCATGGAAGATTGTAGTTTAAAGACAGTAAAATCGACCTTGCTAATCGAACGCTCCTCTGTGGCCCAATCGGTTAAAGGCACGTCAGGCTATATCACGGTTCCGTATAGGATACAGGTTCGATTCCTGTCGGAGGACGAATATTTTCTATGAAAATTTCTCGGACATTCAGGCCGGTAAATGTTGTTTAATACTGTTGATCATAAACAGAGCATTTTCTTAAATATTTGTATCTATAAAAAGAATGTATAAACATAAAAAATGTCTTAAAATAATTGTCGGACTTTGCCCATTTCATAATATATATATATATATATATATATATGAAAGAAATACGAATAGTCATTGTGTTAGCCTTTTTCAACTTTACTCCTATAGGGCGTAGCTCAGCATATCATACCATTTTCAATCAAGCCGAGTCCGTGAGCAAACTAAAAACATCCCGGTCTGGATCTGAACCCGCAATCCTGAAATTTGGGATTCATTACTGCAATTGGTTTCGGCGATTTTTACGTCATTTTTTGCAACGAATCTTTTGTACAATAACAATTTTTATAACTAGAAAATAAATTTGGGGACAATCGAAATTACTATCGAAAGTCAGCCACTAAATAAAAATAATTTTTTGTATGGAAAATAAGGACCTACGTACATCAAACTGACTTTAAAATAAGTGGCGACAGAAGAAATAACGTTCACTTTTAAAAGGCAAGCTTAAATATTAATGCGATACTTAAATGCAAGTACTTATGTAGTTTATTGTTGTCTATCGCATCTGCTCCTCCCTATCTATTGCGATGAAGGTCCAATGAAGAGCCCTCCGTACGACCTAGTTTAAATGCCGCCCGATAGGGCAGCTTTTAAGTTAGTACATATATATATATATATATATATATATATATATATATATATATATATATCAGTTATGAATAAATGAAGCCTTCACTAAATTAAATGTTGACATGGGTTCATGTTTTGAACAATAGTGTTTCGATATGCACGAATTGACCAAAGATAGACAAGTGGATCTGCTATTGTGAATTTCATGTTGAAACTTAATATAATAAGGCAAAAACTTCGTTAGGAACAAAGAAAGAAGCGCATGACCTGCGTTGCAGTATCAATCTTCCTATATGGCAATGAATGCTGGACAATTTCCGCACATATAAAGAGAAGACCGGATCCAACAGTAATGTGGTTCTACAGAATGAGGCTGAGAATACCATTGACGGAGAGTGTATTCAATAAGGAAGTTTTTAAGGAATATGAAAGCGAAAAGGGCGATTATACTTAGAATCAGAATTAGAAAGCTGAAATTTCTGGGACACATAATGAGGAAAGATGGCTTAGAAAATTTGACACTCGCAAAACATATTGGAAGCAAAAGGGACAGGCGGGCCACCTACCTGACGAATGCGATGGATGACAGAATGGCAAGTGGTGGGATGGTAAAAAGGCATACATTAATAAGAGATACAAAGGACAGGAAATTGTGGAGAGCCATGATCGTCAACCTTTTGTATTTGATTTTGTGATTGAGAAAATTCTCGACAGAGTCTAAAATGCCAAAACGAACGGGGATCTCGACCTTTACACAAATATCCCTGAAATTCGGCCGAACAAATTCTGCAACAGGTGCTGACTGGTCTGTTCAGTGATATCGATAGCTGCCCGGCGCCCTGTGGCTCCAAGCCAACCCGGTTCTACATTTTGATAAAAAAAACAAAACAAACTTATCACCTGGTACCAAACAGGAGTGCTTTTAGTGCTGAATGGTGCGTGGTGGTAGGGTCGCTATGTGCACGGTGGAGCATTTTAAAAAGGTGTTGGTTGTTAAGTTGTACGTTTCTCGGGAAGATTGCTGGCGCTTGCCCGTGTTGCTTTATTGGCTGAGTTCGGTGCCCAAACCTAATTGCGTGATTTCTAAGTTGTTTTGCAGGTGGAGAGAATAAATGATATTGTTTATTTTTATTGGGGGGGGGAGCGAGGGTGGTGTTTAATGATAGCACCGGCTTAAAATTCATCTGCAGATGCCGCTAAAATGTTTGATCTATGTTTGACTTATACGTGATTTACGTCTTTCATGTGCTTTGTCCCAACAGCACGTGGGCGATCATGACTCTCCACAACTTCTTTTCCTTTGTAGATCGAAGCAATATTTGTCCCCTTACGGTTCCTCCAGATCCCTGTTCTGCTATATATTCATACAAATTCGTTAGACAGTTTACTCGCTATTTCATTCTACCCGTTGTACCTTCAATATGCCCCCTGGGTGTCATAGTTATTTTCCAAGCGTAGCTTAGATGTGGCACAATGCAGAAAGTATGGGGCACTCAGTGAGGTTCGAACTCACTACTCAGTTGTAATTGTTCTAGCGAGACAAGCTTGCTAACCATTACACCACCTTGAGGTGTTTCCTCTGGGTGTTATATATTCCATAAATTTGAACTGTCTCCTGATTGTATGTCTGTAACCTTTTTGCTATCATTTTTTTTGTAAACTTCCCTATTGCTCGCATGTGTCGTCTATGGTATTCTCGCATCCTTACGTAGAACACATAGTAGTATAAAAAACAATCTATGCAGTTACTTTTTGTTAACATTAGCAATTGTTACTTTAATGATATTACACTTAAATTTGCAGGAGGAATCATCATCTGGTCCGACATGTATTGAACAATCGGCATAGATAAAAATAAACGGGGCGTCTACTCAAATACGGGTATCAGAAAACCTGCTTTTACCTGGGCACGAACACCGACCACCAGCGCGAAATGTGTAGCTATTTCAATCACAAGAGACGCTTGAAAAACATCGTGTAAGATAAAACTTGAACAAATCTTAGCTAACAGACTGTCGTGGTTAACGAGCTGGCCTTAATTCTGTAAAGTGAATTTCTTTCTGAATCTGTTCTTGGTGTAATGTTTTGTTAACTTTAGTGCTATCCAAAGAATTCCAAGGATAAATTCCTCAACACCTAACCACCCACTTTTTATCGTCTAATTATACATAGTATACAAAGCGTACGTTGGATAAATTGTCGTCTGATTTACGCAAAAATGAAAATAACACCGACATCTCATTTTAACAGATATATTTGCCAAATTACACAAAAATATCTTGAAATACTAAACAGTAAATATATTCAATAAATTGGCCATTGGCTTCAATCACGCCCCCGCCCCGAAGACTTCGGAATCTCTTGCAACTATTCTGGACAATCTCCTTTTTTTAAGTTGGTGAATGCTGCCATAATCCTTGCCTTCTGTTCATCTTTTCAAATTAAAAATATAAAATGGCGACAATTTAAGCATCGCTCCCTGTATTATGATTAAATCTAGCTGTAATACCGACTGACTGTCAATTTTTTCCTTGGTTTTCAATGCATTTGTACAGTAAAATCATTTCACTGTATTACTTAGCAATACATTTATATAGAGCGTATAACAAGCGAGATATATTGGTTAGCAAGCACGTCTCGGTAAAACACTTACGACTAAATAGTAAGTTCGATCCTCAGTAAGTGCCCCATACGTTCGGCCATGTGCCACATTTAAGGAACCCTTAGAAAAACCGATATGATTGGCGTATTCCGTCCGTGAAGATTGTATTAATTCCTGATCAAATGCCAATCAACCTTTTGCTTGGGTTGCAGCCGTTGTTTTGAATTTGTATAGTTTTTTTTTTTTTTTTTTTTTTTCGTTTTTGCTTGCATATTAACTCTTTATGGGTCATTTAATGACAAAATTTAATTTTCTTGGTATCATCAGTAATTTATTTTACAACAATGTATTGCTGGTAATATTTTATTATTTTTTTTTTAATGTAATGCTGGTAGTAATTTCTTTATTTTTACTATGAATATTTATTGCTGGTCTTTTTAGTATATAAAAAAGATATCGTCGTCTTGACCTAAACAAAATTAATACTTGCAGATCTCTACATATAAAAAAATATTGGCGTGTGTCGCAGGTTGATATATAACAAGCTTGCCTCTCAACCTAATATTCGTGTAGTCAATCCTCATTGGGCACCTAGATATCGTCGTCTTGGCCTAAACAAAAAAAATTGCATATCTCTACATGTAAAAATATGGGCGTGTGTTGCAGGTTGATATATAACAAGCTTGCTTCTCAAACTAATATTCGTGTAGTCAATCCTCATTGGGCACCTAGATATCGTTGTCTTGGCCTAAACAAAAAAATTTGCAGATCTCTACATGTAAAAATATGGGCGTGTCTTGCAGGTTGATATATAACAAGCTTGCTTCTCAAACTAATATTCGTGTAGGCAATCCTCATTGGGCACCTAGATATCGTCGTCTTGCACCAGATGTCTATTTATCCTTGGAATTCTTGTTGTAAAGCGGATGCTTTCCATTCTTGTGTCTCAGACTATTCTTTAGTGCCACCAAATAGGACCTTCACAGCTCGGACCCATCATGCCGTGTTTACGGTGGCAAACCATTCTGTAAATAAATTGTATAAAAACTGTCCTATTGTTCTTTTTTTCGTGCGCTTTCGGCTATACATTTAGCCATTTTCAAGTTTGAAATATATTAACTTTTAACAAGAAATATATTGTTGTATGTATGTATGTATGTATGTATTCCCTTCGTGTTCCTTAAAAAAAAAAGAGTCCACTCGGACTGGTTTTTCCGCTACTTTGTTGAACAGACTCCCGAGAGAATGCTTCCCTGACAATTACAATCTTGGTCTCCTTAATTCCAGGGTCAACCGATATCTATCATACTCGTCCTCATAATACTCTTAGTACTCATCCCTTTATAATTTTCCTCAGTAATTCTCTACCTTGAGTGGCTCTTGGGTGGAATATCAGTAAATAAAAAAATAAAAATACTGGTGAAGTCAATTCTCGTTGGGTATTCAATCCTCGTGGTTTTCGACCCGATAAAATGAATCTTTGCAAATATACCATGACCCTCCACAGTTTCTTAACCCTCCTATCTCTTCGCAATGTTTGTCCAACACTCCCAGTCCATATTCTATCATCCATTTAGATAAGCTCGTTAGGTTACTCCCTGTTTCCCCTAAGCCAGCTTGCCTTTTTTATATCAAAATGAATGCCAAATTCCCCAAGCCCCTTTTATTCATTTTGCGTCCGAGAAATATTCAACTGATTCCTTCTGACTTTAAGTTTTTTTTAGTTTCCATTTTCCTTAAAACTTCCTCATTGTTCCCATGCTCCGTCCACGGTTTTCTCAGCATCCTTCTGTAGAACGACATCTCTTTTGCTTCAGTCTCTTATCCATCTGTGAGGAAATTATCCAATATTTACTGCCACACTGGAGGACTGATATTACTTCGCGTTGTCCACACACCTCCCCGGTCTTTTGAACAGGAACAAAGATTTATCATTTTTTTATCCTGTGTTCGGGTTTCCAGTTCCTTCTAAAGCACTCATTGGTAAACTGTGTCCCATTTACCTTTCTGAATAGCACGCTTAATTTCATGAAGAAAATAACATTTCTTAAAATTTGGTTTGTTTCGTTTCATTCTCACTTGTTCACTCGCATAATCTCTCATGCATCGCCACATACATAAACAATGATTAAGTGCAATGTCTCTTGATTTTTAAAACTTTCGTCGACGGTAACGTTTACAGCATTTTAAACCACTGACGATTTTCACTAAGGAAGGTCAAACGTGTAAATATCTTTTGCTTTAGAAACAGGAAACGTTCATAATAATTTTTTTTTAGCTGAAGAAGAAATATATTTTTATTCCCCCAAAATTTTTTTTTGTATTTTCAAATGAATAAATTAGAAATTAATCACACGAAGCGCCGTATATGTTCATCTATAGTCAAAATGATAGAGTCTCGAAAAAATACCATGAATATTTTTAGCAGTGCGACCCACCTTATAATGCGGTCCACTGGTCGAAAAAGGGTTACCCATGCCTTGTTCTAAAGTCTACCTCAAGTTTATACTTCTAGTATGACGATAAACTACATCCAGCAGCAATGCCTCTGATCGGGAAGTTTTGAGCAGCGTGGAACCATCTCTTAATTGCTGTTTTTTCCAGGTCCACTTTGACCCGGGTTGATAGCACCTGTTAGGGTTCAAGCTAGGGGCAAATAGTGAACCCCAAGCAAAACAC
Source organism: Acanthosepion esculentum (assembly GCA_964036315.1). Classification (NCBI taxonomy): domain Eukaryota; kingdom Metazoa; phylum Mollusca; class Cephalopoda; order Sepiida; family Sepiidae; genus Acanthosepion; species Acanthosepion esculentum. The sequence continues at coordinate 38,964,664 of OZ038485.1, forward strand.
TATCAAAGATTAAAAATACATTTTTATAGTTAAAATACCAGCAATACATTTTTGTATAAAAAAATTACCAACAATATATATTTATAGTAAAATTACCAACACTACACACATACTAACAATTTCTAACGACTTCACCGAAATCCGTTTAAAATACCACCAAACAGCCAACATGAAATAATTCTTTCAGGACATTAATCCAAATAATATCTGACAATTTCTTAAATTAAACCGTATTCCAAAATATAAGTTCCAAACAACACAAAATACACATCACCGCCTCTAGTAACATGTAGGGTATATGCACAAAAACTGAAATATACCATGTATTCAACTGTGAAAGCAGAATAACATATATCATATTTTTATTACTTCCAACCTCCCAAGAAAATTTGATATCCCGTTAAATAGACAAACCAATCCATCTATACTTTTACCATCTCCGTTTGAACAAGGAAATTTTGTTTACAAATTATTTTTGTTCAATAAGAGTAGATAGGTTTGCCTAACGTCTGGTTCATACTTCTCCTCTGTCTTTTGAATTGTATAGTTTTATCCTTTGTTCCCTGTTTAGTATCGGGTTTTCCGTTCCTTTTAAAATCTTTTCATTCTTTTACACTCACAGTAGACCCTAGCGTCTTAGTGGCATTGTTGTCTTGCTTGGGGTAACGTGATTAAAAAAAAACATAAAAATAACAGACATTCTGTTCTTGTTTCTTAATATTTTGTTTAGCTTTGACTTATAGTTTTTTTTTTCTTTCAAATATACACATCGATAAAAAATGACTTTTAATTCACATACATAATTAAAATACGTTTTCGTCAATTAGTTAAAAGATTTGATCTGATGAAAACTATTAATCAGCAGCCAATAAAGTCGATTCAGACTTGATAGTTTATTTTGGAAAAATGCGATGATTTACAAACTCGGCAGCAGACCGACAGAGTTTTATTGGAAGCTTCAAGAGAATGCCTTTAAACCGATGAGCCACATTCGAGGCGATTAACACGTACAAATTTGTAGGCGCCCAGATTGTAAGACGATCGCTAACATCAGACAAAGGTCAATATTTGCCTTGGAAAAGAAAGAAAAAGCCACGTATAGTAGCAGATGGGCGATGATCACAGATGTGCCCACTTAACGCCATTAACCAAGGATTGGTCCATTAAGTTTTGATAATTTATTGAGAAAAAATACATCGCGCACTTTCATATATATATATATATATATATATATATATATATATATATATATATATATATATATATATATATATATACAGATAGATAGATAGATAGATAGATAGATAGATAGATATATACATCGCGCACTTTCATTCATATATATATATATATATATATATATATATATATATATATATATATATATATATATTTGTGTATTTAAGCAGCAATCCTTCTTTCATGCACGTTTCATTTAATATGACAGACAAGGTGTTTTGATTTAGTTTTTTTTATATACAATTTCTCATGTGATCTAAAAAAATTTTTTCTTTTCGGTAGATAAATTATATAAAAACTGTCCAATTGTCCTTTTTTATCCGAGTGCTTTCGTCTATACATTTAGTCATCTTCAAAGTTGAAATATATTAACTTTTAACAAGAAATAGATTGCTGTATGTATGTATGTATGTATGTATGTATGTATGTATGTATGTATGTATGTATGTATATAACATAATTGTTGACAACAAAAATATAATAGCATCGTCTACATGTAAAAACGTCTAAAAATAATGGAAGCCTTATTAATAAAAACAAAAAGGAACACTTAATAGTATCAACTATGAACATGGACACAATATATTGACCGTGTTTTGAAAATGAAAACATTATATAAATACATACATACAACAATCTATTTCTTGTTAACAGTTAATATATTTCAACCTTGAAAACGGCTAAATGTATAGACGAAAGTGCTCGGGGAAAAAGAACAATTGGACAGTTTTATATAAATTCTCTACCGAAAAGAAATGTTATAAGATCACATGAGAAATTGTATACAAAACTATATCAAAGCACCTTGTCTGTCATATTTCCCTTATCCCTTGTAGCTCTCAATATGTTTCCTGCCTTTGCCACCTCCCCCAGAGCACGTTCTGGCTTCTACTTGCTTAAGCCTGCCAGGTATGTCATGCGTTGCTTTCCGTTGTCCCTTTTCTCCTATATCCGACCCGTGAATATCAGATTCTCCAAGCTCTCCTTCCTTATTATGTTTCCCAGGAACTTCAGCTGCCTCTTCTTTATGTTAAGTATAACCTTCCTCCTTGTTTGCATCCTCTCCAAGACCTCATCGTTGCTCACACACTCGCTCCATCATGTTCTTAGTTTGCTTCTGAAGAACCACATCTCCGTCAGCTCGAGTCTCTTCTTCATCTTTGAGGAGACCGTCCAACATTCTCTGCCGTATAGGAGGACAGATGTCACGAAGCAGGTTAGTACTCCTTTTTTTTGTCACCAAAGAAATCCTCCTGTCTCGCAGTACTCTGCCCAGGTTTTTGGAATGCATCCTTGGCCATCCCAATCCGTCTTCGGATCTTAGCGTCACACTTGCCGTCCTCAAAACACTTCCCAGATATTTAAACTTCTGCACCTGCTTGGTTTCAGTGTCCCCGACCTGCAAATAGCTGTTTCGGGCTCATTCTTCTGAAGTATTAGTAAACGTAAAGCAAGATTTTCTAGGCTTTCTCGGCAAACTCGTCCAGCTCTCACTCTTGTCACAAAAGCGGCCTTCTTTGCAAACACCGCCTGTCACTTATATCTTATATCGCTTCTCAGCTTCGTCTATATCGCGTCGTTTTATGTCTATTCTCGCCCTTTCGCCCAGCTGCTTGCTTTTCTCTTTCCCCGGGGGTTCGTTCACCCCTTGCTTCTTCTCCCATTTACTCGCAGGGACCCTGTCAACACTGGATTATTTACAAGACTTGGAATGCACCGCGTTGAGTGCTACTTCGCAGTAAAGCCGCCCTTCTGAAGACGGCCGACGTACCGACACATCAACCAACGTATTAGTGAATCCTAAAACGATAGTCCTTGCTCAGCTAGTAATGACATCGTTTGTATTATTTTCATTTAATATGATTTTGTTTTATTTCATTTATTTATTTATTTACAAACCCACCATTATATACCGAACTGTCATTTGAGCAGGAATCTTACCAAACAAAAAAAAAAAAAAAGGGATAACATTGAATTTATTGGAATTTCATCAATCTTTCTTATTTCGTCCCATTTCAAAATACGGTTATTTTATTTTTGATGGATTTACGAAATTCTGATACTTAGGAGAATTAATGTAATTATCCATCGATAACACAGTATTTTTGCCAGATCTTTTAACCGAAAAGTTAGATGTGTTTATTTATTACTTACTAATTCATATACTAATGTGAACTTGTTGATATTATTCAACCAAATATGTCTGAAAGAATTCTTGCTGCCGAAATACAGCTTACCTAAGAAAATTAATAATCCGCAATGCTAATACTAAAAAAACATGACTTCCCAGAATATTTTGACTACTTTTGATTTACAATATATATATATATATATATATATATATATATATATATATATATATATATATATATATAGATAGATAGATAGATAGATAGATAGATAGATATAATATATAAGACTCAAACACTAATATACCATGGCTATAATTTATTACATTGGAATCGTAATCACGATCCAATTGATCAGACCTACAAATTCAAAAAGAAATCGATTTCTTTTTTGAATTTGTAGGTCTGATGAATTGGATCGTGATTACGATTCCAATGTAATACATTATAACCATGGAATATTAGTGTTTAAGCCTTTTATATTATATTCTTACTCTGTCCTGAACCTGGATTCTATCCACTTGGAAACACACACACACACACACACACACAAATATATATATATATATATATATATATATATATATATATATATATATATATATATATATATATATATATATATATATATATATATATATATATATATAATACAGGTAGAAGGTTTATCACTTAATTTATTGATGTTACCTTCAGCATGGAGATAATTGGACAAAGTGGAAAAGCTTTTTCACAAGTTTCAATGCCGTGTGCCAGATTCGACTTCTTCAGATAGGAATGAAAGACAAAATTGAGTGTAAGGAATATGTTTTGCGATTTTTGAGGAGAAAAGGGGTAATAAATTATATTACTTTAACAGATTGGACAAACTAGGACCAGAAATATTTTGTTTATATATTTTTTTAAATCCATATATATTAGAGATGTTTTTGTTTGTGAGAACCTCAGACTCAACACGAAGAGCTACATCAAGTGGCCTGAGGAGGTAGTTCTGTTCTGAGTCAAGAGGGTGGCTGCTGAAAGACATTATATCTGGCAACAGAACTCTTCGCCGTGTCATATTAGCAGGAGACCCCGGTCATAGCTGCCAGACAATTTCTGCAATCAAACAGCCCTTAAATCTGGCCACCTAACTCCCCAGACTGCAACTCCCCTGATTATTATGTGTGGGGCGCCGTTGAGCGAGAGACCAACAAAACTCCTTGTAACACCAAAGATGAACTGAAGGCAAGGATTATGGCAGCATTCACCAACTTAAACATGGAGACCGTCCAGAAGAGTTGCAGGAGATTCCGATGTCGTTTGAAGGCTGTGGTTGAAGCCAATGGCGATTTTATTGAATAAATTTAATTTTTAGTATTTCAAGATATTTTTGTGTAATTTTGGTAAATATATCTGTAAAAATGAGTTGTCACTGTTATTTTAATTTTTACGTAATTTAGACTACAATTTATACATCTGTCCCCCCCTCTCTCTCTGTCTGTCTGTCTGTCTGTCTCTCTCGCTAAAAAAAAATATATATATATATATATATATATGTGTGTGTGTGTGTGTGTGTGTGTGTGTATGTATATATATATATATATATATATATATATATATATATATATATATATATATATATACAGGGTGTCCATAAAGTTCGTGTGCACTTTAAAAAATGTATAACTTTATTTGTATTTGCGATAGAAATAATCTGTAAAAAATGTTATAAAGTTTAATGTTTAGGTATAGCTAAAATAACTAATGCGATTTCAGGCCTTACTATAAATCAGTTGGCAAATGTTTTTGTGAACTGCAAAATCGTATTACCCTTTGTATTGCTAATGATGGAGGACATGTGGAAACATAAATAAAATTCCAATAAAACCTTAAAAAATATAGATTTACTTCTATCGCAAATAAAATTAAAATTTTTTTTAAGTGCACACGAACTTTATGGACACCCTGTGTGTGTATATATATATATATATATATATATATATATATATATATATATATATATACACACACAGGGTGTCCATAATCATAAGCGATCATCGTTCCTCATAATTTCTTATGTTTCTCAAGTTTCCCTCTTTACCAAGCCTTTACCATGAGTTTACGTCTATTATTGGCGGACCAGGGGACAGGAGACGCAGGCCTGGCATCCATTGACGTAAACTAATTCGGTAGATTATTCACTGTTCAACCCGCTTCACCTGATTTTAATATGTTTTGTTTGTGTTAAATTCTTCAACGTTTCTTTTCGAATTGTCTCAGAAATTTCCGAGATCTCTAATTTTTAGCATTAGTACTTCATATTCTTTTTAGGACTTCCTAATTGTTCACATGTTCTGTTCCTGGTATTTGCAGCCTCAATCTGTAGACACACAGCACTGTTGCTTCCAGTTTATTCTTCGTCTATAAACATTCACTGGCAAACAAGGGATTAGATATAATGTAACAATTTAGTACTCTTTTTATTCATTATGAAATGGACAAAGTCCGACAATTATTTAAAGACATTTTTATGTTTAACATTCTTTTTATAAATACAGATATTTAAGTAAATGCTCTGCTTATAATAAACAGTATTAAATAACATTTACCGGCCTGAATGGCCGATAAATTTTCATAGAAAATATTCGTCCTTAGACAGGATTCGAACCTGTATCCTATACGGAACCGTCATATAGCCTGACGTGCCTTACCGCTCGGCCACAAAGTCTTTAAAAATGTCTTTAAATAATTGTCGGACTTTGTCCATTTCATAATGTGTGACGTCATTTGTTTACATTTGATACGCCATGAGCAGTTATGAATGTACGTGAGAGATTCATGTTATTGAAGTTTATAAGCAGTAAATTCGACCGTGCGAACCGAACGATCCTTTGTGGCCGAGCGGTAAGGCACGTCAGGCTATATGACGGTAATATGAAAGTAATTGTCCCAATCGTGTAACAGCATAATTGTCCATCCCACAAAATGTTGAATATCTAAAATAAAAAAAAATAAAAAATCACGAAATGGATTTTCTTTTTCCAGGCTTTCATTGTACCATTTGTCGTAAAAATCACTAAAATCCCTTTGTCTTATTCAGCTAGAAAAAGAACGGATTAAAATCGTTTTGTGTCAACTCCACTGTTTTCCCAAAGGAGAAATGGTGAGAGGAAAACGACCATTAAGGCATTCAGCAATGGTACCAACATTCATACTCTGGCTTACATGTTCAAAGTCCATTCAAGAAACGGTGAATAAGTTTAAAAAAGAGCGAACAGTAAAGAGGAAAACTGGATCAGGAGGTCACAACAGCAAGAGGGATCATCTTCTTAACTTAGAGCTAAATAAACCAATTAGAAAAGATACAACTCAATCCATTAGACGTTTGGCTCGTGAGAGAGGAGTTTCACCTATAACAGTTCAAAGAGGAATGAATAAAGACTTGGAAATGAAATCTTACGTGAAAACTGTGAGATATCTTATTACTCCAGGACAGAAAGTTAGAAGATTCGATAGGGCGAAGATCATCTTAAATAAATTGAAAAATGATCTTGTAATAATACATATATATATATATATATATATATATATATATATATATATATATATATATATATGAACATTATTTCAATCCTTCACGAGCTTCTGATACTTAGCTATGATTAATTAATAATGAACATGTCATTTTCATTTATGATCGATTTCATCAAGATTCTTCTGTTAAACTTGGAGAGTAATTATACATTCTTATTGTTCAAAGTAGAGTCCAATAGTGTTATAAAAAAACTTCGGAGAATTCCAGTAAGATATCTTTAATCATTTCTAAGATACAACGTTTCAAAGCTTAATCTAACAATTGGACAATTTTGCTCTTACTCGATTTGTACAATTTAACTGTTACACCCGGAACAGAAAAGGCATAGGAAAGCACCTTTACGGCATTTGGAAAGTGACTGAACCCGAGACGCCAGACTAGAACCAATAATATTGCTGATTCTTCTTTGGATTTTATCAAGGATCTCTAAATATATAGCAGGAGCACCGAACCATATGTAGAGGAATCCTGTTCTTTTATTATCCTCTTGCATCTCGGGCGTTTTTATTGACTTTCTTGGTCTGAAACGATTAAACAAAAACTTGATCTATGACTAATCATTTCATTTCAGTTGACTATAGAAGTCTGCCGCTTCTTCGAAGAAAATTTTCCGAAGGCGCATCTGACTTGGTAGATCGTGTGTGATCCCAAAATACTAGATCGGTGGATTGGAAGGAATGTTCCCTGGCTACCTCATTCCCCAGATATCAGTCCTAAATCCACACATTTTCCCGAGCATTTCTTTCATTTTTCTCTTGCCATGTAAGCTTTGCTAACCGTCATGGGTATGACGATAAACTACATCCGTGTCTTGTGTAACATGATAAACTACGTCCAACAGCAAGGTGACTGATCAGGAGGTTTTGAGGAGTGTTAATCAACCTCCTAATTGCTGTTGTTCCTAGGTCCACTCTGACCCAGGGTGGTAGTACCTGTTAGGGTCTCAACTATGGGAAAATAGTTAACCCCCAAACTGGGGTCAAAACACTATGAAGTAAGATGATGCATCACCACATTGGGGACTATATGTATGTGGGCTCCTAAATCAAACATTTCCAGACCAGTGAATTGGAAGGAATGCCCCAAATTCCCTGGCCACCTTGTTTACCAGTTATCACCCCACTGGACTTCTTTCTATGGGGTTATGTTAAAGATATTGTGTATCAAACAAAGATACGGGACATCACTGATCTAAAGCAAAAGATCACTGATGCCATTGCCACCATTGATGAGGCTATGCTACAGCGAACATGGCAAGAAATCGAGTACCGTCTTCATGTGCTTCCTGCAACTAATGGGGCCTATTTTGAAGTGAATTAAAATAATTTATAAAATTCAATATCTATTCATCATTCTGTAACAATATCCATATATTTTGTCGGTTCATTTGCTTTCGTAATATTGTTTTAAATTGTAAAGAGTCTTTAGGAACACCCTGTATAAGCAACGAACACTCTCAAAAAATGGCTACAAATGCTACTTATACAATTAATAATACTAACGTTAAGTTATCTTTAATTGTAAATGTTCAAATTTGTAACTTAACTAGTCAGCTAGCTCTCGATCCAAAAACTTGGGCTGAGAAGTAAATAACATATAAATTTGTGCCAAAAAATAAATAAATACGAATAAATGTTTAAAAAAATATGAATACAATCATTCGGAATTAATAATATTTGATTGGTTTGTATTTTTACAGGTTATCAACCCCATTGTTGCGCGTTTTTTTTTTTTTTAAATCAATTCACCCCAAGCTAGGCGATAACGCAAATAAGCCGCAAAGGCCTACTGCTAGTTAAAGAGAAGGAAACGAATTTAGAATAAACCAGAAACCCAATCGTAAGCAGGAAACAAGTGATAAAGCTCTACTCCTGCTTAAAAGTGAACCGGACGATAGTCGAACCTATCTACTCCTATTGAGGAAATATAAATAAATAGTAGAACATTCAGGTTTTTTTTGCAGTGATGCTAGAAGTATAAAGTTGAAGTAGAATTTAGAAGGAACCGGAAACTCAATTCTAAACAAGAAATAAGAGATAAACCTCAACTGATGTCAAAAAGAGCGGAGAGAAGTGTAAATAGGACGATAGTCGAACCTATCTACTCCTATTCATTTTTTAATGTCAAGACATTTTAGACAAAAGAATAAATTCATTTTTATTTACGACTGGATATTTCTTTAAAATGTTTTTTGAGATAGCAATGGTTTTTTTCCAAAGAAGTTCTACTATTTAACTCATAGTCGGGGGGAGAAGAGATGCCCTTTCCTACGCGTAAGTGAATGTAACGAACAGAAACTTGCTTATCGATTTATTGTTTCGCAGTTGCGAGTATCTGTATTCCGTTTCTGACTGTGTGTCGTCTTCGATCAAGACCAACACAATTCCCGAGGTTCACCCATTACAGGGCCCGCGAGCCCCTCGAGGTAGAGGGTTACGCTTGGAGGTCATTTGTGCGTATAGGAGTAGAAGATAACGGTTAACCCCAGCCTTGAACAGGTTAAGATTTTAATAATCGGGGAAATATCCTTTTGGGAATAACTTCCACGGGGCAGTGCTTCGCGGGAAGGAGCTGTTCGAGTGGAACTCACTTCACACCGATAGGTATGTGTGTGGTTTGATACTGTGTAAGGAGCATGGCGTGTTCTTGCCGTGAGGGTTTGCCTTGGCGGGACCAGGGAATGTAGTTCGGTCGAGCACACTCCGAGGAAGTAGTGTTAGAGCTGTAAGAGGCTTGCCACATCCCGCATGTGGGAGAGAGGTTGAAGGGTGGAGAATAGTTCGTCACCCACATGGGCTTGAAGACGCTTTTGAACTCTATCGAAGCTGGAGAGTGAGGTCTGTGCAGCTCCCGCCCACATATAACAACAGTACTCCATTTTGGGCCTGATCTGGCTCTTGTAAAAGTAGAGGATAGCAAGAGGCGTCGGGTACTTATTGGAGCGCTACAGGAGCCGGCCATTATACCTGCATCCTTAGCAATGGATCAAATGCACGAGTTCCACTTGAGATCGGGTGTGAGTTTGAGGCCCCAGTCTCTCAAGGCATGTTGCCTATCACATTAACAAGGGTCAGTTGTTAGTCCCTGACGTCTGCGGCAGTATCGTTAGAGGAGAAGACATTGTGCAGCTACACACGCAAGAGGGCTTGTCGTCGGTTCCCACGTTAAAAATGTCCTGTGCCGAATTTTATGTCTGTGGGAAGAAGATTAATATAGAACCTCTTGCCCGCGTTGCGCTCACTGTGACATACCCGCAAGTGTTCAAGCTGATGTCATATAAGGGTTTTTGTTTTCAGATTAAGATTTCGCGGCTGATAGCTTATATCAAATACTGAAAGAAAACGCCTTGAAAAACGAATGAAATTGTTCGTAAGTGTTTCAATGTGAGACAAGACCAGTATGTTTAAAGAGCGTGGCTTTATCTAAAGCTTAGATAACAATGTTACTGATTTATTCTGTGCCTCAGAAGAAGGTGTGAAAAACGGAGGAAGTGAAGAATCCAGTAAAAAGAGGCGATTAATGGGTGTATTTAACATGAAGACAATATTTTATACTTATAACACAAAGTACTAAATCCATTTATAAGGATGTGAGTTCTGGTAGAATTTATTTAAGACAGCCAAAGCAAGGCGGGAAGCCACTAGCACACAAGGGACTGATAGAGAGCAAATCGGAGTGATAGAGGAAAGGATGAAGAGAAGGATAGGGGATAGATCAAGGCATCTGGAGACGTCGATTGACATTACATTTGAATAGTTGGAGAATATAGCTATCAGGGAAACAGGAAAAAGGGAGCGAATTCCACAGGCGAGAATTGCGAGACATGAAGCTATTGGAATAGAAGAGACGGCTACATTTAACAGTTTCGACAGTGAAAGGGTGAGAGCGAGATGCCAGCCTAGTAGAACGCTTAAATTCATGAAGACTGGGAACCATCGAAAGCAGCTCATCGGAAAGTATTTGTAAAAAAGACCGAGGGAGGCGACGGCAAGTCTATGAGAGAGCGATTGCAGGTGAAATGCCAGATCAGGGCCAATTACATTGCATATCCGTCGCTGGATTTTATCAAGATCCTAGAGACAAACAGAAGGGGCTCTAGGCCATATATGGCAGCAATACCCCATGCAAGAGCGAATTGTAATTATAAGGAACTATGTCCAATCGGGTTTTATTTAATAGAGGCGTTGTAACTATTTGTCAGGATTTGACCTCGTAAATTTTATTTCATCGAAGCACTAAATAGCGGTCTCGATCTCAACACAATAATGTATGCAGCTGTCGCAGTGTTGATAGCAGATACGGAAAGAAAACTACGAAATCTACAGAAGGCACTGAAGGAAAGGGACAAGAAAAGATAAAAAAAAAAAACAGCAGCAAAAAGATAGAATGCATTGGATGTTAGCATGATGTGCTCAAATTGCAAATTAAAAAATAAAATAAAATTTAGATATCTGGGAATTGTTCTAACAGAGGCTGGGAAGTGCGACAGTGAGATCCGAAGACGTATTGGGATGGCCAAAGATGCCTTCCAAAAGCTAAGCAGAGTATTAAGAAACAACAAAAAAAATCGTTAGAAACAAAAAGAGTACTGAACAAAGATGAAGAATACACTTGAAGCGGCAGAAATGTGGTACTACAGAAAGATGCTGAGGATGCCATGGACCGAACATGTGAACAACGACGAAGTTTTTGAGAACATGGAGACCAAAGGGAAATTCACACTTAAAAGTTGGTTGAAATTATTCGGGTACATAACGAGGAAAGGGGGCTTGGAAATTCTGATACTCACAGGGCGGATTGGAGGCAAGAGGGACAGAGGAAAACAACGCATAACATACTAAGTGAGCTTGAGTAAATGGATCGCGGAGAAGGGTTTGGGAGAGATAGCAAAAAGACCAAATTTATTAAGAGCTACATAGGACAGGAAATTGTGGAGAGCTATGATCATCTGCGCCCTGAAGGGATACGGCTCATAAAAATGCACTTGACCGTAAGGATGAGAATTTGACTGATTTACACTATTATATTCACTCTGTTGTCCTCATACTTGTTGCCGTTATCACAACGTTTCGGCACTTGTGCCATCCGGACTTCATCAGGTGTATATCGATATGGGTAACCTTCAGAGAATTATGAACTGAACCCTTATTTATATAATCTACGGGAGTAGACTTTTCTTGTTCCACTGCTCATGTCGATGGATATCTCGTCATTTTTTTATTTATTTTTAGTCTTCAGTTATTGCGCGCCCGATTTGACTAAGTCCAAGTACACATTGCCAGACACAGGAATTGAACACACAATCGCAATCATTGGGAGTTCAGTCCCTCGGTCGGGCAGATATTGACCGATTTTATATAACAAAAGATCTACCGCCAATTTTAAGGGTCAGGGGTTTGGAAGATTTTAAGTTATCAGTTCGATTCTCCCACTTCTCAGTTCCTAGGAAGCGACAGCCCAGACATCAGCACATATGATTTGATTATAGTGGTGAAGGCTTTGTGCAGAACCAACCACACTTTTTGGAAGGGCCGAATAGAGGGACCTGGTGCACTACGTGCCTCAAAGTCCCCAAACATTTTCCCGCAGGTTTTGAATTCAGAGTTGTCCTTCTCCTAGGCCAGTTGCCATCCAAGGCTATAGAACCCAGCTATTTACCCATAGCTGGGGGGAGAAGAAGAGGATTAATACCTTTCCCAAGGGTATTAGCACGTAAGTGAATGTAATGAATTCGACTGGAATTTGAACTCGGCTCTCCGAGCTCGCAGTCCGAGCCGCTACTACCCACTACTCCACCGTGTGTGTGTGTGTGTATGTGTGTGTGTGTGTGTGTGTGTGATTGCATATATATATATATATATATATATATATATATATATATGTATATGTGTGTGTGTGTGTGTGTGTGATTGCATATATATATATATATATATATATATATATATATATATATGTATATGTGTGTGTGTGTGTGTGTGTGTGTGTGATTGCATATATATATATATATATATATATATATATATATATATATATATATGTATATGTGTGTGTGTGTGTGTGTGTGTGTGTGTGTGTGATTGCATATATATATATATATATATATATATATATATATATATATATATATATATATATATAGTGCAATGAAAGGGCGCGGCCTTGGGCAACTGTTCCCCAGGGTTGGGCACCTCTCATTATAATTTTCCTCAGTTGCGACTCTGTCCTTTGACGAAGTCGCCCCCTGAGTGCACTCTGCCCAAAGACAGAGACGCAACTGAGAGATGATAAATAGATGTGTTACAAACCCTTCAGGAGTGGGGTTTACACACTTAACATAATACCATAATAGCCTCAATGATTAACGTTAAAGTATATATCAATTAAACCAGGAAACAATGTATCCCTTAAGTCTGTAGTGCCTGTTTCCTGGTAAAACGCCTTGGCGTCTAATCAGGAAAAAAAAGTAGAATAAGGCTGTTCATATGAGCAACTTTGTACTAGCCATTTGCTTCTTTGAAAATTACTGGTTTGTCCTGCTTCACAGGCAGTTGTGAAATAGTGAAATTTAGCCAAATTATCTAGCAAGTTGTCTATCGGCAAGTGGTTAGATCTCAGCAAAATATATCATTTTTAATAGCCGAGATGTTGGAGATTTTAGTGCAACATTCATTATTTCAGAATTACCTGTAGAACAGAATCAAAATTAATACCCCACCTCCACATACACGCACAAACAAACACATACACGATCCGGTGCTGAAAAGTTTCACTATGACTCGATCCACATGTTTTGTTTGTTCAATAAGTACGATGTTAGGAAGTCAGTTTGTTGAACTTTTCGCCATACCAGTATATATATATATATATATATATATATATATATATATATATATATATATATATATATATATATTGTTGTGGTGTCCTCCCTCTAAAGAGTCATGTTGGACTCTTCCGGCTACTATAAGATTAGAAGGAGAGAAGTCCTTGGGGGAACAGTCGACCAGATTGTTAATCTGGCGAACTCTCTGCCTTGAGCGGAAATTCGTCTGGCGAGGTAGACAGGCCCTGAACCCGTTAAATATTAACAGTGCTAGATTGTTCATTTCTGTCAAACTCTCTGCCTCGGCGGAGAGGAACCCAGACGAGGCTTTGCCGAAGGAAAAAGTTTCGTCCGGGGAGGTAGACAGGCCCTGAATCTAAGGGAATATTTTTGGCGGAACCTACGGGCTCGGAGAAACCACGGTAAACTCGGCCTTGTGCCACATACATCCCTCGTGGGGGTGCTGTTAAATATAACAGTCGAATAGATTGAACGCTGGGTCAACCGACACACACTCACTAGTCGGGTAATACTCATCTGTTGTACTTACTGTTTAATATATCATATTTCTATAACACTTGTTTTGTTATTTCTTTAACCATTTACTTGGTCACAACACACACACACACACACACACACACATATATATGTTCACAATATATATATATATATATGTATATCAGAGGGATATGGTCACAACATATATATATATAAGAGGGATTGCTGCCTAAATATATCATATATATATATATATATATATATATATATATATATATATATATATAAAAAGAAAGAACAGTAAGATATAAAATCCGGTGGTCTTATAGATATTTTTATTTTTACACAATAGTGCTCAATTTAAATTTACAGAGCATTAATATTTTATATTAATTGATTTAAAATATGGTTTTTTATCGCTACACAGTGATAACCATGTTTCGAAAATGGAAGCCAAAGCCTTTGAATTCATTTTTTTTACCAAATCAAAGACATTAGTTCCATTTTCTCGTCAAGAGAATTTTGGAGTAACTTATTTTTTTATCTACAGTTTTAAGGCACGGCAAAGATTCATAATTGAGGGTTCCCATGGATACCGAGAAATCCATTCATCTAGAGAAGGGGTGGCAGGGTGTTCAATTGTTTAATTTTCATTGTATCCGTCAACAGTTACATTCGAAAGCGGGGTTATGTCTAGGGATGGGTAGGGATGTATTTCTCAACACATTCTGACATCTGCTAAATGTTCAGAAATTAAACACAACGAGAAAAAAAAACTTAATTTCCAATATACTATATATTTCTTTTTAAAACCAAGCAAATGTATTAGAATTGTAAAATTATATTTTCTTATCGAGTATAAGTATGTATGTTACCAGATTATTATTATTTTTTTTGTAAACTTTATGACAATGACGGCAAATATAGCTAAATTATTTCACTAATTCAGTAAACGTTTATTTTTATAAATTTAGTAATATAAATTTTCCATGTATGTACAAAGGACATGGGTCATTTAATGTCCTATATATTCTAACCTATATTAATTTCATTTAACTTTAGGTGTTCTATTGGATTCTTTTAAGTGTTTGAATTGCTTTGAGAGAGGTGTTAAGTTTAGAGTACGTTTTATTTAATTATAATTTTAATATGTTTAGGTTAGAATCCGTTTTATTTAATTACAATTTTAAAACCAATTTAAAAAATTCTACTTTTAAATTTAACTTTAAATTTAATCGGCTATACCTTTTTTATAAAACAAGTAAATGTAATAGAATTGCTTACAGTATTTAAAATTATTTAAAATTATTTATTCACATCGAATATGGGTATGCATATTTTCAGGTCAATGTTTTTTGGGGTTTTTTGGGTTTTTTAAATATTATTTAAAGAAAATTTTTGACAATGACGGCACAAAATAGCTATTTCATTTCTCTGATTCAGTAAATTTTTATTTATTTATTCATGGTTTGTCGGCTTTCGAAAATGACCTTTTAGAAATGATAAATAACATAAACTTCCGGGAAAAAAAATGCTACTTCCAGAAACACCTAGATAAAATAGTGAAAGAAATTAACACAACAGATAAAATTTTAGTAAAGTCAGACAAAGCTGGAAAATTTTATAAAGCAACCACAAAAGACTACAGCGATCTAATAAATAAGGACTTACATAAAAACTACAAAAAAGCGAATAACAGCGACCTAAATATGGTTCAAAATATCAATAATAGCAGTAAAAAAATCACTGATAAACTGAAGATCAGTGATAGAGTAGGTCAATTATATGAAAAAGAATGCTACATAACCTTAAAGGACCACAAACCAGATTTCGAGGCAAATCCGACTACAAGGATAATTAATCCTACAAGACCTGATATCGGAAAAATTAGTAAAATGATCCTTGAAAGGGTAAATAAAAAAAATTAAAGATAAAATAGGCCTGAAACTTTGGATAAATACCAAAGACGTGATAAACTGGTTTACTTGTATAAAAGAAAAATCAACTGCACACTAATGCAGTTCGATATTGAAAATTATTACCAATCAATATCTAAAGAACTGTTCTTGAATGCGTTGGACTTTGCCACCCAGTACACGGATATTACAGAAGAAGAAAAGAACATTATTTTAAATGCGAAGAAATCGGTACTGATTCATTAGGTGAGCAATGGATTAAGAACAATTATCGATCCTCACTGGGTGCCCCTTACTTTCGGCCTTGTGCCACATCTAAGCTACGCTACGCTTAGAAAATCACTACTGCATTCAATTTGAAAGTTGGGGCTGGACATGATAGATAACGACACGAGTTTTTTTTTTCCAAATCATTACCGTATTGAGGGGGAGACCAGTTTAAGATTAAGTTTAGGTTCAAAATCGTAACGTTAATTTATAATTTACTGAAGCTCTACAAATTGCATACGGATAAAATGCATGGCGCACGTACATTCTTACTAAATCATTGTGCCATCAAATGCGTAAAATGGGTGCATGCATTCAAGGCGGCCAGATGTGTCCTATTTAGAACATTGTGTTGTTTATTTTAAATTTAAGGAATTGTATACTTAAAAAAACATATAATGGCCGCCTTTGGGGGCCTACTGTCGGCCCTGCGTGCTAAGTTTAATTGCGGCGAAATGAAATCCTTTTCAAATTCGAACACACTGTACGCATTGGCGTAACCATATATAAGATCAATGTTTACGTTGTTTTCCATATTTTTATGAGCTAATACATATTTTTACAATAGCTTCTGTCACTTAAAAACACCGAGGATTCATTAACAAGTCAAATAAAATTGAGTGGGGAATTCACGACAGTTGCACAGCACCAAACAATTACTCGTCTCCTGAGAACTGCTTACTTTCATTACTTTTGACTGTTAAACCAGGACAAATCACGGGTCCCACACATCTGCTATAAACCATGTTACAACGGGGTAACTGTAAAGTTTCACGAAAAGCAATAGCCTCCAACTATGCCTTGCCGACGGTCCGGATAGAGTAACTAAGCCATGTCATGATTGTGATTATTGTCAAACAAATATAACTGGTTTGAATGCTTTTAAAAAAAAAATCAAATATTCCTTCAGCTATAAGACCTGTTCCTCGTTCAGATGATCTCCTTATCCTTACAGACCCGGCACATAAAGATTGTATTTCTTCATCATATGAAAAATTACCTTCAGAAGATAATTCTGCCAAGTCGGTCTCCACTGAAGAAAATATCCCTGTATATTCAAGAGGCAGTGAGGACTAATTGATCACCCAAGAAGGTCTGAATGACCTTGCCCGTTATTTGTACCTATCTAAGCAACAGACAGAGCTCCCGACATCCCGACTTAAGCAGTGGAACCTGATCACGGCAGATGTAAGGGTCACCAGTTTCAGGACATAAAACAACGACTTCGCCTCATTCTTCGACATGGAAATCAGTCTGTGCTACCACAGAGCTTCGTATTTTAAATGAATTGAGAGCGTGGGAAGCATTGAAGTCAGTCTGCCATGGCTTCCCTGGTAATACATAGGTACCAAATTACCAAGATTATATCGAGAAGTTGTTACAGGTTTATAAGCATCTGGAATGCCAAATGTCACTCAAAAATCACTTTCTCCAATCCCGCATTTAACTTCTTCCTTCCGAACCTCAGAGTAGGGAATGATGAGCATGAAGAAAGATTCCACTAAGATATTCAGTCAGTCAGTCATATGCCATGCGTGATACCAGCTTAGGCGATCGTGTGTCTTTCGATACTGACGAGACATATTTTTTTTTCCGCAGTAGTTTACCATTTCTTTCTGCGGTAGACCAGTTGCCATCCAAGCCTATAGAACCCGGTCTGTCCTGCTATTTACACATAGCTAGGGGAGAAGAGGATTCATACCTTTCCCAAGGGTATTAGTACGTAAGTGAATGTAATGAATTCGATTGGAATTCCAATTGGAATATTACTAAGATGGAAAGAAACTACCAAGGCAAGTGGGACCCTAGCATGGTGGGTGACTTCTGCTGGATGATCCTGTGCGGCATACCGGATGCAAAGTACACGAGATCTTCCCCCAAAACCAATTTCTGACTATTTGCTGTACTATGACGTGTGTGTATGTATGGTATTACCCAAGTAATTTAGTTCCGTCAATGCTCTCTATCGAAATCTGTTCTTTTTGTATAACATGCCTTTGTAATAGATAAAATAAAGGCATTATATTTTGAATGTTTATACCGTGTGGAGGCATGGTGGCGTAATGGATAGCTAATGGATGGCTCGGATTGAGGAATCGGAGAGCCGAGTTCGAATCCCAGTCGAATCCATTACATTCATTTACGTACCCTGGGTAAGGTATGGATCCTCTTCTTCTCTCCCCAGCTATGGGTAAATAGCAGAATGGCAACTGGTCTACCGCAGAAAGAAATGGCAACCTACTGCGGGAAAAATCTGCCTCGTCAGTCATGTATCGAAAGATACATGATCGCGTAAGCGTGTATCGCGCATGGCACATAACTGACTGAATAATAAAAATGTGATACGTTAAAGCAAAAAACTAGTGGTGATAGAGCAAAACTGTTCCAGCACCTCAAAACTGTTTATAAACCAGTGTAAATATTACAATTACTTGTATTGTAAAAATCAAATTAAAATACGAGGAATTAATAATAAAATTGATAATACTATTACCTTATCATTTTCTATCATGAATTGCTTTTAAAGGGAAACCTACGGCTTTATGGGCGTTATAGTTAATATTATTATTGTTATTAAAGGTAAAACTACAGCCAAGTCAAGCACTATACTCCGTCAAACTAGAACTTTTGTTAATATTATTGTGACGGGAGGGTATAAACCGGTATTAATAATGATACTGTAACTTAATCTATGAGGTGCATATGACATAATCCAGTCAGGTGACTGGGATTTGATATGGAAAAGGTCCTTCGTCGGCCTATGAAGGGTCTTTATCTGTTCATGTTAAAAAACAAAAAACAGGAGTAAATGCGTTCAAGACTGACTGAAGTAATTTATCAACAAAAAAAAATGAACGGTTGGTGGGGGTTGGGGGGGTGCTGGTCTTCTTGGGATGAACGTACTGAGAAGTGGAAGATTGCAGATTACGTTGAAGATGAATGCGTTGTGGGTGAAATAGAAGAAGGGACAACAAACATGGTTCCCAAATCTTCCACCAATAAAGCCCTTTAAATTGATCATTTTTTTTTATGGATCATCAAGTAGACATTTACAAAAATCAGCTTGCCCCGACATATGGTTAAAATAACGGGATTCGTGACAAGGAATACCCTCACTAACAAAGTCACGCGAGATTTACTGATACACCTTGCTGTCTAGCAGCGCTGGTTAGCAGCTACATATATACTAAACCTTGTCTAGCCTGGGACAAGGCCAGTATAATTGTGCGTTCATGTGGTTTGAACTTACTACTAGTCTCATCGAATTTTTAATTGAGTTGTGGAAAAAATACTTTAGAGAAATTGGCGATTGATATCTATTTCCGTCTAGATTTCTGAGATGAGGTATTTACACATTTACATCGTTCGGATTGTTGGAATTTCCCTTTATTTTGCCCACCGGGGTAGATTGTTCTAGTTCCACGTGCCATGCCTCTTCTGGATATCTCAGTTTCAGTGGCCCAGTGGAAAAAAGCGTTGGTTTTAATAATTCAGTGACTTGGCAAAAAGAGTTGTGAGTTCAATACTTGGAGAGTTACTAAGATGGAAACAACTCAAACTGAGATAAGAGGCATAACACGTGGAACTAGTACAATCTACCCCCCCCCCCGCCCCCGGTGGACGAAATAAAGGGTTCAGTTCGAAATTCCAAACACCTGAAGAAGGCTGGAACGGACAACGGCCGAAACGTCATGAATATGACAACAAAGATATAAATTGTGAAAATGATATATGTTTATATATAATTTCATGTGATTTTTAACGTTGCATTTTATCAATGCATATGTGTTGGGCAAAAGAGAATTAAAAATATAAGATCCGTTATTTTTACAAGGGTGACGAAAAGAATATTTTATATATATTTAAAACCATCTATAAGTCAATGAATTGTCCTAAATTAAAATGTGGTCTTCATTGACATTGGGGCAAGAGAAATAATTTCTTTAATTTTATAGTTTACGTTTTTTTTTGTTTTGTTTTTTCATTTCGAGGGTGGGGAAATATTTAAACTAGAAAAACATAAATGACCTCCATAACTCTCTATGTATTAGAAAAAATTGTCTTGATCAAATTTCTCATTATGAAAATTCCATTGTGTTACATTTTAACTTCTATCCTGCAAAGTACAAGATGGTTTGAACATCTTTTTCTTCTTCTTCTTCTTCTTCTTCTTCTTCTTCTTCTTCTTCTTCTTCTTCTTCTTCTTATTTGTCTTCTTTTAGTTCTTCATCTTATTTCTCTTCTTTATCTTCTTTCTCTTCTTCATCTTCTTCAGCATCTTTTACATATTTTACCTTCTCCTTCATCTTGTTCTTCTCCTTGTTGTTCTTCTTCTTCTTCATCTTCTTTAATTTCTTCTTCATCATCATCATCATCATCATCTTCTTCTTCTTCTTCTTCTTCTTCTTCTTCTTCTTCTTCTTCTTCTTCTTCTTCGTCTTTTACTTGTTGTTCTTCATTTTCTTCTTTATCTTGTTCAGTTCATGGTATCCTTAGCACCCTTCTTTGGAATGACATTTCTATTGCTTGGTGCTATTTTAAGCGGATTTGGGTGAAATCGCTATAATTTGTTAGTATATGCCTAATGTTGTTAAGTTTTACTATAAATATGTATTGTTGGTAAATTTTATATGAAAATGTAGTGCTCGTAATTTTACTATAAAAAAAAGTTGCTACTATAGTATGATATATCTATCTATAAAAGGCAGTGTGTGTGTGTGTGTGTGTGTGTGTGTGTGTGTGTGTGTGTGTGTGTGTGTGTTTGTGTGTGTAACGAATGCACGGCTGCAATTTTCGATGGATTTGCACCAAAATTTACATGCACATGCTCCAAGTAAGTAAACAGGCCAAGATCGACTTTGCATTTCCCAACTCCCATCGATAGTGGAAATAATCGATTTTTTTCATGCTTCTACGACAGTTTTCATGTAGTTTGCGGCCATTTTCTACTGGCCAGAGTGAGAGCCTATAGCTGGCTGCCACGAATAGGCAGGAAGATTCTACTGGCCAGCGTGAGAGCCAACAGCTGACTGACACGAATGTTAACTAGAATGCTAGCATGCCCAAATATCGATAGCTGCATTCGTCACAAGTGGGAAAAATTTAAATCTGCATGGCACTTTACTCCAATTGACTCATTAGCTTGCTTAAACTCAACGTTGATTCTGATTCCGCAGAACTGGGTTGGGTGTGAAAAAATATTTGTTGTTAACATTCTTTTTTCATTTTGTTTTTCCAGTTACGAGCCGTTTTGTGTTCATTTTGTTTAGTTCCTTTTTCGTAACAGATTTAATGTTTAGTATAGAGCTTAGAAAAAATTTGAAGTGTGAGATAGGCAAGAAGTAAGGCATGTAGCAACATCAGCAAGGAAAAGGGCACTCACTCCTTTAAAGGCAAGGAATGGCAAAAATATTTTAAGTCAAGTGATAGCGATTGCTGTATGAGTTGTACGATTTTTGAATCAAGCACGGGCAACGCCGGGCCATGCTGCAAGTCTACCTATAAAAAGGTAATTAACTGAAACTGAGATGTTCATAAAAGGCTCGGAACGAGAACAATCTACCCCAGAGTTATCCAAACAGGTGCTACCACCACAGGACACCACAGCAATTAAGAGGTGGTTCCACGATCCTCAAAACCTCCCAACCAGCGGCCTTGCTGCCGGATGTAATTTATCGTCCTACCCAGGACGAAAAATAAAAGAAGAAAAATTTAAGCAAATGAAATATTCATAAATGATTTTAACAGTATGTTTTATACTACTTCTTAAAACATTCTATGCCCAATGGAGTTGTGCATTCTTTGCAATAAGTTGTCACCACTTTCCGCCTCTTTTCACTTTGAGAAGTCTGCATGTTGACATAACACTGTCATTGGCTCGGTCTTCTAGTTTCATTTGCAGGCAAACTTACTGAATCCTAGTAATTAGTAACCTCACAAATCCTACAACTTCCAAATCTGTCACTTAGACTCGAACCATAATTGAATGATGGTCGTATCATTGGAAAAAAGGCTTAAAATCATCAATTGATGATATCAGTCAGCCAGTTATGTACCATATGTGATACACGCTTAGGCGATCATGTATCTTTCGATACATGACTGACGAGGCAGATTTTTCCCGCAGTCGATTGCCATTTCTTTCTGCGGTAAACCAGTTGCCATTCAAGGCTATAAAACCCGGTCTGTTCTTACCCATAGGGGTGGGGGAGAAGTTTTCCCAAGGGTATTAGCACGTAAGTGAATGTAATAGATTCGATTAGAATTTGAACTAGGCTCTCCGATTTCTCAAGCCGAGCCGGTATCCATTACTCCACAATTTCAAATAAAGCATCAATTAATGATGCTGTAGGGATATCATTATTATTATTATTATTATTATTATTATTATTATTATTATTATTATTATTATAAATAAATAAAAGAAAATATAATATAATAATAAAAATTATGAAAATTATAAATAAAATAAAATAAAACAATAACATAAATACGTTGTATAAAATAAATCAATTTAAAATGAAAAATAATAAATATACTCCCAGCATGTAACAAAAATTGTTCCTGCCGGAAATACGGACATCCCGCCAAAAGACGTTAAATTCAATCTCTTCGCCACGAACCTTGTTACGAGCAATATGTGACCGACTTCTTTCTGTGATATGGCTTGTAATACTACGGAGTAAATTCTCCCTTTTATCGCAGATATCATAAAACAATTGTAACCTAAAAATACACACACCAGTACACACAAAAATATAAATAAATTGTATTACATTAACATACAATTTATTATACTTTTCTTGTTATTTCTGTACGTTTTATTTCCTTTCAAGTATGGCATTATTTCCATGAACACGAAGCTAATTTCTGTTGCTATGATGTGAGGGAACCCCACAATGCGGTCCATTAAATGTTCAATATCAATCCCACCGATGACATAGATCGGTGTTCAAGCCCAGGTAAAAGACTGGATTTCGGATGTTGATTTTCAAGGAGCACAGGCGATTGCCCTTCACTTGTACGTATCATCTTCTCTATTGAGCTAGATCTTACGAGATAAGTAGAAAAGTTGAAGATGCCAAAAAAATAAAAAATAAAAAAAGTTGTCCCCCATCCGCCAACAACGCCAGATGATTGGGAATAATAGGGAGTAGCTCGGGTTAGTTTGAGTGATAGCTCAATGGCAGTCGACCTAAGTCAGATATACAAACAGCGAATAGTTGGGTCGTATCGCGAGAACAATCGCCAAGAACAAAGGCAATCTGTTATAAACACGGCATTCTTAACAATATTCCGTTCATTGAGGTGGCGTGTTTTTACAGACACATCTGGTTCGTTGAAATAGAGGACTGAGTAAAACAGTAACATAGAAGGAGGGGAGTCTCCAATAAACATTCTCACCCACCAAATAGGTGTCAAATTGGAGTTTTTATTTCGGGGTCTAGAAATGGCACTCCAGTACGTTGATTGGAATTAATATCTCCGAGCAGCCGAATGCGAAATAATAATTCTCTCTCTCTCTCCCTCTCTCTCTCTCTCTCTCTCTCTCTCTCTCTCTCTCTCTCTCTCTCTAATATATATATATATATATATATATATATATATATATATGAATAAAAAGAAAGAACAGTAAGATATATAATCCGGTGTTCCTATAGATATTTTTATTTTTACAAAATAGTGCTCAATGTAAATTTACAGAGCATTAATATTATAAATTAACTGATTTAAAATATGGTTTTTCGCTACACAGTAATAACCATGTTTCAAAAATGTAAGCTAAAAGCTTCGAATTTAATTATGTAATTAAATTAAAAACATTAGTTCCATTTCATCCTCAAGCGAATTTTGGAGTAACTTATTTTTAAATTTACTGAGTTTTAAAAGCACAGCAAAAATTCATAATTCACTGTTTCCAAGGATACAGAGAAATCCAATCATTCAGACAAGGGGTGGTAGCGTGTTCATTTTTCTTAAATTTTGTTGTATAAGTTATTAGTTACGTTCGAAAAAGGGGTTACGTTTAGGGATGGGTACGGATGTATTTTTCAACGAATTCTGACATCCGCTAAATTTTTGAAACATGGTTAATACTGTGTAGCGAAAAAACACATTTTAAATCAGTTAATTTATAATATATATATATATATATATATATATATATATATATATATGTGTGTGTGTGTGTGTTAGGAGATCTGTCTCTTCCGCTACCTTGGTTTAAATCTTTCGGCATCGTCAGACGGTTTGTATCAATTGAATTCCCAAATTTAAAAAGAAGAATGATTAATAAGCCTCAAGTGAACATTCCCACCTACACTCTCTCTCTCTCTCTCTCTCTCTCTCTCTCTCTCTATATATATATATATATATATATATATATATATATATATATATATATATATATATATATATATATATATATAAGTAATTGATTTGGGGATTTAGGCTAAATTTATTGTAATTCCTCGAGCTTAGAATCCTCAACGGAATGCAGAAAGCACTGGATGGCCGTTTCGTCCTATGTGTGACTCATCAGCAGTGCGTTGTATCGAAGCGATCCGGGTTCTATTCTCGGTGGTGGATGCACACTGCTGATGAGTCCCAGATTGGTTTTTTTTATTTCGGGGTCTCGAACGGAAAAATGGCGCTCGTGTACGTTGGTTGGAAATAATATCTTCGGGCAGTTGAATGGGAAATACTTATTCACACACACACACACACACACACACACACACACACACACACACACACACTCTCCCTCTCTCTCTCTCTCTCATTTGTGTGTGTATATATATATATATATATATATATATATATATATATATATATATACATATATACACAGCTCTCGGGGAGAAAAGTGAATTTGTAAACAGTGACTATTACAGCTGCTGATGCAATACTCTTCGTTAAGAGGAATCGAGTTCTCCAGTCACTTGCGTGTCTATCTCAAAATAAATACCTTCTTCCTTGCCGAGTTCTCCACTGCCTTTACCGGCTATTGAACTCACACTCTTTGGATCCTGTCACTAAATCTAACTAACGAATTGATCCACTGTGCCATGTATCTTTAAGGCAGCGGAGAACAGGAAATAACTGATAACTGACATCCATTAGACATGGCACGTGGAACTAGAACAGTCTACCCCAGTGAGCGAAATAAAGGGTTCAGTTCGACATTCCAACCACCTAAAGAAGGCCGGAGCGTACAGCAGCCGAAACGTTGTAATAAATATGGCGACAAAGATGAGGATAATAGTCCGAATAATGTAAATAGTGTACATAATGCCTCATCTCACAAACATAGACAGATATTAAAATACTCAATATCAAAAAGTCTGCATTAGTTTGGCCCTACATGTGTCCCTTTGTCATATTCTGTGACTTTTATTTTTAGCTACTTCATATGACACCATGGGCGTGGGGTATCTTCTATTCTTGCTCTCCATAGCCCGTTGGCCTCATCACAAATTCATAAGGCAATGGGAATAGGAACTTGTGTCTTGATAATTTATAGATCTAACATCGAAATGTTAAAATGTCAATCTCACAGACGTGCCGTCGCCTCCCTCTGTCTTTTTTTACAAATACTTACACGGTAACTGCTGCGATGAGCTGCTTTCGCTGGCTCCCAGACTTCATGAATTTAAGCGCTCAACCAGGTTGGCATCTCGCTCTCACCCTTTCACTGTCGAAACTGTTAAATGTAGTCGTCTCTTCTACTCCAATAGGCTCATGTCTCGCACTTCTCGCCTGTGGAACTCCCTCCCCTTTTTCTTGTTTCCCTGATAGCTATAATCTTCAACTATTCAAATCTAATGTCAATCGACGTCTCCAGATGCCTTGATCTATCCCCTATCCTTCTCTTCCTCCTTTCGTCTATCACTCCTCTTTGTCCTCGCTCCAACTCTGTAAACCCTTGCGTTCTAGTGGCTTCCCGCCTTGCTTGGGGTTGAATGCTTAAAAAAAATTGCTTGAATTTTTTTTAGATTAATTTCTTTTGATTTTTTAGATTTGACTAATTCGATATAATCGTGTATAAGACGATAAGTACATTTTTTTCTTTAACAAATGCCGTGAGAGTCAACGAAGGCAGAAGGCATTCAAATGATCTGCGTGACGAGCTTGTCAGTTAATACTACAAGAGAAAGCCCAAATGATAATAATAGGCTTACCTTCACCGACCATTGCCAATATGCAGCACTTAACACCACGTTTGGGCATTTCGATATTGGATAATGCTTGGCCCGCTGGATCAGTTACGACTGCGTAGTGAATTCGATCCTCACAGGGTGCCTCGTAGTTTGTGCTACATCTAAGACATCTACGGTTAGAAAATCAATTTAACGTCTGGTTAAACAGTCGTAAAAGTAAGTTGTCTGGTTAAACAGTCGTAAAAGAAAATTGCGTTGATCGTTTAAATGTATCAATAGTGTCCTCTCACTAGCAGATCGTGAGAGTATAGGCAACAGTTGAAAGTCATCTCTAACCGCCCCCTACCGCTAAATGCAAATAAATAAATTGATGCACAGCCACCTTTACATCAATCATTTCATTTCGGAAGAAAAAAGTGGTTAGCATATATAACTAGATGAGAATATTATATAATCAACCTGTCAGTTTTCCACACTACCAAACACAAAAGGTTTGGAAGGAAACTCCCATTAATACTAGAAAGAAAGATAACAGTTAGTGGAATTGAGAAGTCTAATTTCCTGAAAAAAATGTTTTCTTAAATGATACACCGTATATACTGACGTCTCATGAGACTTTTGAGGACCTAATTTTGAAGCTAATTTTAAGAGGCTCGCATCATACACGAGATATAAAATTAGCATATGTACTGCTGTCCTTCACTACGCAGTTGACGAAACTGCATATCCGTTTATTACCGTCCAAAAAGATTCAAAATTTGGTCTTCAAAAGTTGCATGATACGCGAGTATATATATATATATATATATATATATATATATATATATATAATATGGAGAAAACAACTGAAAAGTTGCAAATTAAAAGAAAAAAATTGAATGTTTTTTTGTGAAAGTATTTATTTTAATTTTTATATATATATATATTTGATATTTCAGATCGCCCCGATCTTTCGTCAGAAATTAATTAAATAACTGTATTCAGAAGTTTGTTTTCAAGTAGCGTCCGTCGCGAGACACGGACGTCACGTGATGTGGAATGCAACTGTGTTTGAATATTTCTAACGTAAATCTAACGATAATATTTTAGATGTTGTTTAAAAAGGTTTTTTAACTATATCTAAAGAAATTTTTTAACTATTGAAATATTTATACAGATTTAAAATTCCCAAGTCTTTGTTTAACCCTAGTTTATATGTGTCTAATTTTAAAATCCAGTATTTCTCTTTTTTTCTGCGTGTGTATGTTGAACTAAAATCAGAATCTATCAATAAACATTTACAGTTGTCTAATGAGTGTCTTGATTGATTAAAGTGTTCAGCTATGGGGGAATAAGGATTGTTTTGACGTATGGTTAGTTTATGATTGTTGAAACGAAATCTAAAATTAATACCAGATTCGCCAATATATCCACTATTGGGACATATTGTGCAGAATAGATAGTAGATTATGTTATGGCTATCACAGGTGAGGCGAGGTGGATATATTGTGATATTGGTGTTGGGTACAGAAAATACACTATCGGTTATTAAGTGTTTGCAAACTAGACAACGAGTTTTATTACATTTGTAATTTCCTGATTGGTTTGTATTATTTAGATATTTGGTAGAGGTGAGGATAGCTGATAGGTTAGGTGTTTGTTTTTTTTGCATTAATGGGTGGTTTAGCGAAAATGTCTTTGATCTTTTTGTTTAACTGGAGGTTCTTGTAATCATTTTTTAAATTGTGAATAAGTGTGTGAGAATATTGATTGTGGTTAAAAACCATGGGAATCCGATTGTTGTTTTTACTTTTCTTGTATGTGAGAAGTGTGTTACGATTTATATGGATAGTTTTATTTAGTGCTTCTTTTATTATA
>OZ038485.1:38998129-39060629 GCA_964036315.1 Acanthosepion esculentum
TCTGCTTGGTATCAGAAAGATTCACGTGCACAACTGACTGAAACACACCCCGGGCTCGGCCTTGCGTCCCACCGATTTCGCGAAGAATGCTGCAAAAGACTATGTTGATGGGTATTTTAAAAACAAATCTCGTATCAGAGGGCGGGAACTGGGTCAGGACAACTCAGATGTTTTCGATATTTTTGTCTTCAAACAAACTTAGCTGATTTGGCGTTTGGTTTTCGTTTTCCTTTTTAATTTTTTTTTTTACTGATTATGTTCGTTTTCTGAGATTTGGTTGTGCGTGTTTGGGATGTTCACTTGTCTTTCATCTTTAATTTGTTTTCATCCATTGTTTAGATCTACTTTCAACGCACTGGAATAAATCACTCGCTTCTCTGTATAACGCCGATGCAAAAATCTTTCAATTTCCGAGAGATTCCCCACCGCACTACTAAGGGAACTGAAATCAGGCTGCAAAATATATCAATACCCGCTTCCATACACGCGCATGCACTTAAAAATATTGTTTATATATATATATATATATATCTGTGCGTGTGTGTGTACTTAGGCAGCATCCTTTCTTTTAAACACATTGTATTAAACGCCAAAGACTTATATACAAATAAAATTTAAAATATATATATATATACCAATATAATTTTGAAATAAAAAGTCTCATTCTGTTGAGGTTTCAGACACGATGAATTATATATATATATATATATAATTCATCAAGTCTGAAACCTCAACAGAATGCAGAAAGTACTAGACGGCCGTTTCGTCCTATATTTGGGACTCATCAGCAGTGCGCATCTACTACCGAGAATTGAAACCCTGGCAGTTAGGTTGTCAAGGAAACATCATACCAACTGTTCCAACGGGCCTCGGTGATCAAGAGATGGCAAACCAGACTCAATATAGCTCACTATATATATATATATGGAGGACGACTGACTTTGAAAATAAATTTAGAACAATTCTCTGAGACAAGCACTTAGAGACTGACGAAAGCCGTTGAAGAACGGTTCGAAATAGACTATACATATGTTAAGGTAATTTTTGTTTTTTTGCTGTAAAATAAAAACATCGAGCTCTCTGTGGATCAGTGGTAATCATTAATATTACTAGGATCTACTTGGATTATATACCAACGGATCGATTACCTGTAATATATATATAGACAGCAATATACCAACGGATCGATTACCTGTACTATATATATAGACGACAATTTTTCCTCCCACTTTCATAAAAACACCGATATACGCAACCATATATAAATCCAAAATTTGAAGAATAACCAGTTTGTCTGACGATTGCAAATAGCGTGAAACCCAGGGTGACCAACTCACATCAGTCCAACTAAATATATATATATATATATATATATATATATATTTGTCATCCACAGACAGACTGTTTCGCTGTTTCACAGCTCATCAGTGTGGCTAGACGTCCGGTTGCCTCTAGCTACGATTGAAACCCGACCCGTCGGATCTTCTACCACTAAGCCGTCGGCGCACGGCAGGGTGAATTTTAGCGTGTTTATTTTTAGATTTAGATAAACACACAGTGACTGACAGTGACTCAATTCTGCCGAAGAGTCATGCTATGATGATAAAAATATAGTTTTAAGATATGCTATAGTTTACAAAAAAGTGACCAATATCAATGTAATTATAAATATAAAAATGGACACAGGTCAACGGAGAATACGCCAAATACAAGGCCCAAGGGCCACTCAAGATAGAGGGCTAGTGTGTGGAGCTGTATTAGCGTAAGAAAGGGCAAAATAACTGGAATGAATGATAGACGGCAAATTCTAGACTTGAAGAAGTTAAGATTCAATGAGTGAATAAAATTTTAGAGTTCTGGTGAAGACGTTAGGAGTGTAGAGTTGTAAGACAAATGACATCGGAATGCTGATTTTATCGCAGAGACAATAAGTTTGTCTTTGTAATTTACACGAAGATGATCTTAGAAAAAGTCGAAAGTACTGGGATTTAAAATAACAAAACAAAACACAAAACACAAAACACAAAAAACACGGTGCTTTGATGAATTTCGTCTTAACATCAAGAAACTGATTAGACAACTGGAAAGGATCAGTATAAAAGTTAGTAGTCACAATATGTCTAAAGCTAGGGTAATTAAATTGATACCTATTTATCTTCAGCAATCCAAAGGCATTTTACTCATATACAATTTTCTCGTTCTTTCATTTTAAACTGAGGAAGCCAAAGAGAGCGTAAGCCCTTCCGGCGAAAAGCGTCTTTAATAAAAGTTTCTACTTCGTCTGATCGTCTTCACTTTTGTTTCGGATTTGCTGCGATCTGTTCCAGCAAGACGGTCGAACTCTCTGTCTCTGACCAGAGAGGAACCCGGACGAGGATCCGCCGAATGAGCAGAGTATCGTTCGGGGAGGTTGACCAACCCGATTCTGTTTTTACAGTTTCTACGGGCATTTTTTGGCCGAGCCTACGGGCTCGGAATACCCACGTCAAACTCGGCCTTGTGCCACATCTTTCCCTCGTGTGGTGGGGGGTCAAGTAAATATCACTTTTGTCTCGGATACTATCATAGATCTTACAAACACACACACACACACGCACACACACATATATATATATATATTTATGTATACATATATATATATATATATATATATATATATATATATATATATATATATATATATATATATGTGTGTATACAATGATAATATTTGGTAATCATTATTAATAATGCCATAATAATTATATATATATATATATAACATTTATTTTCACTTATTATAAAATGAATATTTGCGTGCTCATATATTAAATCATATTTACGTGTTTGTGTATTATGACGTGATGTCTGTCACCAAAAATCCACCTCTAATCACAACCCTTTATTCCGACTATTGTCCTCATCTTTGTCGCCATATTTATCACAACGTTTGGAATGTCGAACTGAAGCCTTTATTTCGCTCACTGTTTAGAGTGGTAGGGACACTACATATACTGTTGGCACAGTATAAGTGGCGTGTCTTTGACCGTTTTGAATTCATAGTTTTGCTTCTCCTAAACCGGTTGCCACCGAAGGTGATAGAACTCACTCTGTTCTGCTATTTACCCATTCGATGTTTAGTAACTAATAAAGAAAAAGAAAAAGGAAAAGGAAAAAAAAGGAATGAAGAATAATGTATAATTTCATTAAATATCAGTCATCTTTTCGGTGAGAGACGTAATTTATAAGTCAGTCACCGTTTCTGCTCTTCACATTCGTGTTAATCACAATATATATATATATATGATGATGGACTCTCCCGTCGAACTCGGCGTATGAGGGTCAGACAGATCAGTTTACAGAAACTGAAAGCCCGACACCCACACAGGATTTGATTATAGTGGTGAAGGCTTTGTGCAGGGCCATCCACACTTTTTGGAGGGACGAATGCCACAAGGTCCCCAAACGACACTCCGCAGGTTTTGAATTCAGAGTTGTCCTTCTCCTAGACCAGTTGCCATCCAAGGCTATAGAACCCAGTCTGTCCTGTCCTATATAGTTGGAGGGAGAAGAGGAGGATTCCCAAGAGTGTTAGCACGTAAGTGAATGTAATGGATTCGACTGGAATTCGAATTCCTCAATCCAAGCCGTTATCCACGGTGCCTCCTCATATATATATTTTAAAATTTTTTAAACTTTTTCTATTGAACATTTGTTGTAAAAAAATAAATATTTCATGCTCATTAAAATTCATGATTTTTTTATAATGTACGAAATGTTTCGCAAATGTTATTGATGTACAATAGCCAAAATTCATGTTGCTTTACCCACACGAGTAATCATTAGGGAATGTGGTTTTGAAAGGAAAATTATGTGAATCTTAAGATGTGCTTTCTAATATTTTATCGAAATGATGTGTTTTATCTTTTTGACACTAAGTTACGAGTGTTTTCATTGTTCTCGACAGTCTCACTCCTATTGCTATAAATGGCTGACTGTTTGAACTCGTAGATAAGTCCTCAAGTGACGTGTTTTCTTTTATTTGGTAAAGTTCTTTGTTTACGATTCTGTATCACCAGTTCACGTGGTTCTCTTCATGACCCACGGATTTCATTCTCTGGGAGTAATTTATAGTCATTTATTTTAGAAATCATTTGTATACAGTTGACAGATTTGGGACGCCATGCATGGCATCCATATAATTGTTTCGCGGCTATTTAAGGACATGGCAAGTTCTATGTCTAAAATTTTAGTTTTGCAGCATGATTTCGGATAAAGGTACATTTAACGTAACCAATTCTATGTCAAATTTCTTTAGCTATGACTTGTTATGCTATTTCTTTTATAACTGACTCATATATATATATATATACATACAGACACACACACACATATATATATATATATATATATATATATATATATATATGTATATAGTGTAACCCGGATATAAGAGAGTTGTCAGGACCGGATAATAAGTATCTTATATCCGGGTTTCTCTTATATCCGGGTTTGTCTATTTTATATACATTAACACAGGCTCTAATTTGGGACCAGAGAAAATCCCTCTTATATCCGGATTTCTCTTATATCCGGGTATCTTATATCCAGGTATCTTATATCCTGGTTACACTGTATATATATGGCGGTGAACATATATGACAATCTCCGCACAGACGAAGAAGAGACTTGAAGCAACAGAAACGTGGCTCTACAGAAGGATGCTGAGAATACCTGGACCAAACATGTGAGCAACGACGAAGTTCTAGAGACAATGGAAGAGACAGCTGAAATTGATGTGGCACATAATGAGGATAGAGGGCTTGGAAAATTTGATACTCACAGGAAACGCTGAAGGTGAGAGGGCCAGAGGAAAGCAACGTACAACATACGTGGCGATCTTGAGCGAATCGCCTTCATTAGGGTCAACCAAAGAAAGAAATGGAGGAGATGGCAAAAAGTTATTAAGAGCTAAAAAGGGCAGGAAATTAAGGAGAGTCATGATCGCCAACCTTCTGAAGGGACACGGCACATAGCAGAAGAACAGGATAAAATAATATGGGATGTGCGGGTGGTATAAAGGATACCGGCGCATACCTAATAGAATCATCGAAATTAGGTTCGAATCCTCACTAGTTAGTTAAGTTCCCTTTCACAATTATGCCCCTTGGAAAGGCTTAAATCCATCTCTTCTCCTACCCCCAGTTATGGGTTAAATAATAGAATAGACGGGACACTCTAGCATTGGATAGCAGCAATTCTAAATCTATGAATTCCAATCTGTGAAGGAGGCAACGGTGAGACACTATGCTGTGTTTCTCAAGAATTGATGGCAATTCATAGATAGTAATGCAAAAGAATCTGTGGAGAGCCAAGATTGCTTAAATCTTGAACGGACATGCCATTTTTTTTTTTTAACTGAAAAATATAACCTCTTGCGAGTGTTTACTTTTGGTTGTTGATGTGTTCACACTGAAAAGAAGAGAAGTGATCTGTAACGATGTCTTCCATATCAGCTTAGTTTTTGTCTTTGATTGTTGCAATGGTGGCGAGATTTTTTTTGGTGGGGAAAAGGTTTTCAACATCTGTAATAATAATAATATTAACTGCATAGTATTTTTTTTAAAGATGTCGGTCTGGTGATTAACACGAATGTGAAGAGCAGAATCGGTGACTGACTTATAAATTACGTCTCTCAGCGAAAAGATGACTGATATTTAATGAAATTATACATTATTCTTCATTCCTTTTTTTTTCCTTTTCCTTTTTCTTTTTCTTTATTAGTTACTAAACATCGAATGGGTAAATAGCAGAACAGAGTGAGTTCTATCGCCTTCGGTGGCAACCGGTTTAGGAGAAGGAAAACTATGAATTCAAAACAGTCTGAGAGGGTTGGGCTCCGTCCAAGACACGCCACTTATACTGTGCCAACAGTATATGTAGTGTCCCTACGACTCTAAATAGTTACGGAACTCGTAATATATAATTTTGCTTTAACACCAGCGGAATTTCTTTGTTAAGGATTATTTTTATACAATTTTTCTACTTTGAGCTATGCTTTCCGATGGAAGTTGAAATCAGTTTAAACTTTCGACACACATGGGTCATCATCAGGTTTGTTTTGTTTTGTTTTACGGTATATCAACCTCAATGGGTTATTTAATGCCGACAAGATTTTTATTGCTGGTAATATTTTTTTCTAAAAATGTATTGCTGGTAATTTTTTTCCCAAAAATGTATTGCTGGTAATATTTTTTTTTCTAAAAATATATTTCTGGCAATTTTTTTTTTTCGAAAATATATGGCTGGTAATATTTTACCTTCAAAAATATATTGCTGGTAATAATTTTTTACAAAAATGTATTGCTGGTATTAAAACTTATTTTTACACTTTCGTTTTGACTTCAGTTTGTGGTTAACTATTTACCCATAGCTGGGACTCTAACAGGTGCTACCACCTCGGATCAGGGTGGATCTGGGAACACTAGCAATTAAGAGGTGGTTCTACGCTCCTCAAAACCTCCAAATCAGAGGCCTTACTGTTGGACGTAGTTTAACGTCTTACCCAGGACGCGGACGTAGTTTACCGTCTTACCCTTTGGTAGATCATTAATATAAAATAGAAAGAGAGTTGAACCGAGAAGCAAGGAATCGAGAGCTGGAGCCTTTATTTGATCCTCATCTTTTTCGGCGATGTCGAATGGATGTCTTCATTGGCTCACATAAGTGTTTTTCCCCATTGGGTTTTGGTTTGGTTTCTTTTACGGCATATCAACCTCAATGGGTTACTTAAGGCCGACAAAATTTTTATTGCTAGTAATATTTTTTTCAAAAAATGTATTGCTGGTAATAATTTTCCAGAAATGTATTGCTGGTAAGATTTTTTTCCAAAAATGTAGTGCTGGTAATATTTTTTCAGAAAGGTATTGTTGGTAATATTTTTTCAAAAATGTATTGCTGGTAATATTTTTCTTTTTCAAAAATGGCTTTAATTTTTTCCAAAAAAAGTATTGCTGGTATTAAAACCTATTTTTATACTTTCATAGTGTTTTGACCCCTTTTGTGTGTGTGTGGGGGGGGGGGTAACTATTTAGCCATAGCTGGAACTCTGACAGGTTTCAACGTGATATAGCCGTAAGTCATTCCACCAACACATCCAAGCTTACAACACCTGGTATTGCCAACCGGTCACCCATTTAGGTACTGACCAGACTCGACGTTGCTTAACTTCGGTGATCCTACAAGAACTGAGGTTTCAACGTAATATGGCGTTAAGCCACCAATTCTACTTCAACAGTTTCTTTTCTTGCACTTCCCGCCTGTGGAACTCCCTTCCGTTTCTTTGCTTCACTGATATCTACAATCTTCAAAAATTTAAATGCAACGTCAATCGCCATCTTCTATCTTCTTGAATCCTGTTAATCTTTTATCCCTTTCACAATCCCCTCTATATCCAGTCTTTTGTCTCCTTTTCACCCTCTGTAACCACTGCGTACTAGTGGCATTCCCGCCTTTCTTGGAGTGAATTGATGAAAAAGAAATATATATATATATATATATATATATATATATATATATATATATATATATATATATATATATATATATATATATATAATAACCTTATTCGGTCAGTAATGGTTGCAGTAATTCCTAACCACTGACAATCCATTTACTGCTGGTTCTCAATAAATTTTTATCGTAAATAATTTACAATATATACCTATAGTAAATTTTTTACAATGTATTTCTACAGAAATTTTTTTACAATGTATTTCTATAGTAAATTTATAACAATATATTTCTATACATTATATCATGCCTGACAATGACGACTGACCACTGCCAGCTGCTTTCCTCCTAAGGTGCTAAGCATTTTTTTTAAATAAAAGCTTTTGCAATACAATTCTACAGCAAAATACTTTGCAGTGCATTTCTATAATAAAATCATTCATCGCACAACCCTATAGTAAAAAGTTTTAACGGTGCTAAATTATATTATTCATATAAAGAACTTTGTGGTAGATCGGGTATGGAGGTCTTGCTATAGTGCCCAATATTTGGCTTTGTTAGATTTTACTAGTACGTGGAAGTAGTCACCATGGTTCGAAAAGGCTTACGTGCGATGACTTGTTTCTCTCGGAGGCGGGGGTTTACGGCTACTGCAAATTCTGAAGGAGGAGGCTGGCAAAAACGAAGAGACGTATGATATGAATATATATATATATATATATATATATATATATATATATATATATATATATATATATATATATATATATATTTAGTCAAGACAAATTTTTTTTACCTCCATGCAATTTCTGAAGGAGAAGGTAACTTTTTTAGCTGGATGCGTTTGGATGCGTTATTTATATGTGGTGTATATTGTGTGTGCGTATATGCTAACATATATGTCTCTGCGTTTCATTTATGTGTGTTTTTCTGTTTGCAGTTTTAATCTTCAGCATTTATCTGTGTTCATATTTGCTGATGAGGACGCGTATAAATATCGAAATAATAGCACTTTACGACATTTCTTTTGTTCGTAAACAGAAGAGTGACGATTTCGTTTTTTTTTTTTTGTTTGTTTTTTAGTTTATCTATAACTGCAGCGGTAGCTGGCTTGAATATTACTTGTAAATCAAAGGAAAAATTATGACATGATCGAAATGCTGACGTTCTGCTCTACTTCAAACAAAAGTTTAGGATGGACCCCCCTCCCACACACACACACATATTACCGGAAAGAGCGATAACGGCTACAAAAACACGCTTATGATGATTCTGTCACGTTGGTATAGCCGGAAGATGTGATTCCTGTGGTCTACAGCGGCTGAAAAGGCAGGAGTGAGCCAAGGAGTAGATTGCGGTTTCATTTGGTATATTTCTCTCATATTTTCGACGCTAGCACGAAAGTTTCAGTGCCTGAATCCACCCAGGAAAGAAACCTAAGAGGCACAATTTTCATCGGGACAATAAAATATTTCACACCTAAATGGCGTTGCATAGAAAATATGACTTCAATTCAGTGCGTTGGTAAAAAAATATGTCCTGTTCAGAAGGGGCTTCATGCACAATAGACGAGCGAAAAGAAATATCTCGAGACATTACCGACTCGTCAGTGTTACCAAAAGGACAATGTTTCAAAGCGTAACAAGAATCCGGAGAAGAGGTAAAGAACAGATAACGCTCTATCATCCTCCCCCAAACATGTCTTCAATATCATAAATCCCCAGAAAATATATTTCCTAGGTCAAGCGTCACGACTTCCTCTTATCTTGTTTTTTAAAAATATTCTGGATAAATTTAACTTTAAAACATTTGGTAAATTTAAACCATTTGTAATTTCGGCCTGAGTAGTCGTGTATAAAATACTTACCCATTGAAATAAATTATAATTTATAATCGTGTTTTCGATGATGCATTAAGTTTTCCTTTATATATATATATATATATATATATATATATATATATATGTGTGTATGTGTGTGTATGTGTGTGTGTGTGTGTGTGTTTGTGTGTGTGTGTGTGTGTGTTTCGTTGAATATAACAGTCAAGCAAAATTTTATTAAATTTTATTTAGTTTTTCGAAAATTCTTACATTTTTCCGTTTTTGGAAGTGCAAAGAATGTCCGAAATTGTTATATTCAACGAAACATGTTTAAAAGTTTTCTGCCCATATATATATATATATATATATATATATATATATATATATATATATATATATATATATATATATATATATATATATATGTATATGTATATATAAATAAAAAGGAAAGAACAGTAAGATATAAAATCCGGTGTTCTTATAGATATTTTTATTTTTACACAATAGTGCTCTATGTAAATTTAAATTTACAGAGCATTAATATTATAAATTAATAGATTTAAAATATGGTTTTACCGCTACACAGTGATAACCATGTTTCAGAAATGGAAGCTAAAGCCCCTGAATTTAATTTTGTTATTAAACCAAAGACATTAGTTCCATTTCCTCATCAAGCGAATTTTGGAGTAACTTACTTTTTAAAATTTACGGTTGTTAACGGCACAGGAAAGATTCATAGTTTGAGGGTTTCCAATTTTTAATTTTCGTTGTATCAACTGATACAACGAAAATTAAAAATTGAACCCTCTACCACCCCTTGTCTAGATGAATGGATTTATCGGTAACCTTGGAAACCCTCAAACTATGAATCTTTCCTGTGCCGTTAACAACCGTAAATTTTAAAAAGTAAGTTACTCCAAAATTCGCTTGATGAGGAAATGGAACTAATGTTTTTGGTTTAATAACAAAATTAAATTCAGGGGCTTTAGCTTCCATTTCTGAAACATGGTTATCACTGTGTAGCGGTAAAACCATATTTTAAATCTATTAAATTATAATATATATATATATATATATATATATATATATATATGTTATTTCTTCACTCATTGGTTTGGATAAATTCTGCAATGAAGCGCTTGTAGGATGAAATAGCTATTCAGATGGAGTAATTTTGAATTTCTGTTTTACGTAATATATATATATATATATATATATATATATATATATATATATATGCAAGTTTCATTAAAAACGACAGACAAGGTACTACGGTTAAGTTTTTTATTTAATTTTTCTTGTGTACGAACAAGAGCTTTCTTTGCTGGACAAAGGGTGTGTAAGACTCCATTAGAAATATACTAGTAGAAAACACAAATATATTAATTGCTTCCACCTGTAAAAAAAGGTTAAAAATAATGGAGGCTTTAATAATAAAAAAGAAAAAGCCTACCCTCAACAATATTAACTACGAACAAAGCCAAAACGTGCTAACCGTATTTGGAAATTAAAACACCACTACTACACACTAAGACATACACATAATGCACATACTCAATTAAACAGAAAAATCAAATCATCCTTGATAATGGCTAAAGGTATAGCCGAAAGCGCTCGGGAAAATAAAACATTTGGACAGTTCTTACACACCCTTTGTCCAGCAAAGAAAACTCTTGTTCGTACACAAGAAGAATTAAATAAAAAACTTAACCGTAGTACCTTGTTTGTCGTTTTTAATGAAACTTGCATAAAAGAAGGATTGCTGCCTAAATATACAACTATATATATATATACATATGTGTGTGTGTGCGCGCCCGCGCTCATATCAGCGTATATATATTTTTATATAGTCGTGTATAAATGTATTGAAATAGATATATATTTGTGTTTATGTGATTGCTTGATTGATCGTCTTGTTTTTCATGACTTATCAATCTTTTGCAGTTGATTTAAAGCCAGAAAATAGTTTTAGATTATCAGAATCTCTTTGGGGATAATAATGATTTGGCAGGAGAAACGTTGGATTTATACCCTTCCCCAATATAATTTGCGTCTTAGGCAACGTAAGTAACCCAACTGGAATTGGAAACCGGCTCTCCGACTTCCAATTCCGAGCCATTATCCATTGCACCACCCGCACATCCAAGCTTACAACACCTTCTCAAGGGGTCACCCATCTAGGTCTTGAACAAGCTCGACGTTGCTTAACGTCTGCGATCTTACGAGAACCCGTGTTTCAACGTGATATGACCGTAAGTGTGTGTGTGTGTGTGTGTGTGTGTGTGTGTGTGTGTGTGTGTGTGTGCGTGTGTGTGTGTGTGTGTGTGTGTGTGTGTCTTTGTTGGGGGTGGGTACCAATATATGTAATTCAATGCCTATGTATCATCAGATATGCATGTGAGTTACGTATGTTTTTATTTCCTGACCTATTTATTTTATTTTTTATTTATTTATTTATTTTTTCCCGCTTTTTTTCTTCTTCTTCTTCTTTTTTTGTCGGATCGAGATATAGGACTTCTGGCTATATTGTAAGTACATTAATTCACTTAGGACAACACAGGCAATATACGGATACGAGTCGGCCCCTCTTTTTGTAGGTGTGCATATTGTATGTATTCCAAATATTGTTTCAGGGCCCCTGCCCCCAACATTTATCCATTTGCCATCCGCGTAAGACGCAATAAAGGCGCGAAAACTCAAGCCGACACAGCGCGCCCGTACAGACACAAACGGTAAAACCATAAAACGCCGGCTGCATATGTCTATTTCTGTGCGCGCCTGTGTGTGTGAGAGAGAAAGACTGCCTGAAAATGCACACGCATGCACTTCTATATATAAACAGACATATATACTTACATGCGTATATAACATGAAGGCAGTACATACACAATGGGTAATGAAAAACATTCATCCTTGCCAAAATGGTATTCCCCATACCCAGTTTTTAAAAATATTTAATTATATTTTTGAAAGTGAATCGAAAGTATAATCCTTTTATATATATATATATATTATAATTTTATCGTACAGACAAAAACAGTTTACTCACTACAAAGGTGCAATTTCGTTTCGGTGCATTTCAACTGCACCTCGACCTGTCGAAGTGCAGTTGAAATGCACTGAAACGAAGTGAGTGAACTGTTTTTTGTCTATATGATAAAATTATAATAAATAATTATCGCTCTACTATCGGTATCGAGCCCTCTTTGGATTGATGCTGTGAACGTTAGAATTTATATATTACTTGCGTTCTCATTGCATCGGATATATATATATATATATATATATATATGAATATTAATGAATTCACCTCAAGGAAGATGATAATGCCACTAAGAAGCAAGGAGGTTATTGGGAGTGAAAGTCAATGAGAAGACTTTAGAAGGAATCGGGATCCCAATCCTGAACAGCAAAGAAAGGATAAATCTTCTACTCATTTTCAAAAAACAGGGGTTCGGTGTGACCGGACGATAGGCGAACCTATCTCCTTCTATTAAAAGAAACATAAATAGTAGATAAAATGTAGGAGTTTAGCCGGAGACGTAAGACGTATAGGGTGGGAAGTAAACTTTATAAGGAACCGAAAACCCAATCCTAAACAGGAAACAAGGCATAAACCTCCATTGTTCAAAAGACTTGGGAGGAGTGTGAATTGAACGACGGGCGAACTCCTACTGCTATTATATATCTATATAATAAATGCGAATCTCAATCGTTCACTGTGTCAAATTTTTTCAACTTTATTCTTGACGCCGTAGCCCAGCATATAAAATTGTGGAAACAGACCGACTCTGTGAGCAAATTAAAGACATTCCGGGTCGGATCTGAACCCGCAATCCTGAAATTTCGGATTCCCAAATTTTCATTAAGGCGATTGTTTTCAGATTCTGCCATCTTGGCTTCTACTGGTAAAAGCAACTAAAGGGACACGACTCGCTAACTTTCAATAGCTCATGTTCAAATGAAAAAATACTGTTCTTAAATTACAGTTTTCCAAAATAAAATTTTGCGTGTTTTTAACTTTTAACTTTTATACTGCTAGAAGGCATAGCCCAACATATCATACCATTTTGGAATCAGACGGACTTCGTGAGCAAATTAAAAACATTCCGCGCCAGATCCGGACCCGCAATCCTGAAATTTTGGATTTCCAAGTTTTCATTACTTCAATTGTTTACTGCGATTTTTTACGTGATTTTGCTGCGACGATTTTTTGTACGATGACAATTTATATAACTTGGAAATAAATTCGTGTATAATCGAAATTAATTGCGAAATCTAGCGAAACTCACTCAGGAAATAAAAATAATTGTTTGTACGGAAAGAATGACCTTT
Organism: Acanthosepion esculentum; assembly: GCA_964036315.1. Lineage (NCBI taxonomy): Eukaryota > Metazoa > Mollusca > Cephalopoda > Sepiida > Sepiidae > Acanthosepion > Acanthosepion esculentum. The sequence goes on from OZ038485.1 coordinate 39,011,778, forward strand.
CTACAACAAATAGTCTTAAAATAAAGTTGCGGGAGAATTATTGTTGAACTTTTAAAAGGTAAGCTTAAATATAAAAGCAATACTTAAATGAATTGATCATTTTTTAGTTCTTCTGTAGTTTATTGTTACTTATCGCATCTACCATTCCCTGTTGTGATGAAGGCCCAAAAAGAACACACCGCATGAACTAACTTAAACAAAGACCAGAAGAAATGAGCTCATAATATAACGTTAAAGACAAGTAGAAATGAGCTCATAATGTAACGTTAAAGACAAGTACAAATGAGCTCATAATATAACGTTAAACAAAGACCAGTAGAAATTACCTCATAATATAACGTTAAAGACAAGTACAAATGAGCTCATAATATAACGTTAAACAAAGACCAGTAGAAATGAGCTCATAATATAACGTTAAAGACAAGTACAAATGAGCTCATAATATAACGTTAAAGATAAGTACAAATGAGCTCATAATATAACGTTAAACAAAGACCAGTAGAAATGAGCTCATAATATAACGTTAAAGACAAGTACAAATGAGCTCATAATATAACGTTAAAGACAAGTACAAATGAGCTCATAATATAACGTTAAACAAAGACCAGTAGAAATGAGCTCATAATATAACGTTAAAGACAAGTACAAATGAGCTCATAATATAACGTAAAAGACAAGTACAAATGAGCTCATAATATAACGTTAAACAAAGACCAGTAGAAATGAGCTCATAATATAACGTTAAAGACAAGTACAAATCAGCTCATAATATAACGTTAAAGACAAGTACAAATGAGCTCATAATATAACGTTAAACAAAGACCAGTAGAAATGAGCTCATAATATAACGTTAAAGACAAGTACAAATGAGCTCATAATATAACGTTAAAGACAAGTACAAATGAGCTCATAATATAACGTTAAAGGCAAGTACAAATGAGCTCATAATATAACGTTAAAGACAAGTACAAATGAGCTCATAATATAACGTTAAAGACAAGTACAAATGAGCTCATAATATAACGTTAAACAAAGACCAGTAGAAATGAGCTCATAATATAACGTTAAAGACAAGTACAAATGAGCTCATAATATAACGTTAAAGACAAGTACAAATGAGCTCATAATATAACGTTAAAGACAAGTACAAATGAGCTCATAATATAACGTTAAAGACCAGTAGAAATGAGCTCATAATATAACGTTAAAGACAAGTACAAACGAGCTCATAATATAACGTTAAAGACAAGTACAAATGAGCTCATAATATAACGTTAAAGACAAGTACAAATGAGCTCATAATATAACGTTAAAGACAAGTACAAATGAGCTCATAATATAACGTTAAACAAAGACCGGTAGAAATGAGCTCATAATATAACGTTAAAGACAAGTACAAATGAGCTCATAATATAACGTTAAAGACAAGTACAAATGAGCTCATAATATAACGTTAAACAAAGACCAGTAGAAATGAGCTCATAATATAACGTTAAAGACAAGTAAAAATGAGCTCATAATATAACGTTAAAGACAAGTACAAATGAGCTCATAATATAACGTTAAAGACAAGTACAAATGAGCTCATAATATAACGTTAAACAAAGACCAGTAGAAATGAGCTCATAATATAACGTTAAAGACAAGTACAAATGAGCTCATAATATAACGTTAAAGACAAGTAGAAATGAGCTCATAATATAACGTTAAAGACAAGTACAAATGAGCTCATAATATAACGTTAAACAAAGACCAGTAGAAATGAGATCATAATATAACGTTAAAGACAAGTACAAATGAGCTCATAATATAACGTTAAAGACAAGTACAAATGAGCTCATAATATAACGTTAAACAAAGACCAGTACAAATGAGCTCATAATATAACGTTAAAGACAAGTACAAATCAGCTCATAATATAACGTTAAAGACAAGTAGAAATGAGCTCATAATATAACGTTAAAGACAAGTACAAATGAGCTCATAATATAACGTTAAACAAAGACCAGTAGAAATGAGATCATAATATAACGTTAAAGACAAGTACAAATGAGCTCATAATATAACGTTAAAGACAAGTACAAATGAGCTCATAATATAACGTTAAACAAAGACCAGTACAAATGAGCTCATAATATAACGTTAAAGACAAGTACAAATCAGCTCATAATATAACGTTAAAGACAAGTACAAATGAGCTCATAATATAACGTTAAACAAAGACCAGTAGAAATGAGCTCATAATATAACGTTAAAGACAAGTACAAATGAGCTCATAATATAACGTTAAAGACAAGTAGAAATGAGCTCATAATATAACGTTAAACAAAGACCAGTAGAAATGAGCTCATAATATAACGTTAAAGACAAGTACAAATGAGCTCATAATATAACGTTAAAGACAAGTACAAATGAGCTCATAATATAACGTTAAACAAAGACCAGTAGAAATGAGCTCATAATATAACATTAAAGACCAGTAGAAATGAGCTCATAATATAACGTTAAAGACAAGTACAAATGAGCTCATAATATAGCGTTAAACAAAGACCAGTAGAAATGAGCTCATAATATAACGTTAAAGACAAGTACAAATGAGCTCATAATATAACGTTAAAGACAAGTACAAATGAGCTCATAATATAACGTTAAACAAAGACCAGTAGAAATGAGCTCATAATATAACGTTAAAGACCAGTAGAAATGAGCTCATAATATAACGTTAAACAAAGACCAGTAGAAATGAGCTCATAATATAACGTTAAAGACAAGTACAAATGAGCTCATAATATAACGTTAAACAAAAACCAGTACAAATGAGCTTATAATATAACGTTAAAGACAAGTAGAAATGAGCTCATAATGTAACGTTAAACAAACACAAGTAGAAATGAGCTCTTAATATAACCTTAAACAAAGAACAGTAGAAATGAGCTCAGAATATAACGTTAAACAAAGACCAGTAGAAATGAGCTCATAATATAACGTTAAAGACAAGTACAAATGAGCACATAATATAACGTTAAAGACAAGTACAAATGAGCTCATAATATAACGTTAAACAAAGACCAGTAGAAATGAGATCATAATATAACGTTAAAGACAAGTACAAATGAGCTCATAATATAACGTTAAAGACAAGTACAAATGAGCTCATAATATAACATTAAACAAAGACCAGTAGAAATGAGCTCATAATATAACGTTAAAGACCAGTAGAAATGAGCTCATAATATAACGTTAAACAAAGACCAGTAGAAATGAGCTCATAATATAACGTTAAAAAAAAGACCAGTAGAAATGAGCTCATAATATAACGTTAAAGACAAGTACAAATGAGCTCATAATATAACGTTAAAGACAAGTACAAATGAGCACATAATATAACGTTAAAGACAAGTACAAATGAGCTCATAATATAACGTTAAACAAAGACCAGTAGAAATGAGATCATAATATAACGTTAAAGACAACTACAAATGAGCTCATAATATAACGTTAAAGACAAGTACAAATGAGCTCATAATATAACGTTAAACAAAGACCAGTAGAAATGAGCTCATAATATAACGTTAAAGACAAGTACAAGTCACCTCATAATATAACGTTAAAGACAAGTACAAATGAGCTCATAATATAACGTTAAACAAAGACCAGTAGAAATGAGCTCATAATATAACGTTAAAGACAAGTACAAATGAGCTCATAATATAACGTTAAACAAAGACCAGTAGAAATGAGCTCATAATATAACGTTAAAGACAAGTACAAATGAGCTCATAATATAACGTTAAAGACAAGTACAAATGAGCTCATAATATAACGTTAAACAAAGACCAGTAGAAATGAGCTCATAATATAACGTTAAAGACCAGTAGAAATGAGCTCATAATATAACGTTAAAGACAAGTACAAATGAGCTCATAATATAGCGTTAAACAAAGACCAGTAGAAATGAGCTCATAATATAACGTTAAAGACAAGTACAAATGAGCTCATAATATAACGTTAAAGACAAGTACAAATGAGCTCATAATATAACGTTAAACAAAGACCAGTAGAAATGAGCTCATAATATAACATTAAAGACAAGTAGAAATGAGCTCATAATATAACGTTAAACAAAGACCAGTAGAAATGAGCTCATGATATAACGTTAAAGCCAAGTAGAAATGAGCTCATAATGTAACGTTAAACAAAGACCAGTAGAAATGAGCTAATAATATAACGTTAAAGACAAGTACAAATGAGCTCATAATATAACGTTAAACAAAGACCAGTAGAAATGAACTCATAATATAACATTAAAGACAAGTAGAAATGAGCTCATAATATAACGTTAAACAAAGACCAGTAGAAATGAGCTCATGATATAACGTTAAAGACAAGTAGAAATGAGCTCATAATGTAACGTTAAACAAAGACCAGGAGAAATGAGCTCATAATATAACGTTAAAGACAAGTACAAATGAGCTCATAATATAACGTTAAACAAAGACCAGTAGAAATGAGCTCATAATATAACATTAAAGACAAGTAGAAATGAGCTCATAATATAACGTTAAACAAAGACCAGTAGAAATGAGCTCATGATATAACGTTAAAGACAAGTAGAAATGAGCTCATAATGTAACGTTAAACAAAGACCAGTAGAAATGAGCTCATAATATAACGTTAAAGACAAGTACAAATGAGCTCATAATATAACGTTAAACAAAGACCAGTAGAAATGAGCTCATAATATAACGTTAAAGACAAGTACAAATCAGCTCATAATATTACGTTAAACAAAGACCAGTACAAATGAGCTCATAATATAACGTTAAAGACAAGTAGAAATGAGCTCATAATGTAACGTTAAACAAACACAAGTAGAAATGAGCTCTTAATATAACCTTAAACAAAGAACAGTAGAAATGAGCTCAGAATATAACGTTAAACAAAGACCAGTAGAAATGAGCTCATGATATAACGTTAAAGACAAGTAGAAATGAGCTCATAATATAACGTTAAACAAAGACCAGTAGAAATGAGCTCATGATATAACGTTAAAGACAAGTAGAAATGAGCTCATAATGTAACGTTAAACAAAGACCAGTAGAAATGAGCTCATAATATAACGTTAAAGACAAGTAGAAATGAGATCATAATATAACGTTAAACAAAGACCAGTAGAAATGAGCTCATAATATAACGTTAAAGACAAGTACAAATCAGCTCATAATATTACGTTAAACAAAGACCAGTACAAATGAGCTCATAATATAACGTTAAAGACAAGTAGAAATGAGCTCATAATGTAACGTTAAACAAACACAAGTAGAAATGAGCTCTTAATATAACCTTAAACAAAGAACAGTAGAAATGAGCTCAGAATATAACGTTAAACAAAGACCAGTAGAAATGAGCTCATGATATAACGTTAAAGACAAGTAGAAATGAGCTCATAATGTAACGTTAAACAAAGACCAGTAGAAATGAGCTCATAATATAACGTTAAAGACAAGTAGAAATGAGCTCATAATGTAACGTTAAACAAAGACCAGTAGAAATGAGCTCATAATATAACATTAAAGACAAGTAGAAATGAGCTCATAATATAACGTTAAACAAAGACCAGTAGAAATGAGCTCATGATATAACGTTAAAGACAAGGAGAAATGAGCTCATAATGTAACGTTAAACAAAGACCAGTAGAAATGAGCTCATAATATAACGTTAAAGACAAGTACAAATGAGCTCATAATGTAACGTTAAACAAACACAAGTAGAAATGAGCTCATAATATAACGTTAAAGACAAGTAGAAATGAGCTCATAATGTAACGTTAAACAAACACAAGTAGAAATGAGCTCTTAATATAACCTTAAACAAAGAACAGTAGAAATGAGCTCAGAATATAACGTTAAACAAAGACCAGTAGAAATGAGCTCATGATATAACGTTAAAGACAAGTAGAAATGAGCTCATAATATAACGTTAAACAAAGACCAGTAGAAATGAGCTCATGATATAACGTTAAAGACAAGTAGAAATGAGCTCATAATGTAACGTTAAACAAACACAAGTAGAAATGAGCTCTTAATATAACCTTAAACAAAGAACAGTAGAAATGAGCTCATAATGTAACGTTAAACAAAGACCAGTAGAAATGAGCTCATAATATAACGTTAAAGACAAGTACAAATGAGCTCATAATATAACGTTAAACAAAGCGCGTAAAAAGCCTTGGAAAACGTATAGAAAAGATGCAATAGGAAACCAAGAAACAAATATCAAACTCGAGATTTAGTTAAAGAGAGTTGATAAGTCCGACTTGCCTGGCCGATTTAAAGCACGGATTTATCATCATGCCATTCTTCTCAAAATCTTATGGCCATTGTCTGTCTAGGAATTCACAACATCTCACATAGAAAATTAGAAAAAAGAACTAACATACGACTACGTAGATGGTTAGGTCTACCGAAGAGTTTGACCAGCGCTGCTCTATACGGCAATACCAATGCTCTGCAACTTCCTTTCAGAAGTCTAGTAGAGGAACTCAAACTCACCAAAGTTAGTACAATAAAGTTATCCAAAGATCCCAAAGTGACTGGAGCAGGCACTGAAATTCTACTCAGGTAGGAAATGGAGAGCAGAGAACGAAATACGTGTAGCTAAATAAAGACTCCGCGAAAAGGCCATATTAGGCGTTATATGTAAATATAAAATATAAAAGTGGATATTGAAGTGAATACCCAGAGACGACAGTCTATTTCATGATGAACGTAATCGTCAGGCCAAACGATTGCGTTTGAAAACTCTTTCGCTTATAGGTGTTGACTTCAATGTCCACTTTTATATTTTTTTTATTTTCGTAATGGTCGTTGTAGTAGAGACTTTGTGATCGCAGATACCACTACAGTACGCCGTTGAACAATGCTGGTGTCAGACGCCTTCAAATATCACTCTCACTAATAGTACTTACTCGATAATACTCGCTCGAAAAGTAGCCACCGAATAATGATAAGAATAGAGGAATAGTATAGTGAATAGAGTAGAGAACGGCGGTCCGTATAGTAATAGAGGATAGACTAGAAATAGTGATCCGTATAGTAATACAGGATAGAATAGAAGTACAGATCCGAATAATAACAGAGGATAGACTAGAAATGATGATCAATTAGACACACGCTACCTCCCATATATGTTTCCTGTATAGTCACGTGACCTATTTAATTCAGTAAAAGGAACGACTGTGTTTGCTCTCTAGAGATTTATGTTCAAACTCAAGTGTTGGCAGCGACACTTTATTCATATATATATATATATATATATATATATATATATATATATATATATTTAGTTGGATTGATGTGAGTTTGCGACCCTGGGTTTCACACTTTTGCGATCGTCAGACATTCGAAAAACGTGAAACCCAGGGTCACAAACTCACATCAATCCAACGAAATATGTTAGTTCTATCACTGATATTGAGCGCTTTCCAATAAGTACCGCGCATATATAATATATATATAATATATATAATTGCATATATATATATATATTTACATTTATATACATACACGTTTCATGCACAGACACAGACACACACACACACACACACACACACACACACACACACACACACATATAAGGAAACCTTAATCATCATATAATCGGTTATAAATTTATTTCAACAGTTTATATATATATATATATATATATATATATATATATAAGGTTTGCCTGAAGATTGCGTTTAGCATGAATTGGCGAAATTTATAACATGTAGTCGGTCTGATGAGGCAGGTATACACACACACACACACACACATATATATATATATATTTATATATATATATATATATATATATATATATATATACACAGAGAGAGACGCACACACAGACGCACACACACACACACACATATATATATATATACATATATATATATATATAAAAGTGAACATAGAAGTCAACACTTAGAGGCGACAGTCTGTTTCATGCTAGATGCAATCGTCAGGCCACAAGTGCTGTTATTTTTCTCGGCTATTTATATATACGGGTCACTGGTGCATTGTGTGTAGTCTACTTTAGGGTTATTTTACCGGAAGTCGTTTATTTGTTTATTTATTTGAGTCAAATTATTTTACTTGTTTTTATTTATTTGTTATCTTATCTATTTATTTATTTTTTATTTTGATCGGTGTTTTATTAACGTAATAAAAATTTGTTTATATAGCTTATTTAATAGTTTTGTTTTTGTTTGGGAAGATAAAGCTATTTGTTGAATTTTGGGGTTGATTGTTGTGGTTTGTTCTGACTATTATTTTGGCGGGAACAGTTTTTAATTTATTAATTTGGATTGATTATCTTTATTTGTTTTTTCTAAACGGCTAGTTTATCGGTATCGGTTGTTAGTTTATTTATATATTTGGATGTATTTAGATCAATTTATTATACCTGTTGTTAGGTGTTTGTTACACTGTATATTTTCTCTTTTTGGTTTTCTATTTTTAAGTAACGCAGTATATTATTTTTTATTCATTTTTTATCGTTATATAAAAGTTATAGCTATTTTTCGTCCGATTTTTTGTTTTGATTTTTTATAGTCTAGTATTTTGCTAATTTGTTTATTATTTACTTTATTTATTTATTTTCTTCCATATTTTGTATTCTATTTCGTCTATTCTAACAGGTGTGATTCGATAATGCACCACTGACCCGTATATATAAATAGCCGAGAAAAATAACAGCACTTGTGGCCTGACGATTGCATCTAGCATGAAACAGACTGTCGCCTCTAAGTGTTGACTTCTATGTTCACTTTTATATTTACAGACGCTCTCTCTCTGATATTGAGCACTTTATCCCATAAATATACCACACTTTAAGACTATATTTCTTCATATATATATATATATATATATATATATTATGTATAACTGTTGAAATAAATTTATAACCAATTATATGATTACTAATTATGTCTTTTCCGTATTATTTATTTATTTTGGTCTGTATATAAATTTATACATTGAGCTCTTATCATGCAGTTAACTTTTTAATATTTTTAAATTAGTAAGACTTCATTGGAATAATCCTTACCACCAACGGATTTGGTATTATATATATATATATATATATATATATATATATACATATATATATATATATATATATATATATATATATATAATAAGTGCTAAAAAAACTCATGTTTCGATTCACTCTGCAAGACCTAATGGCATTATCGCTTTTCTTCGTGTGAATTGATTAAAACAATTAGCTAAAAAGGAAGTGCGCCACACACCAATGTATATGACATATTTCGGGGCACCACGATGGTGGTAAAATTGTCAGTAAAGCTTTCATGGTATATTTGGTTGTTTTTTTAATTTTTAAGACAAGAATTTATGTTACCAATAGCATTTCAAATATGTATATTTCCCCATATATTATGCCATATACAATATGCAATCCATTCTTTCCATTTTACAAAAGGTAGAAATGGTTAAAATGATTAATGGTTTATTCATCATAAACCCTTAAGAAGAGCCACATCAATGTGGTGTAATGGTTAACAAGCTTGTCTCGCTAGCACAATTACGACTGAGTAGTGAATTCGATCCTCACTGGGTGCCCCCTACTTTCGGCCTTGTGCCACATCTAAGCTACTCTTGGAAAATCACTATATGACATTCTACAAATTCAATTCCACATACTAAATTTTTACGATGGATTCAGTGTAGGTGAAATCAATGCTCTCATTTTATATCTAGAAAATATAACAAAAAAATAAAATAGCCAAAAATATAGAAATAAAATGCGGAGAGAGAAATGAAGACAACGGTAAAATTCATAAGAATGAGAAAAAAAATGTGGAGCAGTAAAGGAGAGCAATAACGGAGAGCATTAAAAGGAGTAGTAATGGAGAGCAATGATGGAGAAAGTCAAGAAGAGAAAATGCATGAAGCCGATGAGGAATAAAAACGAATGAGGAAGGTTAAGCAGATAAAATAATGAAAGGGGCTAGAAAAATAACTATAAGAAGTTTCGGATCAATGTGTTCCATCTCTCCCACATCCTGATCCCCCACCCCTTGCTTCGACGGAACTCATTTTTTCGTTTCTTTTCAGTTTGAAATCGTGGGAAGAAGGGAAATAAAACAAAAAAAAAGGAAGGAAGGTAGGAATGGCTCAAACCCAAACGGAATAATAAAAAAAAAACAACGTAGAAAATGAGAGCGAAGCTAAAATCAGGAAAGAAAAGGAAAGTAAAGCAAAGACCGGAAAAGGTTGGGGGAAATAATTCATGGCGGGGTAATGAAGGTAGTTTCGAAGGAAATGCTAAAAGACTTTTGAAGTCTCGTATCTTCCTTACTTTGTAGAAGAGAAAATTCACCCGAAACAGTGAGCAATGCATGAGAAGGGGTGGAATTTTTATAATATCGTTTGGAGCCCTCATTATTGCACGACCTCTGACCTGTTCGCTCTGGTGAAGCGAGGCGTACAGGTTGGGGTTTTAAAGATATGGGAAGGGGGCTTCCTACAGTCGGGATAAAAAGCGTTGATGGCTACTGTTTGCACCGAAACGCCGGTGTCAGGAACCTAATTTGATAGACGAAAAATGTCGACCATAAGTCTACGGAAGGCTGCAAAAGCCATAATGGTTTTTTGTGCGCTTTAACCTCCTACGGACGGATATGGGCTGTAGTGTTTACGGAATCAATAACCTTAATTCGTCATTTCGCAAGGTTCAGATAGAAAGCAGTGTAAACGAACAAGTGGCGTTATTTTGTTGTTGTTTGTTACTGCAGAGACATTTATTCGTATGGAGGCATTCTGATGTATTCTTTTGGCAAATCTGTTCCGTTACAGATATAGGATACTAGGATGTATATACCACTGAAAAGATGTCTGCCAATATTGCTAAGACTGTAGCACTGAATGAATCACGAATCATTCCAGACTCCTAGATGAAGGCGGGGAAGAGTGTTGGGGGTAACATGTCAGTCGGGTTATCTGCGTCTAAAAACGGCGATAAACTGTTTAGGGAGACTACACAATATATATAATACGATAAGTGGAGCTAATCTGTATAATTTTGGTTTGCTAGATCAATTTGCTAACCAGTGTTCTATGTCAGACAACTCTGAAAAATAGATATGTGTGAGGTATTGAAACTTGAATTTATGCACATATATATATATATATATATATATATATATATATATATATAGACAATATTAGTGGTGAATATACACATACATATGCAATTATATATACACATACATATATGTATAAAAATAATTCCAAGAGGATATGATCCAGGTAGAACTCGATGTCCAGGACAGAGTAAGGATATAATAAAAAGACTTAAACACTAATATTCCATGGTCATAATTTATTCCATTGGAATCGCAAAAACGATCCAATTCATCAGACCTACAGATTCAAAATGAAAACGGAAAAACGACTCCGGGAGAAATTGGTGAGAGTATGTGTGAGAGTGTGGGGGGACCCGTGATCTATATAGATGGGTAATAGACGAGAGAGACGGGGCGGACTTTAGGCGGGGAGGGCACTAAAATTTAACTGAGGGCAGATTTAAAAAGGGATTTCAGTGATAAAAGGGTGCGTATTTTCAAAGATATACCGGAAGAGTGTACATTTCTTGGTGACACTCACACCCCTTAGGCGATACAATCTTATGCTCCCGCCCAGACCCCTACAACGCATACGTACACACACTAATAAGATAAAGGGAGAGTTTAGATAATCTAACCTTAGAAGGGATTTTAGAATTCCCTAAGGTTAAGTAGGGACGGCGTTTTGAAACGTATTGTCTAGCCGTTTCAAGTCATAAACTAACAATCTCTGCCTCCATAAATTTATCGGACTGGCCAAATGATTCTCGGGCGGCCTATGATGAGACATAGATTTAAGACATGCTACACTTATGGGTAAAAGTGCTCAGTTCAGAGAAAAGAGCGTATATACAACTAGAAGTGATCCCTGGGGTCAAACGGCGGCAATTTGTTTCATGGTTCAACGTAATCTTCAGATCATGTGAACAAATGCTTCAGCGCATTGCCTGCAGATTGCGTTGAAACATGAAACAGACTGTCGCGGCTGGGTATTGACGTCAGTGTCCACTTATACATTGAAAGGTTTTCCTTTTGTGTTTCCTATTGTCTTTTTACAGATATAATTTATTGATATCTGAATTTTTGCACACAAACATATATATATATATATATATATATATAAGATAATCCTAAGGAGCCAGGAAAAAACTACGAAGGTTTCACCTAAACGGATCGTCAGGTAGGTTTGCCTGGCTCCTTAGGATTATCTTAGGTTTTGCTCTATTTCGTGTATTGAGCACTTTACGTAGTTGTCTTTTACTCGTTTTCAAGGTTTTTTCATTGGACTCTGAGCTTGAACTCTGGACGACTGTTTTCGCCTCAGTTTCATGTTCTTGTTTCTTTCTTTTTTTTATTCCTCATTTTTCATTGGGTACCGATTTTTTCTACTACAAGTCGAACTATCCAAGATTTTTCCAAGCGAGTACCATCATATATATATATATATATATATATATATATATATATATATACTTTACAGAAAAATTCAAAGATTACCTCAATATAGAGGATAGTCTATTTCAAGCCGTTCTGAATACGGCTATCATCAGCCCCCATGTCTTAGGGGCTAATGATAGCCGCGTACATAACGGCTTGAAATAGACTATCCTCTATGTTGAGGTAATTTTTTATTTTTTTCCTGCAAAAGTACATACGCTCTGTTATAATAAATACATCGATCTCTCTGTGGATCAGTTTTAATGATTAATATTACTAGGATCGACACGAATTATATACCAACAGATCGATTACCTGCACTATATATATATATATATATATATATATATATATATATATATATATATATATATATATATATATATACGGGAGGCGATGGATATATTGTCGTCTAATTTACGCAAAAATAAAAATAACACGGACATTTTAACAGATATATTTACTAAAATTACACAAAATTAACTTCAAATACTAAAGAGTAGATTTATTAAATAAAATCGCCATTGGCTTCAACCACAGACTCCAGACGGTTTTGGAACCTCCTGCATGGCTTCTGAACGGCTTGTTTAAGCTGTTGAAAGCTGCCATAATCCTTGCCTTCAGTTCATCTTTGGTGTTACAAGGAATTTTGTTACTCTCTCGCCCAACTGCGCTTCGCACATAATCAAGAGGGTTGCAGTCTGGAGAGTTAGTTGGCCAGATGTAAGGGGTAGGGTCAGAAATTGTCTGGCAGCCCTGACTGGATTCTTCTGCTTGCTTAGCATGGTGCAGTGTCCTCGTGCCAGACATAGGGTCTTCCAGCAGCCACCCAATGAGAGCAGTACTTCCTCAAGGCATTTGATGTAGGCCTTCGTGTTGAGTCTGAGGCCCTCTAGGATGATTAATGGAGGCATAACGTCGCTATCACTAGTGATCACCCCAAACACCTTCGTAATCACCATTAGACTCATCGAACTCTTTCTAAATCCTCTGCACATTAAAGATATAATATATATATATAACACATCTGGTGTCTGCGTGGTAGAATTCTTTTGCCTATATCCTGATATTCTTTGAGAAGCTGAAGGTTTGAAATTGTGTATCGTGACAGGATGTAGGAATTCTAACTACTATACAGACACCACATTAGTTCTTGACAATGACGAGCCTTGCTGGGTCATGACAGTTCTTTGTAGCATAATGGTCTAATAGCACGCCGGACTATACTGTGGTTTCCACCACATAAAGGAGACGGGGGAGAGAACCTTGCTGAAAGGTCTATTTCCCTTCTTACAGAGTGTCCTTGGATGTTGGCATTAATTCAGAAGGTTTAAACTCCGTGGCAATAAATCACGAGGGAATCTATTCTGACCTGCATAATCCCTTCAGGAGGTGGGAGATCATGGTTCTCCACAATTTCCTGTTCTATGTAGCTCTTAGTAAATTTTGTCTTTTCGCTATCTCTCCTAATACCTAGTCTGACGAGCATTTACACAAGCTAGTTAGGTAGGTTAAGCACTGCTTCCCACTGTTGCTCTAATTTTACCAATAACTACTTGTTAAGTGGTTATTGGTAAAATTTTGATCGGAAATTCCCACTGTATAATGTCCGTTTCATTGACAAGGAAGGAGATTGAAAAATAAGCATTTTCCTTGTAAAATAAATACTTTTTTCCGTCATTAGATTACGGACTTATTTACGTGTCTATGCCTCCTACTTTTTTACGTAATACAGGCGACCGTTGTGTTGGCAAGTTTTCAATTAAAAAAAATATACTTTATTTTTTTTTATTTACACGGATATCATGATTGACAATACATTTTCATCGTTTTGTGTGATAGCCCGTAGCTTGTTATACATATCATTGTCGCCACGCATTTCCCACTGCCTAACTATGCTTCCATCCACTCTTTGGTCTCCGTAAACTTTCAGCAAAGGCTGAGGAATGTCATTGGGAGCAATTAATCCCACAAAGTATAACTTAAGGATGCACCTCTGCTTCAAATGCACTTTCTTAGATTCCATTTTACCAAACAGCTAAAACAAGGCAAAAACAATTATGGGTTACTGGAGGGAAGGCTCATCTGTTGCTGACATATCACCAACAGCTGCCTCTGACGTCATGCACCAACATAATAAAATATCAGGCATTACTTTCGTGGTACCCTTGCCGGGAAATTATACTGTAAAGCTTTCTTATCGGTATTTTTTCTGTATTTGGACTCCTTGACCCAAGTCAATGTCTTCTCACTATCATTCGCTTCCTTTTACCGTTACACGACATTACACTGAAGAATTATTTCTTCCCAAATTCCTCCATTCTTTTCCAGTTAACTTCCTTCGTTTTTTTGTTTTTTTTTTTCATCCGCCGTCATCATCTTCCAATTTACGCCATTTTCTCTTTCAATTACTTCTCGGATTTTTTTTATTGTTTTGTTCACTTTTGACTCGTGTTTTTTTTTTTTCTTCCTAACTTCCTTTTCCCTTTTCTAACCGTGAATTCTTTCCATCACTCTCTATTTCTATTTCTTCTTCTATTTCTTCTTCTTCTTCTTCTTCTTCTTCTTCTTCTTCTTCTTCTTCTTCTTCTTCTTCTTCTTCTTCTTCTCCTCCTCCTCCTCCTCCTCCTCCTCCTCCTTCTTCTTCTTCTTCTTCTTCTTCTTCTTCTTCTCCTCCTCCTCCTCCTCCTCCTTCTTCTTCTTCTTCTTCTTCTTCTTCTTCTTCTTCTTCTTCTTCTTCTTCTTCTTCTTCTTCTTCTTCTTCTTCTTCTTCTTCTTCTTCTCGCATACGTATTTTCATCCTACCTTCTCTTTCTTTTCCTCTTGTTCTGCTCAATCACTTATTTCTTCCTTCATTCTCTTTCATTCCTTCTTGTTCTTCTTCTCACCTACATAGTATCTTTCTTCACTCTTCATTTCTTCTTCTTCTACTCAGTCGCGTATTCCTTCCTCCATTCTCTTTATTTCCTCCTTGTCCTTCTCACCAACGAATTTCTCCTTTCACTCTTTTTCTGCTTCCCTGTTCTACTCAATCGAGTATTCCTTCCTTCATTCTCTTTCTTTTCTTCTTGTTCTTCTTATCAGCCACTTATTTCTTCCTTTAACAATTTGTCTTTTCTTCTCAACCGCGTTTTCTTTTCTTCATTATCTTTCTTTCCGTCTTATTCTTTCTCTTAATTGTTTTTCAACCGGGGCACCTAGTACACACGCACTCACATATATACTGGATGCAATTTGTAAATTTTCGCCATATTATTATTTTTTTATTTCGCGTATGCGCGTTGATTTTTGCTGTTGTTATTTTCAGTAGTTAGTGCTTCCGTGGGTCAAGAGTGTGGCTACTGGAAGACCCTATATCTGACAACAGAACTCTGCACCATACCACGCAAGCGGAACCCACTCATGGCTGTCAGATAATTTCGACCACATCACACCTTTACATCTGGCCACCTACCTCTCCAGACTGTAACTCACTTGATTATTACGTGTGGGGCGTAGTTGAGCGAGAGACCAACAAAACTCCTTGTAACACCAAAGATGAACTGAAGGCAAGGATTATGGCAGCATTCACCAGCTTAAACAAGGAGACCGTCCAGAAGAGATGCAGGAGATTCTGAAGTCGTCATAAGGCCGTGGTTGAAGCCAATGGTGATTTGATTGAATAAATTTACTCTTTAGTATTTCAAGATATTTTTTGTAATTTCAGTAAATATTTCTATTGAAATGAGATGTCAGTTTTCATTTTAGACAAAATTATCCATTGCATCCTATACACATACACACACACACACACACACACACACACACATATATATATATATATATCATCCACTGCTCATCAGTGTGGCTAGACGTCCGGTTGCCTCTAGCTAGGATCGAAACCCGACTGAATTGGCGTAAGTCGGAACTTCTACCACTAAGCCGTCGGCAGGGGTAAAGGTGAATTTTAGCGTATTTATTTTTAGATTTGGATAAACACACAGTGACTGACAGTGACTCAATTCTGCCGAAGAGTCATGCTATATTAGCTTTAATAGTTACTGTTATCAAACGCACGCTTCACACCCACAGAGCTCAACCGAAATTAATTTTTCAGGAGCCAATATTTTTGTTATCCACAGACAGACTGTTGCGCTGTTTCACAGCTCATCAGTGTGGCTAGACGTCCGGTTGCCTCTAGCTAGGATCGAAACCCGACTGAATTGGCGTCAGTCGGAACTTCTACCACTAAGCCGTCGGCGCACGGGATGAAGGTGAATTTTAGCGTATTTATATTTATTGGGAATTTTGCTTTATGCTAACCTCCAGGAGATTAACTCATTGTTGAGTCTTCTTGGTCTCCCATTCTCCCGTTCTGCCCTCGCAGGAAATGTAATGATTATATTAAATCAAGTGCTACGTCTGCTATTAGGAAAGTTTATTCAAAGTGCCAGACAATTTTTTTCGCGCCAAAATCCATCTCGCACTTTTATAAATCTACTATTCGACCATGCATTGAATATAGCTGCAACATTGAATATCCTGCTATATATATATATATATATATATATATATATATATATATATATATATATATATATATGTGTGTGTGTGTGTGTGTGTGTGTATGTATTTGTGTATTTAGGCAGCAATCCTTCTTTCATGCACATTTCATTGAATACAACAGACGAGGTACTTTGATTTAGTTTTTTATACAATTTCTTATGTGATCTAATATTTTTTTTCTTTTCAGATGATAAATTATATAAAAACTGTCCCAATGTTCTTTTTCCGAGCACTTTCGGCTATAAACACACACACACACACACACACATACACACACACACACACACACACACACTATATATATATATATATATGTATATATATATATATATATATGTATGTATATATGCACACGCGCACACACACACACACATATATATATATGAAGAAATATAGTTTTAAGGTGTGGTATATTTATGGGATAAACATGAAACAGCCTGTCGCCTCTGAGTGTTGACTTCAATGTTCACTTTTATATATATATATATATATATATATATATATATATAGTTTTAAGGTGTGCTATATTTATGGGATAAAGTGCTCAATATCAGAGACAGAGCATATGTAAATATAAAAGTAAACATTGAAATCAACACTGAGAGGCGACAGGCTGTTTCATGCCAGACGCAGTCGTCAGGCCGATTGCGTCTAACACGAAAAAGCCTGTCGCCTCTGAGTGTTGACTTCAATGTTAACATATATATATATATATATATATATATATATATATATATATATATATATACAACTTAATACAAAATATGGTAAAAAAGAGTTTCTTACTTTTGCTTCCTTCTCCAGACCACGATCTGTCATCCACTTGCTTAAGTCCGCCAGGTATGTCACGCGTTGTTTCCCTTGTCTCTCTTTCCCTCTATTCGACACGTGAGTATCAGATTCTTCAGGCCCTCCTTCCTCATTATGTGTCCCAGAATCTTTACCTGCCTCTTCCTGATGTTATGTATAAGCCTCTTCCTTGTTTGCAATCTACAAACGCTCGGTCCGTGATACCCTCAGCATCCTTCCGCAGAACCACATCTCCGTTGCCTCGAGTTTCTTCTTCATCTTTGAGGAAATCGTCCAACATTTGCTGCCGTAAAGAAAGAAAAGATGTCAGTATTCTTTTCTTTGTTATCAAAGAAATCCTCCTGTCTCGCAATACTCTGCCCAGCTTTTGGAATGTGTCCTTGGCCATCTTAATACCTCTACGGATCTCAGTGTCGCACTTACCGTCCTCTGTCAAGACGCTTCCCATATATTTAGACGTCCGCATCTGCTTGATTCTGGTGCTCCCAACCTGTAAATCGTATTTCGAGCTCATCCTTTTACTGATGACCATGCATTCTGTCTTCTTGTAGTTTATGCTTAGTCCCTTCTTCTCACTCTTCTTCGCTACCTTCTGTAGGATATTTTATAATTTATTTTCCTTGTCTGCTATCATTACTGTGCCATCTGCGTATCTTGTGTTGTTAAGATTGTGGCCGCCAATGCCAAATCCCGGTAGACTTTCCAGTTCTCTCAGAATTGCTTCGCTGTATAGGTTGAACAGGTCCGGTGAGAAGACGCATCCTTGCCTTACGCCCCATTTTATTTTTGTATATTCACTTAACTCGTTCCCTATGTGTATGTATGCTCTTTGCTGCCAGTATAGGTTTTGATTATTCTGATATCTTTCGCAATTATATCGAGGTTGCTGAGCCGTTCCAGCAGATCCTTGGGGCGCACTTTGTCGAAGGCCTTTGCGTAGTCTATGAAACACAGGTGCAGGTCCTTCTGTATCTGTATCGCTCTTTCTGATAATATTCTGAGCATGAATATCGCATTTCTTGTTCCGGTGTCTTTAGCGAACCCGCACTGTTCTTGTCCTATCTCTGGGTTGATTCTGCTGCGCGCTCTATTCATCAGAATACGGATGATGATTTTAGTCACGTGGCTCATTAGGCTGATTGTTCAGTGGAGTTCGCATTCGTTTGCGCCTGGTTTCTTAGGCATAGCTATGAAGATAGATCTGCTGAGATACTCCGGTATAATCCCGCTGTTGTAGATTTCATTTGTTATTTCGGTCCTGGGTATGACGATAAACTACATCCGCGTCCCGAGTAAGACGATAAGCTACGTCCAACAGCAAGGCCTCTGATCAGGAGATTTTGAGGAGTGTGGAAACACTTCTTAATTGCTGGTGTTCTGAGGCCTACCATGACCCGGGGTGGTAGCACCTGTTAGTGTCCCAACTATTGGCAAATATTTTACCCACAACTCGACTCAAAACACTATGATAATGTAAAAATTGGTTTTAATACCAGAAATACTTTGTAAAAAATTATTATCAGCAATAAATTTTTGAAGAAAGAAATATTACTAGTAATACATTTTGTAAAAAAAGTATTACCAGCTATACATTTTTAAGAAAAAAAAATACTAGCAATAAGAATTTTCGGCATTAAATAACCCATTGTGGTTTAGATGCCGTAAAACAAACCAAACCAAATCAGACCAAACCTGATTTCTTTCTTTTCATACGACTTTCTTTCTTATTTCTATTTCTTTCTTATTTCTATTTCTTTCTTTTTCTTTCTTTCTCTTTCTTTCTTTCTTTCTCTTTCTTTCTTTCTTTCTCTTTCTTTCTTTCTGTTTCTCTCTTTCTGTTTCTATCTTTCTTTCTCTTTCTTTCTTTCTTTCTGTTTCTATCTTTCTTTCTCTTTCTTTCTTTCTTTCTCTTTCTTTCTTTCTCTTTCTTTCTTTCTTTCTCGTTCTTTGTTTGTTTCTTTCTTTCTCTTTCTTTCTTTCTTTCTCTCTATTTCTTTATTTCTTTCTTCTTGTACTACTTATTACTTAATGTTTATTCGCTTCATTAATTTCATTTCCAATTTTCCTGAAATTTTTTTTCAAAAAATAACTATTTTAAAAAACTTTTCTTTGTTAATTGTTTGGTATGTTCCCTTCCATTATTTTTTCGGGGGGTGGAGACAAAGTTCATCTTTTTTTAGCATTATAGATTTGTGCTACAGAACCACAAACTAGGCATTGTACCAAATAACAGAATTCCCATCACTTGAAGACTCCCAACAGCAGCAACAGCGTAAACGGATAGCACATGTCACTCGATGAGAAAATAATAGCATGATCAAGATGTTGACATTCCGCACCACTTCGAACAAAAGGCTAGGAAGGAAACTTCCATCAATACTGGAAAGAGCGATAACAGGTACTAGACTTAAGAAAATTATTTTCCTGAAAAAAATTTTTCTAAGAGAAAAAATTGATAAATTTCAGCCGACAGCAATAATGACTGCAGAATATTTCCTTATAAGGAAATAGTTAATGTTGCCATATCCATTATATTACTCCATCGGATTTAAATCAGAAGAGTTAGAAGGTCAAATTTTAAAGATTATATCATCGTGAAAATGCTTGAACTTGTTTAGCAAGCGCTTCGGTAGGATCACACTGTTCTCTTGGATGCTATCGGGCATGAGCTGCCTTCTTCTCACAACGCAGGACTTGTATCTGATATCTTCGAACGTTCAAAACTCCGATTGTTGACTCCAACACATGGCCTATTTAAACTATTTGATTTTGGCACCTCCAATTTGTAGCTAGAGTCTTGGACTTTCTCTTAACAGGAAAAAAACATCCAGTAGTCATATAATAAATGATAACTCAGTTTCCTCGCTTTTCTTTACTACCATGTGTAAGTGTTTGTAGACAATACAATACATGCAAATTTTGTATAAAGATTGTGCCCGCCGATATTAAATCTGGGTAGGATTTCTAGTTCTCTCAGGATTACCTCACTTTCAAGGTTAAATAAATCCGGTAAGCAAATACATCGTTTTCTTAAGCCCTCTATTTTACTGTATTCCCGTAGTTAATTTGCTTCCCGTTTGCAAGGGATTTGCCCCCGGTGTAAACGCCAGATGAGTTTATAATTTTAAGCTTTGATCTAGTAACAGACCGAAAGTGTTTTTTTTTTTATTATTATTTTTAAAAGAACTAAGAGGTTGTGGAGAGGAGGATGAAAAGGATTTGGGCAATTTTCGGGACAGAAGACGACTCATCGCATAACCCACTTCTCAGAATCTAACAAAATGGCCGAACGATCAGGATTGTTTTTTTGAATTCATTGCCTTTGCCGGGGCGAAAAAATCTATTTTCTTTCTCACCCGCTTCGTATTTAACCAAATTCTCTCATCAATTCTTCCTCAATGATTACAAAGTCTTTTGGGTCAATGCAGCCTTCTTGTCCGTCGGAACTAGCAGACGTCAAAGCCTTTTTGATGGATTCTTTTATATAAAGGGACAACAGAAAATGAATAGCATTAGCCGCTTGACTACCGAAACGCTTGTCAGTCATTTCAGCAACAAATTTCTTCAGATAGTAACGACTTCTTTTCCCTGACATTATTTCCAGGTGAAGTTACGCAGATAGCAAAAGTAACGATAAAACTATTTCCTTATCAGCCGACACCCAATTATATGCTAATTTTTTTTTTTGCTGCATTAAGAACGCGTTTTATTTTTAATCAATTCTATTTTAAACTGTAGGGTTTATTAATTCAAACTTTGTTTATAAACACACTGTTTACGTAATTCGTGATACCGCGAGTCGGATTTATCCCTGTCTAGGATAGCAGAATGCATAATTCTTTATAGTTTCGTGAACAACTCGTTTTTTTTTTATTATTACATTTCTTCTTTTTTCGCCCTTTTTCTTTATGACGTTAGAAGAGTTTCATATTAATGCATTTTTCTTCATATATTCACTGTAAATAATTTTCATTTCAGGCCCTGGGGTATTTTTTTTTTAAATGACTGCAAATGCCAGTGTCCTCCTAGGGCTCTATCCATGGTCCGACTTTGTTCTTCATATGTATCTATGATGTTCCTGA
Organism: Acanthosepion esculentum; assembly: GCA_964036315.1. Lineage (NCBI taxonomy): Eukaryota > Metazoa > Mollusca > Cephalopoda > Sepiida > Sepiidae > Acanthosepion > Acanthosepion esculentum. The sequence goes on from OZ038485.1 coordinate 39,033,786, forward strand.
TAACACCAGTTCTCAACTTGCAATGCTGATGACACAACCATTGACTCCTGTCTCAATAATGAGTCCTATTAGTTTGATAGGATCAAATTGACAGCTGATCTAAAAAATTACCTATCATCTGTTATTAGCTGGGATAAGGGATGGCTTGTTAGTTTTAACACCTCCAAAACAAAACTGCTCTCCATTTAATCATCTGAGAGATCTCTTTTTGCCTTCCATCAGCGTGGCTGATGCTAACTTCCAGGAGTGACTAGTTGCGGCTTCTAAGCTGACATAAAGTGGAAAGACTATATTGAATCTGTTTCTAGGTTTGCTGCTAAGAAAATTGGTTCAATGTGTTGTGTGAGACAATTTTTATCTCTAGAATTTATCTTACACATTTATAAGTCTACCATTCGTCCATGCCTTGAATATTGCTGCCACATATGGTCCGGTGCTCTTCCTATAGAAATTCATGATATAGTCCAAAGAAGAATCAGCAATATTATTGGACCTGGCCAGGCGTCTCGGGTTTAGTTACTTTCCCACCGCCGTAAAGTTGCCTCCCAGTGTCTTTTCTATAAATACTTTCATGGTAATTGTCCCGATGAGTTCCTCGCTATGGTAGGTGTCAGTGTTTGGGATGAATTAATGTTTTATACTATTATAGTACCGCATTGATTTCGGCCAGTGAAATGGTATTTCTGCGACATTTAGTGATTGTGGTGGGGGGGGTTATTACTAATATTATTTTCTTTAGTTTCTTGTAAATATTTTTGTATTCATATTGTAAATACTCATTGGGGTTAGTTTTTTAGAATTGTTATTTTACCCCCCCCCCACAGACACTGAATTGTAAATATGGGGACTAGTTAGTATTTTCATAGAGACAGTGAGGTATTATGGTGGTTGTAGTAAGAAAGGTACGTCTGAATGTGGTGTTTTGGTGTAAGGAATATTGTTCGTACGATTGGGTCAGTGTTTGCGGCTCGCTAAGTTATAGTTAAGACAGAAGAAGACCGTCCTTTCCCCAATCCCCCCTTCGGCCTTGTGCCACATTTCTGTGTATTAAACAGAATAAATATCGCTCCTCGCTATGGTATTATGGTGGCTGTAGTAAGAAAGTTAAGTAAGAATACGTTGTTTTGGTGATAGGAATATTGTTTGTACGTTTTGTTTAGTGATTGTGGCTAGCTAAGTTTAAAGTTAAGACAGAAAAAGACCGTAATTTGTGATACCGCGAGTCGGATTTATCCCTGTCTAGGATAGCAGAATGCATAATTCTTTATAGTTGCGTGAACAAATCGTTTTTTTTTTTGTATTACATTTCTTCTTTTTTCGCCTCGTTAATTTGTGTCTAAAGTTAGGAGCATCAGTGAGTGGATTTTTTTGTCTTTTAAACTTTTTTTAAACCCAAAGACATTGAAATCCTCGTCAATTGCCACCATCCATACGATGTAAAGCAAATGTCGTCCGATGCCTACCGCATTGTGCAAAATCATAAGTGGCGACCCAGAAACATACCAACAAGAGATGGTCAAACATACTTTTATCTCAGTAATCATTTTTTTTACCAGAACTTATATTACAATTTTTGTTATTATTGTTTTCTCTAACTATCTGTATTACTGATTTACATATTTTATTCATGTCTATGCTTGGCCGGCTTAGGAGATTTTTGTAGCCTAGCATATACGCTGATTCCTTAAGTTTTCATATTTTCCAGTGATATGTGTTTATTATTTCAACCTCATCCCACAAAGGGCGATGATCTTCATTTCCTTCCATATATATTCCAACGTACATCACCTGAAGAAGGCTAAAGTGTACAACGCACCGGAAGGTCGTTAATATGACAGTAAAGATGAAGACAACAGTCCAAATAATGTAGATAATGTAAATACTTACAAACCCTTCATCTCAGAAAGATAAACAGATGTTAATGTTATTAGATGGTTACTGTTAACCCAAAATATCCCCTCCCAAAGTAGTCGAAGTAATTGCAATAAATTGTTTAGTATTAAAATATTAATTCGGTTACAAGGTTAAAAATATAAAGTAACAGACCATAGAAAAGTGCAAGTATCGCAAAGCAGATCGCAAAATTAACAAACGAAATAAAAATTAATCCAATTAAAACTTTAATTAAAATTTTATTAAAATGTCTAACTAGTATCTACGTCAGCGTTTCTCAACCGTTTTACCCTTGCGTAACCCTTAAAATAAATTAGATGTCTCAAGGACCCCCTGCAAAAAAACAAAATATCATAACATATCTTTCTCATTTTATTTTCATCGTAGTTCACGTGGCAAATACCATAGTACATATTTTTGAATAATTGGTTTAAGGAAAAATTAATGCACCTTTGTCAAATTTTCCCGGTAATGTTAAATAAAATTCATTCAGTTCGTTTATAATACTTCATCAGGGAGTTTTCATTCACACAAAAAATATTCTAAACACAAACGTAAAAAAATAAACATAAGTAACCGATATCATATACCCGTAATATAAATGTAAACAGAACGACGGCTAATAATTGCTGCATCAGTTTTTATTTTATTTTTTTATCCTTTACTGGCAATGTTGAAAAGACATAAGGCAAATCAAGAGAAAATGTCCTGTGAACCAATAAATGGGCTAAGAATTTTTTTTAATAACATAATAGGTTAGACAGGATGATGTCTATATTACAATATTACAATAACCAAGAATATATTGTATGTGTTTAGTAATATTACGTATATGACATTAAATAAAAAGTCAAAAGTGCATTAGCTTCTCTCACCTGTTCTTGCGGAACCGTTGGGGACATTTTATGGAGCCTTATGTTGAGAAATCTGGTCTAGTGCAAGAGCTTTGAGTATCACAGGGTGGTAACCGTGGTTCAACGTTTTACTGCATGAGAATGCCGAATGACGATTTGAAACAAGAAATAATTAAATAAGGAAGAAACACTAAAGGAAAACTAATTATGTCGAGGGGGATAAGGGAAGTCAAAACTGATTAAAAATAATAAATAAAAGCCGTAAAATGAGTTTTGAGAAGGCCTGCAAGAAGATTAAAACCTTAAATCAACCAAGTAGAATATATTAAGATTGAGTAAGACTGGATCTTCGTAAACTTCCCAGTTCAAGTTGCGCCCGGGGCAAGATGAGACAGATTTGTTGTCTTCTGAAATATCCCAAATTCCCAGGACATGGCGATAATGATAGTCTGTTTTAGTTTGCAAGGAAGATTTCCAAGCAACGACAAACTCGTGCATACGAGCCACTGGAAGTGAAAATTGTACCGTGGCCCATGACATCACACATGACCACGTGAGAGTGAAAACGAGATGTGTTAAGTATGGGAAGCCGTTGGTATAAACCAATGGCTTCTGTTATCAATTATAGGCATCTGAGTATATTTGTGGAGTTTTCATAGTTTATTTTTTTCAGGTTAGGTTTCAACTGTTTTATGTATATAGCTTCAAGAATTTTTAGTTTTTGTTTATTGTTTTCATGTTTAAGTATAGTTGTGTTTTCAATATATACATACATATATATATATATATATATATATATATATATATATATATATATATATGTTAACAGAATGAAAACAGAAAATTGCTGCATCAGTTTTTTATTTTTTTATCCTTTACTGGCAATGTTGAAAAGACATAAGGTAAATCAAGGCAAAATGTCCTGTGAACCAATAAATGGGCTAAGAATTTTTTTAATAACATAATAGGTTAGACAGAATGATGTCAGACATTATGAAATGGACAAAGTCCGGCAATTATTTTACCTTTTGTAAAATGGAAAGAATGGATTGCATATTGTATATGGCATAATATATGGGGAAATATACATATTTGAAATGCTATTGGTAACATAAATTCTTGTCTGCCCTTGATGAGTATGGAAACATTAAAAAAACAACCAAATATACCATGAAAGCTTTACTGATAAACTTATTTACTCATTGTGTTTCAGATCTAATTACTTGATATATCAACAAGAATGTTACAAGGAAAACATAAACGTCGAAATATTAATATACAAGCATAAGCCAGACCATTCTTTCAGAAGCTCTTCTTAGGCAGTAATTACACCAAAAGGCTGTAACCTTATTGGTAACTACTTAGAAATCGCTGAAGAGGGCTACGCAAGACGGACCTTCTACAGAAGGCGCAATTCGAAATCGTAACAAAGTTGGGCGGGAGTCCATTACAGTTTCTTTAATGAATACTGCATGTCTCATTCCATACGTGCCGCAGAGGAAGGTCAGAAAATCAAGTGTGTGGGTCACTTCCTGTCAAGTTGAGATCCACCTTGAACAAATTCACGCCGTTGCCAGTTTCTTCTGCTCTGATTTTATTTCACCCTCCAACCAAATCTTGGAAAGCCAAACGGCGATAGGGAATGGTTGACGGGAGCAGGTTTTGGTGACACTGGTAGCTTCTGGCCCTTAACCTGCACATCAACACCGTCATCATAAAGGGAGCGATCAGCAAAGAAGAAATTAAATTCTTGGATACGAGATAAAACCGACGACGACGATAGTTGACGATGTGGTTGAAGTAAAATTAATGACAAGTTTAAGAACCGTTTCTTGTCATCTGACGATCGCTCCGTGAGAAACTAGGCGTAATGATTTGAACCTAGTCTCTTTGTGCTGTTTCATTGGTTGGTTATAACTCTGTCTTGGTCTCTTTGCTAAAAGCTTGGAGCCATTTTGTGTCACTGCCCACGTAGGTTCTCTCCTTTTTCTTTTGTTAATTTTCTTTTCTTTTTCTTTTTCCTTCCCTCTTTTGCTTTTTTCTTTGTTCTTGGTTTTTTTTTTCAGTATTTTTTTTTCCTTTGGCAGGCTTAATGTTAGCAGGATTGTATTTGGAATCTTTATCAATAGTTTGCTTTTCTCGTCGGGAAGTGTGAGATCAAGGCACGCTTAATGCATTTTCCCGACGATAAACCTCCGACCAGGCTTATACATAATGTCACTGATCACTGCAAAAGCAACAGTTGCACGATATATATATATATATATATATATATATATATATATATATATATATATATATATATATATATATAGTGGCTTTTTAATTAAAACGTCTCAAAAACGAAACTGCTCTTTTTTAAACATCTGATAGCACCCTTTTTAACTTCCATCAGCATCACTGATTCTAACTGTTGACCATGTTCACCATAGTCTATGAATATGGAACACAGCGCAGTACGTAATCTGTTCAATGAAACAACGTTAAAGATTAACACTCACGAGTCAGACACTCTATTGAATCTGACTATATCGCCAATACCACTAGTAGCAGCTGTTCTGTAATTCTTCAGTCTTCGATATCAAAGGCTGGCTACACATATTCGGGAAAAAAAACATGGCGCCTTTATACATGTCGTATTGAATATTTATAGCCTTCTGATTGGTTAACCTTCTATTGGTGAACTATAAAATGAGTCAGCTCATTTTGGCTAGCTCACTAATACACCAGGGTACCCAAAAACTCCAACACTAACCTCCATGATACTGACACATTGCGCCTTTTCGGACTAACGTTTTCAGCTGGTATGAAGTGGCAAAATTATACTGAATCAATTGCTTAGTCTGCAGGGTTTGGTGTATTAATTTTCTTCACAAGTTGAAACGTTATGGTATTTATGAACGAATTTTTTAACTGCTTCCGTCTTTCTTATAAAATCCCAAAACGAAAGTTCTCTTGAACGGCTACTCATCTAGATCTATTTTGCATAAATTCAGGTGTCCCAAAGGGCTCTATCGTTGGACCTAGTTTGTTCTTAATTTTCATCAACAACCTTCCTGATAACATCAGTTCTCAACTTGGTATCTATGCAGATGAAACAACTATTTACTCCCGTCTAATATTAAGTCTGATTGGCAGCTGATCAAAAATATGACCTCCATTCTGAATGACAAATGAATGACAAATGTTTCCTTGTAGGGAAACGGTTAATTATCCCTTACTTCTCACTTCGTAGTACCTTGTGTAAGGGGCCCTGTTGATTTTGCCCTCGACACACTGCCGCATATTTGTATACTGATGTCTTTGCCAAAGATGTCACAACTATTTACTCTTGTCTTAATAGTAAGCCTGAGCAGTCCGAGAAGTTCAAATTGGCAGCTGATCTAAAACATGCCCTCAGTTCTGTCGTTAACTGCAGCAAAGAATGATTTGTTAATTCTAAAGCCTCCAAAACGAAACTGCTCTCTATTAATCGTATAAGAGAACTATTTCTACTTCCAATCGATATGGCTGGTGTTAGTCTCCAGGAGAGTGACTCATAACGCCTTCTCATGCTCGTATTTTGAACTGGTATAAGGTGGAAAGATTATATTGAATTGATTGCTAGGTCTGCTGCCAGGGAAATTTAGTTCACTGTGTCAGATATACAATGTTATTTTTCTCACCAGAATCTATCTTACATATTTACAAGTCTACCATTTATTCATGCTTCGAATATTGTTGCCACATATGGTCGGATGTTCCTGCTATATCTTTAGAGTTCCTTGATAAGATGCAAAGAAAAAATTGCAGTGTTATTGGTTCTGATTTGTCATCTCGACTCCGGTCGCTTTCCCACCGTCGTAATATAGATTTCGCTGTGCCTTTATTACAGATACTTTCATGATTAATATTCTGGCTTGTAACTTACAATGCCTCCAAATCCAAGCTAGTAATGTTACATCATCACATAGCTAAGCCAGAAATTTCTCCAGTCCTGATGAACGTTTGTAATCTCCATGAAGCTCATTGTATGAAACGGCTCTTGGAACTCAAGCTCACACCAGACTTCAAGTGGAATTCAAACATGCAGGACGAACCTGGCTCCTCCTGACCGTACTCTATCTTTACAAGAGTCAGATCCGTCATCTGGGCCCAATTCTCAATTTCCAGTCTCGGCAATGTTCAAAGACGTTCTGCGGCCGTGTCGGTGACGAACTGTTTTCCACCCTACAACCACTTTTCAACAGACGAGACGTTGCCAACTTTTCGCTACGGAATCGCTCGTATCATGGCAGACGGTCGAGCGAACTACATTCCTTAATTCCACTGGTCCTGAAAACACAGAGCCAGGAACCGCCATGCCATGTGCATTAAGTCGTATAATCCTCATCCCTTTCATATTCCATTGATAAGGAGGAGGTTCCACTCAGACGGCGTCCTTTCCAGAATGACTGCATTGTAGAACTGATTCCCGAGAACGGGCTTCCTCGCTCACTACAATCTGAAGTCATGAGTAAACCGTTATATATCCGACATATGCCCTTTTCATGCCCTTGTAACAACCAAGTTTAGTAACTCTCTAATTCGTCTTGATCTTCGTCCTTGTATTGAATGAACAATAACAAAAAATAATAAATAAAAATTCTTATGTCCGTGTTTCGAACCCAAGTAAAAGAATAGATTTCAAAATCTTCTTTTAATGAATGACAGCCCTTCCCTAGATGCAATATTGGGACAGCACTATCTTCCTATTCTCTCTTTACCCAGTTTACTTGATCACATGCAATACAAAGTTTAGAGTGTCCAGGGATGATAATTGTTTGAGTCCAGATATAAAACCTTTTCTTTAAGCATTCCACCCCAAACAAGGCAGGCGTGCCACTGGTTTGCAGGGAGGTACATAAAGTGAAGATAAGAGAAAGAAAGTGTGTATAGGGTGGAATTGTTGACGATGTTCACCATAGTCTATGAATATAGAATACAGCGCAGTACGTAATCTGTTCAATGAATCAACTTTAAAGATTAACAGTCACGAGTCAGACACTCTACTGAATCTGACTATATCGCCAATACCACTAGCAGCAGCTGTTCCGTAATTCTTCAGTCTTCGATATCAAAGGCTGACAATGCATATTCTGGGGGAAAATGGCCGCCTTTATACACGTCCTATTGAATATTTTGAGTCTTCTGATTTTTTAGGCTTCTATTGGTGAACTATAAAATGAGTCAACTCATTTTCGCTGGCTCACTAGTCCACCAGTGTACCCAAAAACTCCAACAGGAATGAGGAAAGGATAAAAGATGAAGAGTGTTCAAGACATCAGAAGATGGCGATTGACGTTGCATTTAAATTTTTGAAGGTTGCTATCAGAGAAGCAAGTAAACGGAAGCGAGTTCCACAGGCGGGAAGTGCGAGAAATTAAGCTGCTGAAGTAGAAGTTGCGGTTACATTTAACTATTTAAACGGTAAAAGGATGGGACCTAGTTGCTAGCCTAGTAGCACTCTTAAAATTATTTAGTCGGGGTATCAGAGATAAAAGCTCGCCAGAACAGTTATCATGAAAATATTTGTAGAAAAGACAGAAGGAAGCCACGTCACGTCTGTGAAAAAAAGGGCTGGTTGTCGAGATGCCAGGTCAGGATCGATTACATTGCAGATACTTCTTTGGATTTTGTCGAGAATCTCGTGATGAACAGCTGCGACACCAGACCAGATATGGCAACAGTACTCAATGCAAGGACGAATGGTAGATTTATAGATACGTAAGATGGATTCTGACGAGAGAAAAAACCTTCTGGTACGACATCATTTCGAACGCATATTTTCAAGGCAAACACACCAAGCAGCTTACAGGTAGAAAAGGAATCGATACTGCTTCAGCCACCAGATATATAATATATGTGCAGGTGTAATAATCATTTCTGTCGTTTATATTTCTATGCTAATGTATGTCTGTGTATTTTTTTTTTTGTTTTTTTTTTGTATGTACACGTGCAGAGGGAAAGGGGAATAATATATATATATATATATATATATATATATATATATATATATATATATATATATATATTATTCCCATCTCCGACAGGAAGGGGAGGTAACGGGGCTTTTGTGTACAGAAAAGAGTGGGGATTAAACTGCTGGGAGGAGCAAGTCAAAGGTGAATTGACCCAAAAGAAGTAAATCCCAAAGGCAAACTGAGCCCCGGCACGTCAGGCTGGTGTTTGCATACCTACGTATAAATGTAGATACGCAATTACTGCTGGGCGCACACACATACACACGTGCGTACGTGTACATATACAGATATACACGTATGCATAAAGATAACAAATGTACATAACAAAATATCTACACACGGCAAAACGTATATCACAGACACGTTGGCAGAACAGAATGACACACATACAAACATATCTGCTTCGTTAGATATATATTAACAAATTAGATATTAACAAAATGAGATAGATAGATACATAGAAACAGAATGCGATAGATAGATAGATAGATAGATAGATAGATAGATAGATCGACATAAACGGAATGAGATAGAGAGAGATATAAACAGAATAAGTTAGAAATAGAATTAGATATTAACAGAACGATATATATATATATATATATATATATATATATATATATATATATATAGATAGATAGATAGATAGATAGATAGATAGATATTAACGGAATGAGATAGATAATAACAGCATGATATATATATATATATATATATAGAAAGAGAGAGACATCTATATATAGAGAGAGATATAGATAGATAGAGAGATAGATAGATATAAACGGAATGAGATAGATAGATAGATAGATAGATAGATAGATAGATAGATAGATAGATAGATAGATAGATAGATAGATAGATAGATATTAACAGAATGAGATTCCTCACTAAAGAGGTGAAAGACTAACAAATGTCGGAAAAGAGTGATATACGGGTTACCAACGGACTTGGTACTTACTCACTTAAAAAAAAAATTGAGCAGTGACAGTTGTTCCTTTAAAGGGCTTCTTGGCTGAGAGGATGTGTGGATGGTGTAATGGATAGCGGATCAGAATGAGAACCTGAAGAGCCGAGTTTCAATTCGACCTGAGTTTGTTACATTCATTTACGCGCCAATCACTTCTCTTGCCAGATATATGGGTTAAACAGTTAGAAAAATCATTGTTATCTCTCTACACACCAACAATGTTAATGCAATATTCACTTACAATCCAAAATATGTTTGGGCTTTAAATAACATACGAAGGGTTGATAAACCGTAAAAAAACAAAAAAAAAACAAATCAATCAATATTTGGCTAAAGGTTTTCAGGACCCTTTCGTATATATGCATAATGATATATATATATATATATATATATATATATATATATGTGTGTGTGTGTGTGTGTGTGTGTGTAAGCAAATATGTGGATATAGATCCGACAGTATGAGGAAAAATATGGAAAAACAAAAAATCCGAAGATGGAAGTTTACTGTTTTTAATGTTGTTTCTGACGTCGACATCGAAACAACATTAAAAACAGTAAACTTCCATCTTCGGATTTTTTGTTTTGCCATATTTTTCCTCATATATATATGTATACGAGTGGCTTCTCAATGATTGTGCTGCTAAGTAAGTAAATATTAAATGTACTAGTAAATACAGTTAGGTATGTTCGTCTATCGTCCGGTTCACAGCCCTGTTTCTTGAACAGGAGTAGAGGGTTTATCTCTGATTTCGGATTGGGTTTCCGGTTCCTTCTAAAAATAATGAATTCTCTTCCAGTCTCGGTAGCCCCTTGCGTTGTCGTGGCATTATCACCTTGCTTGGGGTGAATTGATTAATATACTTAACTGCTCTACACGAACTTGTGTAAACCATTACGCATTTACACGTGGTTTGACATGAAATATAATAAATGCCATGAAATGAAATGCTATGAAGTTCGATGGCGTCGTGGGAAGCGAAGAAATTAAAAATATAATCCTGGGTGGACAGACGCGCAGAAGTCTGGCCATTTAAATGTAAATGTGTTGTGTGTATGTGTGTGGGTGCCTGTCTGTGTTTGTGGGTGTGTTTTAGGACCTGTTTTGGGTGCACAGGAGCTTCTATTGATTATTCATTCTTATTCGTATTTTATATAGTTTCTTATCTGTTTTTGTTATCTTTTATTTCTCTTGACACGCACGGAATTGACATAGGTGGCGAGGGCCATAAACTGTTTAAACTGTTTAAAACTCTTATTGAATAAAAGGATTCAATCGTTGTATTCAGTATGATACAAAATAAAAATGTCATCAATATTTGCCCGTACTGACTCTGCGGTACCAGGAGTACAAACGCACACGCAATATATATATATATATATATATTAAGATATTTTTTTATGTTTAACATTCTTTTTATAGATACAAATATTTAAGTAAATGCTCTGTTTATAATAAACAGTATTAAACAACATTTACCGGCCTGAATGTCCGAGAAATCTTCATAGAAAATATTCGTCCTCCGACAGGATTCGAACCTGTATTCTATACAGAATCGTCATATTGCCTGACGTGCCTTACTGCTCGGCCACAAAGAATCGTTCGGTTGGCAAGGTCGAATTTACTGCTTATAAACTTCAATCTTCCATGAATCTCTCACGTACATTCATAACTGCTCATGGTGTATCAAATGTAAACAGATGACGTAACACATTATGAAATAGACAAATTCCGACAATTATTTAAAGACATTTTTATGTTTAACATTCTTTTTATAGATACAAGTATTTAAGTAAATGCTCTGTTTATAATAAACAGTATTAAATAACATTTACCGGCCTGAATGTCCTGGAAATAATTTAAATAATTGTCGGACTTTGTCGATTTCATAATGTGTGACGTCATTTGTTTACATTTGATACACCATGAGCAGTTATGAATGTACGTGAGAGATTCATGGAAGATTGAAGTTTAAAGAAACAACTTGCGATAGGAGAAATGATCAGTTGAAGGAGCCTATCGTATCAACCGGATGGCGGCGTTACAGGAGCAGAAGTGAGACCTTCGTCCAACAGCTGTGCACAGCAGGTTCAAATACGAAGTATTACTGGCCAATCGGTTGTGCCAATCAGCGAGCGTCCTAGCCTAGAGTCTCGAACACCAATCAGTGACCGCGTACTGCACTCAGCCAATGAGATACCGCTATGTGAAGCATAGTCACGCGTGTGAATAACAATCTGCTGTAGAGTCTGTAGTGTAGACATCTCAGTTGAACATATGTTTGATTGGTGTATTTGCAAATTCCGATGAAGACATGATTGTATCGACTTCTCTCAGGTATCAGTAGGTCACAAAGGAGCTCACAGGGCAAAAGTTTTTAATTGTCATGACTAAAGCCGATAAAGTTAATCAAAATCCCAAGAAAGTTGTGAAAAACATCGCCGAATTCAGGTAAACTCGATTTGGATGGGAAGTCAAAAGGGGTATTTTTATCCGATAATTGAAACCGATATTGAAAACAAAAGTCGGCACCTCAATACTGTCGGTAAATACTATGCTCAACGGGAATTTTGCTGAAAAGTCTTCGCCATTTGCGAAAAATATAGCCAAAAATCAGCTAGACTGGACTTGAATCGGATGTCCCAAAGTGATCGATTGTATCGATATTTTCCAAGTAATTGATATCGATATTTAAAATGAATGTCAGCACCTCATAACTGTTGATAAAAACAATGCTCAACGTAATTTTGGTGGAAATTCTTCGCCATTTGCGAAAAATAGAGCCAAAAAATCAGCTTGACTGGATTTGAATTGGAAGTCAAAAGTGACATGATGTTATCGATTTTTTCCGATAATTGATACCGATATCGAAGAAAAAGGTCAGCAACTAATGACTGTTGATTAAATTAATGCTCAACATGATTTCCGTGAAAATTCTTGCAGTTTGCGAAAAACAGAGCCAAAAATCAGCTACATTGGATTTGAATTGGATGTTCCAGAGTGATCGATTTTATCGATTTTTTCCGATAAGTGAGATTAATTTTGAAAAACAAAAACAGTACCTCAAAACTATAAGTAAGGACATTGCTCAACGTGAGTTTGGGGGATATCACTTGTAATTTGTGAAAACTATCACTGAAAAACTAACGAATTATATTCGAATCAATATTCGACCCCCTAACTGTTTTATTGATTTTTTTCCAAAATCGGAGGAACAATAAAAAAAATCCGAAGAAGCCACGTACGAATGCCTTAAATTTCCGATCAGTGTGTAAATTTTCAAGCCAATCAGATGAACGGTTTGCTCAGGATGAGGTAAGAAGTTGACAGACACACAGACACACTAAGAGAATGCCATTTATATATATATATATATATATATATATATATATATGGTAAAGCACACACATACACAGACGCAGATATATATATATATATATATATATATATATATATATATATATATATATATATATATAAATATATATATATATATATATATATATATATATATATATATATATATTGTAAACCATTGGGGACAAATGACTTACTGCATTCATTGTAGAAGTGGTGTAAGACACACCACTTCTACAGCGGTGCGCATCCCTCTCCATGCTGGTTTGAATTCAGAGTTTTCTTTCTCCTAGGCTGGGTATCAATATATATATATATATATATATATATATATATATATATATGTATGTATTAAAAATTAGGAGATCAGTTGATTCCGTTCCGTTGTTTTCCACCTTACGGGTTGAATGGAACCAGGAAAAAGTAGTATTAAAAAGTGCTTAATATGAATTTTACCAGGAAACAGTATTGAGAACTTTTTAATAATACTGCTTCCTGGTCCAATTCAACTTTGACCAACTTTGATCAACTTTGACCATTAAACTTACTGATATATATATATATATATATATCTTCGAGGGCGTAGTCCCGAGTATGGAGATAAACTACATCCAGCAATAAGGCTTCTAATCTGGAGACTGGTGTTTTTGAGGAGTGTCGAATCACCTCTTAATTCTCGTTGTTCGCAGGTTCACCCTGACCCGAGGTGGCAGCACCTGTTAGGGTCTCAGTAATGGGCTAATTGTGAACTCCCAAAGAAAAACAAAACACTATGAAAGTATAAAAATACATTTTTATAGAAAAATCCCAGCATTTTTATATAAAAAGTACCAACCATACGTTTTTATAGTCAAAATACCAACAATACATTTTATAGCAAAATGACCAAAAATACATTTTATAGACAAATGACCAACAATACATTTTATAGCAAAATGACCAAAAATACATTTTATAGACAAATGACCTACAATACATTTTATAATAAAATGACCAGCAATACATTTTATCGCAAAATGATCAACAATACATTTTACAGACAAATGACCAACAATACATTTTATAGTAAAATGACCAACAATACATTTTATAGCAAAATGACCAAAAATATATTTTATAGTCAAATGACCAACAATACATTTTATAGCAAAGTGACCAACAATATATTTTATAGCAAAATGACCAACAATGCATTTTATAGAAAATGACCAACAATACATTTTATAGCAAAATGACCAAGAATACATTTTATATTAAAATTACCAACAATACATTTTATAGCAAAATGACCAACAATACATTTTATAGCAAAATGACCAACAATGCATTTTATAGACAAATGACCAACAATACATTTTATACCAAAATGACCAAAAATACATTTTATCTGTAGTTGAAAGCATACAATTGTGTTAAAAATATATTTAGTTGAAGCCATAAAATTGTGTTCAAATATTTAGATTTCGGCATTAAATAATCCATAGAGGTGTTGATATGCAGCAAAAAATAATCAACCAACCTATCTCCTATAACGTGAATTAACAAGCAGGCTTCGCAGGTTATTAAAAAAAAACATAGTGTGGTTCGATGCTCCCCTGAGGTGTCCCTATGCCACTTTAAACTAAACTTCGTAGATATCTTCTCTTCCTCACAAACAATGCAGATATATTCAGGTGCTCATCGACCTACGCTTTCGTCTTTTTATTTTATTTTATTTTATTAGTAAACATCTGCTAGTAGGATAATCACACCTCAAAATGGCTGCCTCGTCGAATCTTCGCTACCGACAGCCGTTCCCTTCCCACCTACCCTTTTCTCGCGACGGAGGAAAAAGAAATGCTGGTAATTCATGTATATACCTGGTTATTGAACAACTTAATTAAAATGGTCTCAGTAAACATAGACTATAAAGGCAAGTTCAATGACAGATGATGCGAGTGTGTGAACCAAGTTTGTATGACCCAAACGCAATCTGCAATCTTTCGAGCTACACACAACACGCATTAATAGGGAATGTGGTTCATATGCCTCAACCGAATCAAGTACGGCCTTGGCGTTGTCCTGAGGGTATGAATAAGGTGGAGAAGGGATGGTTGTTATTGGGTTTACTGGGGGTTGCGTACTGGGAGTTGCTGACTGGTGTTTGGGAATAATTTGTTAAAAAAAAATGAAAAAGAAAAAAAGATGGCTGTGTATTCAAATATCGAGCAAACAAAATCGTTATAAAAATTTTTTATAAATCTTTTCACAACAAGCAAGGCGATAATGCCACTAAGACACCAAAGGTTACTGAGAGTGAAAGAGAACGAGAAGACTTTATTGGGGAGAAAAACAAGACAGGTCAGGATGAAGAAAAAGAACAGATGGCGATTGAAGTTGCATTTAAATTTTTGAAGATCGTAGGTGACAAGTTATCTTTCCCACATATCCTCATAAATTGTTATGCTACACCCTCTGTCAGTAATCCTCTACCTTGAGTTGCTCTAGGGTCTTGCATCAGTTAGTTATGTGCCATGCGTGATACACGCGTTGGCGATCATGTACCTTTCGATACATGACTGACGAGGCAGAGTTTTCCCGCGGTAGGTTGCCATTTCTTTCTGCGGTAGATCAGTTGCCACTCAAGGCTATAGAACACGGTCTGTCCCGTTATTTACCCATAAGTGCGGGGAGAAGAAGAGGATTCATGCCTTTCCCAAGGGTATTAGCACGTAAGTGAATTTCAGACAGTTATGTGCCATACGTGATACACGATAATGACTGACGAGGCAGATTTTTTTCCCGCAGTAGGTTGCCATTTCTTTCTGCAGTAGACCAGCTGCCATCCAAGGCTATAGAACCCGGCTATATATAGCTGGCGGGAGAAGAGGATTCATGCCTTTCCCACGTAAGTGAATGTAATGGATTCGATTGGAATTCGAACTCGGCTCTTCGATTCCTCAGTCCGAGCCGCTATCCACTACACCACCGTGTAGAAAAGCATGAAGAAAAGCGTTTGCATTTACATAGTTAAACTTAGCTTTTTAATTTACATTGTTCGGACTGTTGTCCTCATCTTTCTTGCCACATCACGACGTTTCGGCCGTTGTACGCTCCGGCCATCTTCAGGTGGTATTTGTTGGAATTTCGAACCAAACGCTTTGTTTAGTCCACGGGGTTAAATTGTTCTAATTCCACGTGCCATGCCTTTTGGATATATCAGTTTAAGTTAATTTCTCTTGATAACTCCTGTCTCCAAGTTTTTGTTCTTGCTACTGAAGAAAAATTAACTAAAACTAAGATATCCACGTTGCGACTGTGAGAAAAGAGACTGCAAAGTGGAAAATAAATCACCAGCCTCGAGACTGTATAAACAGTTTGTAGGTAGATATCGTATTTGATCTCATCTAAAACGCACATTTTTTTAAATCGACCCCCACCCACGCCCAGAATCTTTCCGTGCCTTATATATGAAGCTGATGACTCCCGTTCGTTAATTTTATCTTTATTGCCACCTGTCGTAGGCTATAATTTTACCACACACGGTCTATTCTGCCAAAGTAAGTCTTTGTCTTGTTCGGAAATTATATTTTATTACAGTGTAACCCGGATATAAGAGACCCGGATATAAGAGAGGTTTTCTCTGGTCCCAATTTAGAGCCTGTGTTAATGTATATATAATAGACCAAACCCGGATATAAGAGAAACCCGGATATAAGATACTTCTTATCCGGTCCCGAGAACTCTCTTATATCCGGGTTACACTGTACTATGCCAAGTAATAAGAGAAAAGAAAACAATTGTTTGATTTCCGGAAGTTCATGTCAAATAATTTTTTAAAGTTTCTTAAATTTTTCAAAGTTTTTTTTCTTTTTTTTTTTTAATTACGACGTATTACAATTAGCTGATTGCATAAGCAAGAATCTTCGTAAAAACTTCAAAAACACATCTAAGATTTCTCTAATATTGTGCATTAGTAGACGCTGTGGGCTTTTCCACCAACTTAATCTTTTTGTTTCTTCTGCAACTGTGTCCTTTTTTTATTTCTTGCAAGCTTAATATACAGCTGTAAAAATATCGACTAAAACGTTTTGATAAAACGCAACAAATGGAATTAAAATAAAAAAGCAGGTGATTATATTCAGTGTTGTCTTTCTCCTAGACTGGTTTCCAACCACGGCTAGAGAGTTCAGTTTGGCCTGATATTTAATTCTTACTGAGGGGAACGGTGGATATATATCTTTTCGAAGTGTATTTGCGCAAAAATGGACGTAACGAACTCGATCGGAATTCGTACTCGAAACGCAATTTTTTCTTCCAAACCCTGTCTTGGGTAAGACTATAAACTACATCCGCGTCCTGGGCATGACGATAAAATACATCCATGTCCTGGGTAAGACGATGAACTACATCCGCGTCCTGGGTAAGACGATAAACTACGTCCGCGTCCTGGGTAAGACGATTAACAAAGTCCGCCTCATTGGTAAGACGATAAAGTACATCCGCGTCCTTGGTAAGAAGATAAACTACATCCGCATCCCGTGTATGAGAATAAAATACATCCATATCCTGGGTAAGACGATAAAATACATTGATGTCCTGGGTAAGACGATAAACAACATCCGCATCCTGGGTAAGACGATTAACAACGTCCGCCTCATGGGTAAGACGACAAACTACATCCGCGTCCTGGGTATGACGATAAAATACATCCATGTCCTGGGTAAGACGATAAACTACGTCCGCGTCCTGGGTATTACGATAAACTACGTCCAACTGCAAGACCTTCTATTTAGGGGGGTTTGAAAAGCATGAAACCACCTCTTAATTGATGGTGTTCTCAAGTCCACCCGAGTCCGGGGTGGTAGCACCTGTTAGGTTCCCAGCTATGGGCAAATAGTTAATCCACAAATAATACCAGAAATATTTTGTAGAAAAAAAATTATTACCAGCTATACATTTTTGAAAAAAATTTATCAGCAATAAAAATTGTCGGTAGTAAATAACCCCTTGAGGTGTTGATATGCCGTAAAGCAAACCAATCAACCAGTATGCCAAGCATGTTAAGCGGCATACACTATTAAATAGATATTAACCGAGGGTTCAGACTTTTTCTCTGAAGACAAAAATGGTGTAATATAAAAAGTTATGAGATCTTCGAGAAAGCAAAAGTGGATGATAATCATTTCTTAAAAACAGTGGGCTTCTACCAAAAATATAAAACAAATGAGAATATCAATAAAATCAATTGATCTACAAACTTTACATCTGAAAAGCAAACGTCAATAAGACCAGACTGTCGACAAAAAAAAACTCTTTACAAAAATACACTAATGAAACCTGATCTCTTGCACAGAACACATATTCTATTCATAAGAATCTATTGTAAAAATCTTGTCGGCATTATATAACCCATTCAGGTGTTGATATGCCGTAAAACAAAATAGTCCAAATAGACCAGACCTACAAACGGTTAACCGCTACACCACCTATATAGTTGACTATTGAACATTAAATAGGTTTATAATCTATGCGTTTTATTGGCCAGCACACAGATTTAATCTTGGGATCATTTCCGTTTCTTTTATACTTTCTGCGTTTTACCTCTTAAAGTTTTTTTCCTCCCCCGTCCGACACCGTCTCTTGTTAGGGAATATTTGTCTGCATCACTTTTATCACTTTTATTGGTCAAGAGCCGGGGGGGATGGAAGATGGAGGTTAAAAGAGGAGCGGCTGAAAGGTGTGGGTTGGGGAGAGGGCTGACAGTGGTATACGACCTGTTTGGTCGTACGAGGGAACGGTTCTTTTTTTTTATCACCAAAGAGGCCATCCCCGCCTCTATCCTCTCCCCTGTTTGACAATGAAAAAAGCGAAAACTAAAAAGATAAACACAGCGACAAACAAGAGAGTTTCAATGAGTTTGCGTAAAAAAAAAAAAAGGTGGGAGAAAATAAAAATTAAAAAGAAAAATTTGAAGAAACATTTCGTTCTTGAAAATAAAATTAGAAATCGCTTGCGTATTGCGTTCTTAAGAGGCTAAACGTTTAGACACAGCATACGCATGCGCGCGCGCACACTAGAAGATGCGACGCACGCATTACTGACAAATCGTTATTTGCCAAGGTAATCTGTTTGTGTGAATCCACAAGTATGGGACAACGACTAACTATCAAAATGACGATGAATGATCTGTGAGACCAGATCACTAACCACTTCCCAATGATATGTCAACACGAATAATTTCGTTTGGTTCTTTTTTTCTGCAGGTAATTATCCAGTTTGCCATGTGACACCCCCATCTCTTTCTGCCTTCATCTCAATCATTCAATCCTTTACTCTATCTATCTATCTATCTATCTATCTATCTATCTATCTATCTATCTATCTATCTATCTATCTATGCGTATAATTCTAGAGGATACCGGTTAATTAATATATATATATATATATATATATATATATATATATATATATATATATATATATATATATGTGTGTGTGTGTGTGTGTGTGTGTGTGTGTGTGTGTGTATGCGTGTGTGTATTTAGGCAGCAATCCTTCTTTCATGCACAGAAAAGCAAGAAACTGGAAAAAGAGTTCCACAAGCGAGAAGTACGATAGAAGAAACTGTTAGCGTATAACTTACGTTTACATCCCTCCATTTCAACTGTAAAATGATGAGACCTAGCTGCGAATCTAGCGCAATCATTGAATACGACAGACAAGGTGCTTTGATTTAGTTTTTTATACCCATTAAGGAATTGTATTCCTCATCAAGCAAAATTCGTAAATAATTATATAGGCCACAATGCAACATGTTTGACACGCAGACTCACTCTACACTTTTCTGACCATAGCTCAATAGATCTCATTTAAATATTCATGGAAACCTACCAGACTCTATTCGTAACATACTTGTTGATAACACGAATATAATAGCATCAGCTACATGGAAGAAAAAGGCTAAAAATAATGGAAGCCATATTAATAAAAAGTTTAAAAAATGCAACACTTAATAATATCAACGATGAACATGGACACAATATCTTGACCGTGTTTTAAAAAAAAGAAAACGTTATATAAATACATAGATGCAACAAACTATTTCTTATTTAACAGTTATTATATATATATATATATATATATATATATATATATATATATATATATATATATATATAGTATGTATGTATGTATGTAAGAGAGGGAGAGCGATAGAATGACAACGACAATATATTATATATATACATATACATACATGTCTACATAAATAAATACGAGTGTCAGTGTATCACATTTTTTCAACTTTACACCTATAGGACGTAGCCCAAAATACCATACCATTTTGGAATCAGGCCGACTCTGTGAGAAAATTAAAAACATTCCGGTCTGGATTCGAACACGAAATCCTGAAACTCTGGATTCCCAGGTGATTGTTTTCGTCGATTTTTTACGTGATTTTGTACGACGAATTTTTTGGTACGATAACAATTTTTATAACTTGGAAACAGATACACGCATAATGAAAGATACGAAGAAAAATAAAAAAAAAACAAGAAATTTAACAAGAAACGAAAATCTAAGTAAGGTAAATAATAGACAACGACAAAAGAAAGAAAGAAAAGAATACAACAACGAAAAGGATAACAAGAGATGCACAAATGAAATAAAGAAGAGAGAGAGTAAAAGAAAAAAATACAGAAAGAAACAGTAAAAGACATTTACGCTAAAACAAAATGCAAACACAAACTTCAAAATGGCAGCAATTGGTTCGTTTTAAAAAGAGGTGAAATTGAGTTTTGGTCCCGACGCCAAGTACGCCATCTTGTTATATTGTTCGGCTTTAGACAAATATGCGACTGTTGGACAAACACACTGACGTACAAGCAGATTGATGAGGAGAAAAAGGGGGCACAAATACAAGGCAAAGTGGGGGGGAGATTTCGTAGACGCAGGCACCGAAGGGCACTCCTGCATCGGTTGGGAGGTGGGAACTCAGGTACTTAATTCTGAGAGCGGGAAAAACAAGCTACTTCTATACACATATGTGCGTGTGTGTGTGTATGTTTACGCATAGGTCAATATAAATGCTTGCACACTCGCACACACACACACACACACACAAACACACACACACACACACACACATATATATATATATATATATATATATATATATATATATATATATATATATATATACCGGGTGTAGCATCAAAATTGTCCAATTGTTAGATTAAGCTCTGAACCGCTGTATCTTAGAAATGATTAAAGATACTTTACTGGAAAAATATTGGACTCTACTCTGAGCAATAAGAATGCATAATTACTCCCGTCCTGGGTAAGACGTTAAACTGCATCCACGTCCTGGGTAAGACGTTAAACTACGTCCAGCAGCAAGGACATCTGATCAGGAGGTTTTGACGAGCGTGGAACCACCTCTTAATTGCTGGTGTTCCCAAGTCCACCCTGACCCGGGGTGGTAGCACCTGTTAGAGTCCCAGCTATAGGCAAATAGTTAACTATTACCAGCAATAATTTTTAAAACAAATTATTACCAGCAATACAACTTTGAAGGAAATATATTACCAGAAACAGATTTTTGATAAAACAAAATATTACCAGCAATAAAAAAAATGTTGTCAGCATTAAATAACACACTGAGGTTGATATGCCGTAAAATAAAATAAACCAAACCAATCTAAACCAAAGAATAAATATTCTATTCATACGAATCTATCCTAAAAATGTTGTCGGCATTAAATAACCCACTGAGGTTGATATGCCGTAAAACAAAATGAACCAAGCCAAACCATAATTACTCTCCGAACTTAACAGAAGTATTGTGATGAAATCGATCATAAATGAAAATGACATGTTCATCATTAAATAATCATAGATAAGGATCGGAAGCTCATGAAGGATTGGAATAAATTTCAAACAGATACACGCTTACACACATCATACTCACTCACTCTCTAAGAACCAAATAACACACAGACACTTAACAGAGACACATCCCCTTTCCAGGAACCAATGAAACTGTCAAAATGACCAAGGAACTTCAAAGCAGCATGAATACATCCAGCTCCTATCTCAAATAACAACTTAAAAGAGACTGTTTGACCAACACAAGGACTGACCAAAAGTCATAATAATAAATAAAAAAATAAAAAACAAATGAAACTGCAGACAAAAGTTCATCTTCTCCATCAAGACATTCATTCCTATACTCCACTGCTACCAGCAAGCAGAATTTTTTTTCTCCTGATGATGGCCATGTTGGCCGAAACTAGTCGAGGAATCTAAATGAAATAATAATAAATTAATTATATTAATATGCAACCCAGTGTGTCTGAAGATTTTAATTTTTTAATATTTTTATTATTCAATATATATATATATATATATATATATATATATATATATATATATATATATATATATATATATATGTAGTACAACTCTTCTAAAATGAGCATTCGAGATGTTCGGTATTGAGGATACTGTTCGGATTTGAGGAAGAAAAGGCTTCATATTTATGTTAATACAAAAGTTTGAATTTGAAGATTAGTCCTAATTCCAGGAAGTCTCGATTATGCTATGTCCGGATTTGGGGAGTTCATCTGTATATAGACAAAAAGATAAGTGAAAGTGTTACCTTTTGTGGGTTATTTAAAATCAAATTATACAGTACGACTCCTCTAAACCGAACATCCGAGATGTTCGGTATTGAGGATACTGTTCGGATTTGAGGAAGAAAAGGCTTCATATTTATGTCAATACAAAAGTTTGAATTTGAAGATTAGTCCTAATTCCAGGAAGTCTCGATTATGCTATGTCCGGATTTGGGGAGTTCATCTGTATATAGACAAAAAGATAAGTGAAAGTCTTACCTTTTGTGGGTTATTTAAAATCAAATTATACAGTACGACTCCTCTAAACCGAACATCCGAGATGTTCGGTATTGAGGATACTGTTCGGATTTGAGGAAGAAAAGGCTTCATATTTATGTCAATACAAAAGTTTGAATTTGAAGATTAGTCCTAATTCCAGGAAGTCTCGATTATGCTATGTCCGGATTTGGGGAGTTCATCTGTATATAGACAAAAAGATAAGTGAAAGTCTTACCTTTTGTGCGTTATTTAAAATCAAATTATACAGTACGACTCCTCTAAACCGAACATCCGAGATGTTCGGTATTGAGGATACTGTTCGGATTTGAGGAAGAAAAGGCTTCATATTTATGTCAATACAAAAGTTTGAATTTGAAGATTAGTCCTAATTCCAGGAAGTCTCGATTATGCTATGTCCGGATTTGGGGAGTTCATCTGTATATAGACAAAAAGATAAGTGAAAGTCTTACCTTTTGTGGGTTATTTAAAATCAAATTATACAGTACGACTCCTCTAAACCGAACATCCGAGATGTTCGGTATTGAGGATACTGTTCGGATTTGAGGAAGAAAAGGCTTCATATTTATGTCAATACAAAAGTTTGAATTTGAAGATTAGTCCTAATTCCAGGAAGTCTCGATTATGCTATGTCCGGATTTGGGGAGTTCATCTGTATATAGACAAAAAGATAAGTGAAAGTCTTACCTTTTGTGGGTTATTTAAAATCAAATTATACAGTACGACTCCTCTAAACCGAACATCCGAGATGTTCG
The DNA here is from genome assembly GCA_964036315.1 of Acanthosepion esculentum. Classification (NCBI taxonomy): domain Eukaryota; kingdom Metazoa; phylum Mollusca; class Cephalopoda; order Sepiida; family Sepiidae; genus Acanthosepion; species Acanthosepion esculentum. The sequence continues at coordinate 39,057,508 of OZ038485.1, forward strand.
GTATTGAGGATACTGTTCGGATTTGAGGAAGAAAAGGCTTCATATTTATGTCAATACAAAAGTTTGAATTTGAAGATTAGTCCTAATTCCAGGAAGTCTCGATTATGCTATGTCCGGATTTTGGGGAGTTCATCTGTATATAGACAAAAAGATAAGTGAAAGTCTTACCTTTTGTGGGTTATTTAAAATCAAATTATACAGTACGACTCCTCTAAACCGAACATCCGAGATGTTCGGTATTGAGGATACTGTTCGGATTTGAGGAAGAAAAGGCTTCATATTTATGTCAATACAAAAGTTTGAATTTGAAGATTAGTCCTAATTCCAGGAAGTCTCGATTATGCTATGTCCGGATTTGGGGAGTTCATCTGTATATAGACAAAAAGATAAGTGAAAGTCTTACCTTTTGTGGGTTATTTAAAATCAAATTATACAGTACGACTCCTCTAAACCGAACATCCGAGATGTTCGGTATTGAGGATACTGTTCGGATTTGAGGAAGAATAGGCTTCATATTTATGTCAATACAAAAGTTTGAATTTGAAGATTAGTCCTAATTCAAGGAAGTCTCGATTATGCTATGTCCGGATTTGGGGAGTTCATCTGTATATAGACAAAAAGATAAGTGAAAGTCTTACCTTTTGTGGGTTATTTAAAATCAAATTATACAGTACGACTCCTCTAAACCGAACATCCGAGATGTTCGGTATTGAGGATACTGTTCGGATTTGAGGAAGAAAAGGCTGCTGTGGCAAACTTAAAGTTTTTATTAAGTTTTAGAGTTTAGGATACAAAAGGTCGTTTGTAACATTGATTGGTTTTGTTTAAAGTGTCGACTGAAAACATAAAAGTACAAACAATAATTGACAACCAATAGTGGTGAAAAAATATGTGCTAAACAAATATTGCAATTTGTGAAAAAGTAAGTTTATGAAACGTCTATAAATTTCTGAAACATCTTATTACAAAACAATTACAATCTGTAAAGGAAGACAAAAATAAGAATATACCGCACAACTCTAAACCGAACATATATATATATATATATATATATAGTAGAACTCCCAAATCTGTACATGGTATAATCTAGGTTTCCTCGAATTCGAACTCATCTTCAAATCTGAACATTTTTACTGACATAAATATGAAGCCTTTTCTTCCTCGAATCTGGAGAGTACCCCAATACCAAACATCTCCGATACTCGGTTTAGATGAGTTGAACCGTACCTTTGAATTACTACCGCATCCCCATTACTCACCACACTTAGCTCCATCTGGCTTCTTCCTGTTTCCTAAACTCAGTCAATCAATCAAGAATTTTCCCCAAATGATGCAGGACAATATGCATATTTATTAATATATATACTTGATAGGTCTGTTATATAATATCGATCACTGTTCCAATAACAAAATCCGTGTCAAATGTAAACAAAGGACGTCACACATTATGAAATCGACAAAGTCCGACAATTATTTAAAGACATTTTTATGTTTAACATTCTTTTTATAGATACAAGTATTTAAGCAAATGCTCTGTTTATAATAAACAGTATTAAATAACATTTACCGGCCTGAATGTCCGAGAAATATTCATAGAAAATATTCGTCCTCCGACAGGATTCGAACCTGTATCCTATATGGAACCGTCATTTAGCTTGACGTACCTTTAACCGATTTGGCCACAGAGGAGCGATCGGGTGGTAAGGTTAAATTTACTGTTTATAAACTTCAATCTTCCATGAATCTCTCACGTACATTCATAACTGCTCATGGCGTATCAAATGTAAACAAATGACATTTACCGGCCTGAAAATTTCTATGAAAATTTCTCGGATATTCAGGCCGGTAAATGTTATTTAATGCTGTTTATTATAAACAGAGCATTTACTTAAATACTTGTATCTATAAAAACAATGTTAAACATAAAAATGTCTTTAAATAATTGTGGGACTTTGTCCAATTCATAATGTGTGATATATATATATATATATATATATATATATATATATATATATATATATATATATATATATATATATATATATATATATGTCAAAAATACTTTTACAAACTTACTAAGCCGGCATTTCTCGTGATTAAAGAAGAAAAAGAGAATGAGTGACTTTTAAAAAAGCCAGTAATATTTATTCTTTTTAATATTTATTTTTACTTCTTCAACAATAATATCACGTGACCTCCATAAATAATGCAAAATTTTTAAAAGATTTAAAAGCTTATAAATTATTATAATTAAAATTTTAAAATTTTAATTCTTGTAAAAATTTATTATTCATCGAAAAATATTTTTTGTCATGAGACATAAGTGTCCATAATGTATTTTGTTCATAAGGGTTTTCCTAATTAGGTTATGTGTTAGTTTAAATTTTATAGCTTTTTTAAAAATTATTTTACGATTAAAAATAAATTTTCTGCACCTGTGTGTCCTGTTTGTCCCCGACATTAAAAAAAAACGAAAAAAAAACTCATGACTTAATTTATTCGACAACTTGCCCTAATAAATCTAATATAAAAATTAAATCCTCCAAAAAAGAATTTCTCGGAATGTCATAAAAGTAAATAAGTGTGTGTTGGGGGGATAATAAATATAAAAGAAATATTTTTACCAAAACTTTCTAAAAAGAAGCGTTTCAAAAAGAATTTAATTCATCTGTGAATAAGTCCTCAAAATGTTTCACAAAAAACCGACAATTATCTGATTTTAGAAAGAATTTCTAAATCAATGTTTTTCATCGTAAAAAGAAATTCATATATCCCATACGAATTTTCGAAAATTCTAAAAAGCATCGAAACGAAATTTTTATATAATTTTTTGGTCTATCCGTTTATGACAGGATTTTGGTCTTTCCTTTTAGCAATAACAAGATTTCGACGACATGAACAAACTGAGATAGATAGATAGATAGATAGATAGATAGACAGATAGATAGATAGATAGATAGATAGATAGATAGATAGATAGATATGAACAGACTGTGATAGATAGATAGATAGATAGATAGATAGATAGATAGATAGATAGATATGAACAGAGAGTGATAGATAGATAGATAGATAGATAGATAGATAGATAGATAGATAGATAGATATGAACAGACTGCGAT
>OZ038485.1:39065629-39070629 GCA_964036315.1 Acanthosepion esculentum
TGTGCGCCATACTGGATTGTGCTACAGTGGCTATCTCTCGTTTGTGTCGTTTTGGGGGAAACTTTTTGCCTTTCATTATGGATCCCAAGCGTAAGGCAGACCCGTGGGTGCTTATATAGTAGAGTTCCGACATACATCGAAAACCAGGTTAAGTCGCGCCGCTGGAACGGATCTCCGACGTAAGTCGAGGGCCCATATATATATATATATATATATATATATATATATATATATATATATATATATATATATATATATTGAATAACGATACATATTTTTTTATATATCAAGAAAAACTTTAGAGAAAAGAAGTATGATAAAATAGAAAACATTTTCGTGTGACGCGTTCTATCTGTTAGGACTTCATCGGAGGATTTGGACAATTTTGCTCTTACACCCGGTATATTTATAATCTCTGTTTCGTTCGTGCGCACGCATATTCACATCAATGTAAACATAAACGTAGTCCGAATGAAGGAAACCCGTCACACGAAAACGTTATTTTCACTTTTCATACTTCTTTCACCTAATTTATATATATATATATATATATATATATATATATATATATATATATATATATATATATATATATATATATATATATATATATATATATATATATATATATATATATATATATATATATATATATATATATATATATATATATATGTGTGTGTGTATGTATGTATGTATATGCGAGGCACGGTGGATAGCGGCTCGGATTGAGGAATAGGAGAGCCGAGTTCGAATTCCAGTCCAATCCATAACATTTACTACTACTTACGTGCTAATACCCGACGGAAAGTTATTAATCCTCTTCTTCTCCCACCAGCTATGGACAAGACAGGCTGTGTTCTATAGCCTTGGATGGCAACTGGTCTAGGAAAAGGACAACTCTGGATTCAAAAGCAGCGGAGGGTTGTTTGGTGACCTTGTGGCACGTAGTGCACCAGGTCGCTGTATTCAGCCCTTCAAAAAGTGTGGTTGGTTCTGCACAAAGCCTTCACCACTATAATCAAATCATATGTGCAGGTCTCTGGCGGTCGGTTCCTTCGAACTGAGACGTTTGTCATACGTCAGGAAAGTCCACTATATATATATATATATATGTATGTGTGTGTGTGTGTGTGTGTGTGTGTGTGTGTGTGTGTGTGTGTGTGTGTGTGTGTGTGTGTGTGTATGTATGTATATATATAGAGAGAGAGATAGACAGACAGACAGAGAAAGAGATAGGGGGATAGATAAATTGAGAGAGTTGAATCTGAACAAACTCAGATACATATTAATAGACTGAGCGACCCGAATCCTAACAGGTTTAGATAGATAGATAGATAGATAGATAGATAGATAGATAGATAGATATGCCATCTCCCTTCATGACAGCATGAGTCATTATTATCTGGGAATTGAATATACATTCTTGGAATATTCTTCAAAAAGAATATACATTCTTGGAATATTCTTCCAAAAGAATATACATTCTTGAAAAATATAGAAGTTTTGCGTTGCCTTCTCTGGAGTTTATAATTCAGAGTGTCCCTACTTTTAGGCCGTTTGGCGCCAACAGTTAGAGATCCCAGTTTTCCATGATATTTAATCCTGATTTAGTGGAGAGAAAAGAGGGATTCCCGTCATTACCAGTGGCATTTTGGCAAAAGTGAACCCGACAATGCGTATATATTATAGGGAAAAGATAAAACAGTCGGAATACCGAATTTTAGATGCTTCGATTGTCCACTGGTTTTTCGCAAATGGATTACGGCGTCTTCATGCCGACTAGGAAGAAGGCAAGTGCGTGGACAAGAGGAAAAAAGAAATAAGACTGAAATGAAAAGAGAAGACAAATCAGGAGAAGCGAAAACTAAGGGAACGACACAAAATTACGTCGGAAGAACAGAGAGAAGAGTGGAGAAAGGTGATGAAGAGAGGAAAAACTAAAATAAAGGAATGACTGAGAGAAACTGGAAGGAAGAAGGATAAAAGAAAGTAAGATGTGACTGAAGAAACGAACAACAAAGAGTGAGAGTAGAAAGAAAGAAAGAAAGAAAGAAAAGAAAAGAAAAGAAAGAAAATTTATTAAGTGGCACTAAAAAAGGATAAAGCGTAAGGAAAGAGGAGAAATAAATAGAAAGAAAGAAAGAAAGAAAGAAAGAAAGAAAGAAAGAAAATTTAGTAAGTGGGATTAAAAATGGAGAAAACGTAATGAAAGAAGAGAAATAAATGGAAAGAAAGAAAGAATGAAAGAAAGAAAGAAAGAAGGAAAGAAAGTAAGAAAGAAAGCGGCAAGGAAAAAGACAAATAAATGGAAAGAAAGAAAGAAAGAAAGAATAATTTAGTAAGTGAAACTGAAAATGAGAAAGCGATAAGGAAAGAAAAGAAAGAAAAACATTTTATTAAGTGGCGCTAAAATGAGAAAGCGGTAAGGAAAGAAGAGAAATAAATGCAAAGAAAGAAAGAAAGAAAAATGAATGAATGAATAAAAGAGATGTGGGTAGGGGAATTATGTGTACCGGCTCGAGAGAAAACATTGCACAGAATATTTTAAGACAAGAAGAAGAGGAAAAATTTAATAAAAAAAAATCTTTGCACTAAAAGCAGTTGAAATGTATTCTCCTCAGTATAACTCAAGGCCATTATTTTCGCTTTCTATGCGTTTTGAATTTACGAATGATTTTGTAGAGAAGGTCATTTTGCACTTCCGAGGTCACTGGAAGTGAAATTTCTTTGTGGCGGTTATGATTTTCATTGCAATCAATTATTTTATTTAAAAGCAATTTGGTCAGTTGGGGTAACTAGGGCAGAAAATATGATGCTGACTTCCAAAGGTCACTTGTTTTTGTTTTCACCAAGTGAAAAAAAAAAATTAGTTTTTTCTGTTTGTTTTTGAGAACGAGTAAATCTGAAAGATTTTTATTTTCAGACAAAAATGATTAAATTTTTCTTTTAATATGGAAAATCGCCCAAAATTTCAGGAACTTCAAATGGTTCTATGAGCTAGGCATTGTTCCTCTATGCTGTTCATTTAAGCTTGGATCTCCCAAAAACCTTTTCATAATTGATACCAAACGGAAGAACTAGCGTCATGTACACAGAAGCGCTGTGTAGTCAAAAGACTGACTATATCACGTATATAATGCGTTAAAAAAATCCCTTTCTCTGCTGTACACCGATAGCCTAGGAGTAAGAGTCAATCGGATGTCTAGCCACACTGATTAGCTGTGATACAACGAAACGGTCTGTCTGTGGATGACTATATATATATATATATATATATATATATATATATATATATAATAAAACACGGACGTAATTAAAAAGACCCAAACGAAAAACACTGGTCGTTTAATACGAAAGAAGTAACAGAAAAACGAAAACAATAATACAATTGAGATAACCGGTTATCGAGTTTCACTCATCAGAAATCTATCAAGGAAAGCATTTTTTTTCTTTTGTTCAACCGACTAAAAGAAAACATGAAATAGAAAATACACATCAATCAATAATATATACTGGTATATATATATACAAGTATAAGATTCGTGTATACGGAATAAATTCCAATACTATTCTTAAAAGAGTGCTCAATACAGAGTAGAGCAAATATAATTTATTCGAAAATTATAGCATAAATATGTTATAAAATAGCTACATCAATAGCTATCTTGTGTCAACACTTCTGGTGTCTTATCAAGTGATGGTGTTGAATGTAGAATAAACAGTTTTAAAAGGTTAAATCAACCAAACACTCCTTGATAGGGGAAACGCTTTTACATAAGTTACAATGACCAATCAAAATACAAGTATATGAGAATTCCCAAAACCTGACAACAGACCTTGGTTATAATTATTAATGCCTTAATGTTAGGATTAGACTAAAATAGAAATCAGAGTATGTCTTTATATTGTAAGTAAACAAAGCTTATTAAATGCTATGGGAATCGTTATCTTCTGTCTTCTTAATTTTTATTCTTTATTATTGTATTATTCTAATATACTCTAATACTCAGAAACCTCTTGCGTCATAGTGGCTTTATTATATTGCTTGGGGGTGAAATGATTAAAAAAAAGACGTCGTAATTTTGAATTTTATCTCGGTGATACCTTGTGCATGATTAAAATGAATGACGAAAAAGGAACATACCCGAAAGCCTTCTTGTTTGAAATCAAATATTAAAGCACTTTTTCGGATTTATTTTCTCCTATTGCGCACGCGTGCCTGCATCTGTAAGAAGATCAATAAGCCAGTACCGCATTTGAAATAGATGTGCTTGTCCTGTTGTTTGATAGACCTGGGTATAACGACAAACTACATCCGGTGGCAATGTCGAATACTCTTACTGTATGAGTACAAACTGGGTCACTCTGCCTCTGGAGCATTTCAGAATATCAATGTGACCTTTGGTAATAGTGTTGTTGAAATCAGAGCTGCACAGAGATGGTTTCAGAAGTTTTGTTCGGGAGATTATAGCCTTGAAAATAAATTAAGGGGAAGACCACGATCGATTATCAGACCTGGTCAATTGAGTGATTTGGTTGATCAAAATCTGAGAACTACAGTCCGAAAACTGGCATCAGAACTCGAAATATCTCCCTGTTTCTTGACACTTGAAAGCAGTTGAAAAATGAAGGAAGTGGATAGGTCTGTTCCGCATGAACTGAATTAGAGTAAAAAGGAAAAAAAAACCGTCACGTTATGTATGTATATATATGAATGCGATCAAATATAGATGAGAATCCGACAGAATGATAGGATGACGAACAAAACTGAACCGCTTATACATATATATACATATATTTTTGTCATCCACATTTCGCAACTCATCAGTGTGGCTAGACGTCCGGTTCCCTCTAGCTAGGATCCGACTGAATTGGCGTCAGTCGGAACTTCTACCACTAAGCCGTCGACTCACGGCAGGAATGAAGGTGAATTTTAGCGTGTTGATTTTTAGATTTAGATAAACACAGTGACTGACAGTGACTCAATTCTGCCGAAG
>OZ038485.1:39075629-39095629 GCA_964036315.1 Acanthosepion esculentum
TCATTCTCTTGTTTAAATCAGTTCAAAGGCCCTATGTCAGACTAAGTTTATTAAATCTACAACCTATTTTAATCCAACTATGGCCTTGTGCCAAGCTAATTTAATCTGTTCGCTGCAATGGATGAGGTAACTTAGCAAGGCGTCAGCTTAATGCCCGCCGGCAGGTGTTATTCTTTCGCGAGATGGCAGCATCTCCTTGTGCAAACAAAAAACGTTTGCCTATTTACATTGGTGATAGGACAACCAACGAATGTTTGCACAACTTTACACCTTATGTGTAGATCCGTGTTTTAAGATATTCTATACCCATTTAAATTATTAGAATATTTTATTTCAACACATTTAGAGGGCTTTCATTGGATATTCTCGTCTACATAATAGTTGATTTAAAAAAAATAAAACTGTTTTAAATAAGCGATGAAAACATTTTCCGCTTTCATCGGTAAAAATAACGCAATGAGAGTTGCAACGTTAAAGATAAAAATATATTTATTATTTGCTAGTGTTGTTTTATCATTGGTAGATGGTCACAAGTATGGGGTAACCAATAAGGACTTAACTTACTATCCAGTAATAACGGTCATACTCGTTAAACATTGTACCACACCGAGGGATCCATATTAAACAAAAATAACTCTACTTGGCTGTGAATAAGTGAATAATTTACATATTATGTTGCGTTATTTAATGCCGAGTTTTATAGGATTTACCATCGCGCCCACCATACAACCAGATGTGACACAAGGTCTGGGTTTTTAAAGTGGGCTTATCGTCAGTACTGTGGAAAAATTCCCACCAGCCCTCGGCATTTCCCTTTTGGGAAAAGGCGCCGACCTATAAACTCAGCCCCCTCCCGATGGAGAGGCCGGATTTTATATACGAACCATCGCTAAAAATGCTAGGAAAATGGCTAGTCCTTGAACTGCTCTATCTTTACTAGAGTCACATTGGAGAACTACCCAATACTCACTACCGATACTTGGAGCTCAATGGCGTTTACGCGGCCCTATGGGTGATGAATTATTTCTCACCCGACAACTAATTTCGAAACGTTTCTAGTCTCTTACTACTGTATCACTATTTCCATGGGCTTATCGGCAGTACAGTGAAAAAATTCCCAACCTCCACTCGGCATTTCCCTTTTTGGAAAAAAGCGCTGGACAATAAACCCAGTCCCGTCTCGAGGGAAAGGAAAAGCCTGGGGCTTGAGCTTAAACGTCGTATTTTATATACGAAACATCGCTAAACATGATGGGAAAATAGCCGGTCCTTGAACACCGCTATCTTTACTAGTGTCACTTCTGACAACTGCCCAGTACTCACCACCGATACTTGGAGCTCAAAAGCGTTTACGCGGCCCTATGGCTGAGGAATTATTTCCCACCCTACAAGTAATTTTCCTGCAAACGAAACGTTCCTAGTCTCTCAATACTATTTCTATGGCAGTTGTTCAGACGAGATACATTCCTTGGTTTCACCAGTTCAGACCTTCACAGCTAGGACCCACCATGCAGCGTAGACAGCATCAACTCACCTTCATTCCTTTTTTTATTCCATTGGTAAGGAGGAAGCTCCAATCAGACAGCTTCTTCCACAAATCTCTTAATTTGCGGATCAGACTCCCGAGAGGATGCTGACAATCACTATGATCTTAACCTCTTGTGTAAAACCTAAGACATAGCAGTGTACTCCAAAATATATTCTTAATTGCTGTGTGCAATTAATAGTTAGATTAATAAGTTGGCATCCACGCTGACGACACTACTATTTACTCCTGCCTCAATAGTAAATCCGGCATCGCTGACAAAACTTATCTGGCCGCAGATGTACCTCCAATCAGGATGGCTGATGCCCAATTCCACCAGAGCGCCTCTAAGCGCCTGCTTGGCCTCACGCTGTCCGCTGACCTGAGATGGAACAATTACATTGAATCTATAGCTTCATCTACTGCAAGGAAAGCAGGTTCTCTCTGTCGCGCCAGAAGGTTTTTCTCGCCCGAGTCCATCCTTCAAATCTACAAATCAACCATTCGACCTTGCATGGAATACTGCTGCCATATATGGTCTGACGCTCCCGCTGTTCATCTCGAGGTCCTCGACAAAATCCAGAGACGGATATGCAACGTGATTGGTCTTGATCTGACATCCCGTCTACAGTCCCTTTCTCACAGACGTGCTGTGGCTTCCCTCTGTCTTTTCTACAAGTATTTTCATGGCAACTGCTCTGACGAGCTGCTTTCACTGGTTCCCATGAATTTGAACGTTCTACTAGTTTGGCATTGCGGTCCCACCCTTTCACTGTCGAAACGACTAAATGTAACCATCTCTTCTACTCCAACAGCTTCTTATCTCGCACCTCACGCAAGTGGAAGTCCCTTCCTATCACTTGCTTCTCTGATAGCTATAATCTTCAAATATTCAAATGTAATGTCAATCGACATCTTCTTATGCCTTGACCTTTCTCTTTATCCTTTTCCCAAACACTCCTCTTTACTCCTACCCTCACTCTCTGTACCCCCTTGCGTGCTAGTAGCACTCCCGCCTTGCTTGGGGGGATTTACTTAAAAAAAAAATATTTCCCCATTATAGTCTGTTCCCCCAAACGGAGATTAATTATGACAAGCTAATAAAAAAGTTAGCTGTCTACGCGTATATGGTTGAAACTCTTACCAAAATTGTGGCCTTAAATAAATAGTTTTATCATCGAATTTATCAGTGCGCCCGTCCGAACGAAATATGGCACGAGGTCGAGTTTAAATTTAAATTTCCGCCCGTACATGGGACAGGGGCAAAAATTGCTCAGCCTATCTCGGCATTTTTTTAATCAGATTTATCCAAAGCAAAGACACTGAGACAAAAGGGTTTACTAAATGTAAAAGAATTATAAAACAGAAGCATTACCAAGGTGCAAGAGCAACAGAAAAGTAATCAGAAAGACAGTAGATTTCAAATGACATCGCATTTAAATTTCTTTTACCTGGAAAACATGGAGCCATAAAAGAGTTCCACAAACGATAAGGGTGAGAAAATATTGTTTTTAGCATAGAACGGGTTATATTTAGCCAATTCAACTGTTACGACCTTGTTGCCAATCTAGTGTTGCGATAAAATTTATATAGCCTAAATAGAAGAGCTTATAGATCATTCGAACAATTGCCATGAAAGAATTTGTAGAAAAGGCAGAGGGAAGCAACTTTGATTTGGAAAACCACCTTGAAGCCAAGCGTGCTTTACCGTTGAGCTACGGGAAGCCATCACAGAAAAGCAAGGGTAACTTGGCATGCTTAAGAAAGAAAAATCTTTCGTTGGGACTTGCATTTCTTCGGATTTGCATTTCTTTAGTAAGGTAATCGATCCTTGACTTCCGATAACTTAATGGTAAAGCATTTCTGTGATGGCTTCCCGTAGCTCAACGGTAAAGCAAGCTTGGCATCAAAAGTGTATATATGTGTGTTCCTGTGTGCCTTTCTCTGTGTGTGTATGTGCGCGCACGCGCGTGTCTGTACATATGTCTGTACATATGTCTCCGTGTGTGTGTGTGTGTGTGTGTGTGTGTGTGTGTGTGTGTGTGTGTGTGTGTGTGTAACACCTTTTTATGTCAACAAAAGAGGACAAAACACTGAGATGGGCGAATTGATCATTTCGAGATAGTTAACTATCCAGGTTTGGTTTGGTTTGGTTTACGGCATATCAACACCTCAATAGGTTATCTAATGCCGACAAAATTGTTATTGTTGGTATATATTTATTTTCAAAAATCTATTTCTGGTAATACTTTTCCTCCAAAAAAAATATTTTCTGGTAATAAGTTTTATTCAAATATGTATAACTGGTAATATTTGTTTTTCCAAAAATGTTTTGCTGGTATTAAAACCTATTTTCACACGTTTTAACCCCAGTTTTTTTTTGGGGGGGGTAACTATTTGCCCATAGCTGGGGCCCTAACAGGTGCTACCACCCCAGGTCCCGATGGACCTGGGAACACCAGCAATTAAGAGGTGGTTACACACTCCTCAAAGCCTCCTGGTCAGAGGCCTTGCTGTTGGACGTAGTTTATCGTCTTACCCTGGACGCGGATGTAGTTTATCTTCATACCCAAGACGGACGTTTTATATGTACTAGGCAATTGTCAAATTAATTTAAAAGCCGTAATTCTTTTAGTAGTGCGGTTAAACTCGAAGTAATAATAAGGTACAAGCCGATATATAAATCTCAAATCCGCGATAAAAAAAGTGCAAAAACAAAGAATAAAATAATATACTTAATCCGAAAAAAGTAAAACCCTAATCCGTCTTTTCAACCCCTGAACCCGATATTTTCTTACTCACCTTCACTCTCCGCTCTGGCCCTTTTCAATGTTTACATTGCCCTTATTTCTTCTACATGCCCCCACCAGAACCCAGCCTCTACCAAACCACCACCCTGATAGCACTTTTCACGGAGACCAGGCGACCGGAATCGCTCATGTGTGGTGCACAGACTCACCGACCGATAAGACTTATTGCTAAAAACGGGCAGTTCGGGGATTAAATCGCTGTAGAAATTGGTGGGTTCATGACATTCTCTCTCTCTGTCCCTCTGTCTCTTTCTTTCTCTTTCTATCGCTTTCCCTTTCTCTCTCTCTCTCTCCATTTTCTCTCTTTCACTTTTCTTACTCTCTCTTTTCTCACTCTGTCTGACTCTCTCTATCTCTCTTTTCTCTCTATCTTTACTCTCCAGTCTCTCTCTTCTCTCCCTTTTCTCTCTCTCTCTCTCTCTGTCTCACTCTCTCCATTTTCTCTCTCACACACTCACTCTTTCTCTCACTGTCACTCACTCCCTTTTCTCTCTCTGTCTCACTTTTTCCCTTTCCTCTGTCTCCCCATCCCTCTCTCTTTCACTCTCTCCCTTTTTATCTCTCTCTCTTTTCTCTCTCATTCTTTTCTCTCCTCTCTCCCTTCTCACTCCGTTTTCTCTCTCTGTATCACTATCTCCCTTTTATCTCTCTCATTCTCACTTTCTCTCTCTTTTTTTCTCTTTGTCCCTTTTCTATCTTTTCTCTCTGTGTCTCACTCTCTCCCTTTTCTCTCTCTCTCTCTCTCTCTCTCTCTCTCTCTCTCTCTCTCTCTCTTTTGCTGGAGATAAGGTGTTACAAGATGGGTAATTTTTTTATGCGGCAGTTTACTAGGTTTCAGGATTTTTTTAACGTGTACCCAGCTTAATGCGCATGCGCGCGCACACACACACACACACACACACACTCATGAGTATTTTGTCAACATTTTATTTTTATTTCTTCGCATTTCTCAAAGAATCGTTGTTTTTCTTCCCTAAATACTTCCATTCTTTTTCTATATACTTCAGTAGCCATTTAACCCTCACAAGACATACTGAAGTTAATACAATTTTCATATACATGTTCTTTATAAAAGGTATTTATATATTTGAATATTAACAAGTAAACAGTTACCCTAGAGCAATGTCGCCTTAGTCCGCGTCAAAGTCTTCCCGTTGGGATCTCACACACTTACCCCACGCGAGAAGGTGGGGGTGACAATCCCAAATGTGGGCTTTTTTTCGAAACAGTCTACAAAGTCCGCTTTCCAGACCTCCAACAGCTGCCATGTTATGTTTTTTCTTAATCTCACCCCGACCTTACCATTACTGTCTCACCCCGACGTTCCAGCGGCGATTAACAGTAATGGTAAGGTCCTGAGAAAAAGGACAGAATTTACATCTGAACCATAGTATGGAACTCGGTTCTTGAGATATTCCAAAATGGTTGGAGAAGTTCCAAATAGACCCTAAATACATACGGGCGCTTACGCGTATAGCATAACTAGATAAGAAATAGACAGCCCCTGATATAAATACATATACATTATTATTATTTACATTATTCGGACTTTTGTCTTTATCTTCATTGCCATATTCACGATGTTTCGGTCGTTGTACGCTTCGGCCTTCTTCAGGTGATTGAAATCTCGAACTAAACCCTTTATTTCGTCCACCGGGGGTGGATTGTTCTAGTTCCACGTGCCATGCCTCTTCCGGACGTCTCTGTTATCTCCCTTTTACTCAACTCTCCAAGTTTTTTGTTCACCACTGCAGGGGCCAGGTCTTGAACTCACAATCGTTGGGGCCAAATCACTGGATCCAACCAACTGTTTTATCCACTGGGCCATGTGTCCGAATTTCCAATAATCTGAATAAGGCCGGAGCGTACAACGGCCCAAATGTCGTGAGTATGACAATAAAGATGAGGATCACAGTCTGAACAGTGTAAATAGTGTAAATAATTACAATACCTCATCAGATATATAGCCAGATATACACATTATTTTATTATTATTATTATTATTATTCCCTTTGATATCTGGCGTTTACACATTTCTTTCCAGGTCCCGCCCAGGGACCTAAGGTTAGAAATGGCATCATGACACTTTCCACTGGAAAAAAAAAAAAAAAAAAAATTACATAGATAAAGCCCTTCGTAAAGTGTGAGCTGTACTTGTCAGAACAATTTTTTGTATCTCTTTGAGGCATGGACTTCCAGGGATCCCTTCAATCAGCCTACTGGAATCTTTTCCAACCAGTCCAAGGGCTCCAACTACAACAGGAATTGTTGATGTTCCCATGTGCCACATTTTTGAGATTTCGATTTCAAGGTCCTTGTATTTTGACAGTTTTTATTATTATTATTATTATTATTATTATTATTATTATTATTATTATTATTATTATGTTTCGTGTACGTTCAGGACATGGGCGATCATGGCTCTCTACAACTTCCTATCCTTTGCATTTCTTAGTAATATCCATTCACATAAAGTTGTTAGGTAAATGGCCTGCTACTTCCTTCTGTCTCCTTTTGACTTCACTGTGTACAGGCTTACGGCCGCATCACGTTGAAGCACCGGTTCCGTACGATCACCGAAGTTAAGCAACGTCGAGCCTGGTCACTACACAGATGGGTGACAGCTGAAGAATACTAGGTGCTGTAAGCTTGGATGTGCGGGTGGTGTTATGATTAATAAACCGGGATAGTTAATCGGAGAGCCGAGTTCCAATTCCCGATGGGTTCGTTATATTCTCTTAAGAGCAAATGCAATTGGGAAAAGGTATGAAAGCAACGGGCTAATTAGCAAGACTTGTATTCGTAAACGATTATTGTCTCCAAAAAAATCTAAAAGTTTTCTGGCTTTAAATAACCTGCAAGGGGTTGATAAGCCTAGCAAACAAATCAGTCAATTCAACATTTCCTGTGAGTGTCAAATTTTCCAAGCCTTTCTTCTTTATTATACGTCTTAGGCATTTCAGCTCTCTCATTTTGAGACTAAATGTAAACGTTCTCCCCCATTTTCTTATTTAAAAAGTCCTTCTCTCTCACATACCCAGTTCGTAGAATTCTCAGCATCCTTCTGTAGAACTACATTTTCCTTGCTTCAAGTCTTCTAATCTGTGAGGAAATTGCCCAGCATTCCCTGCCATATATATATATATATATATATATATATATATATATATATATATGTATATATATATATAATAGGATATTCAACAAAACATATAAGAATCGCTACACAATTGCAGTCGTGTTTCAACGCATAACAATGCGTCTCCTCAGGCGATTGTAAATTACTGGCAAGTGAGCGATTAATTTGGTTTCAAAAGCAAAATACTTATTATTATTTTTATTTTGAGAAAAAAATTTGTGAACTATGTATTGAGTCCTCTTTTTAATTAAATGTTACAAACGTCGGAAGTTTACTCTATTCTTTCTGATTGTACCGAAGGTTGGAAATGAAATGGTAATCTTTATAACATCAACAAAATACAATACTCGCCAGCGGCATGAAGTAGGTAAACCACTGCTAGTGGTGTACTACTTAGTATATTACCCCCAATTACAATAGTGTCCAACGTATTCATGAAGATTGGGACATACCCATTAGTGTTCATAGGTACGCAATAAAAAATGTTAAAAATAAAAATTTCAGACACAGTGGGTTGAATATTAAAATTTTTGTTTTATTTTTTAAAGTTAGGTTCCTCGACTAGTTTCGGACAACATGGCCATCATCAGGAGAAAAAATGCCTGCTTGTTAGTAACAGTGAACTACAGAATGGCTGGCAGCTCATATTCGAGTATGCCTTTCTACTAAGGTGGTTAGTAAATCCCAGTTGCAGACTTCTGCTCAGGCACATTTTTTATTTGTTCAACACGCACAAAGCCTACCTGTGGCCAATACCGCAACTTTCAGTTCAACTTTCTGGAAGATAGCTGGTGTGATCAAAAGTCTGAACAATGCCAGACTGCACAAAGCCTCAGTCCCGATGACTTCCTGCTAGCACAAACATCGACAGCTCCGAAACAGTTCCATCTACCCAAGATTTTCAAACACTTTTCAAATGTCGATAATCATGACAAATCGACTATGGCGAGATTCGAACCCTGGTCTCATGGTCGGAAAGCGAACATTCTAACCACGTGACCATTCACATAAACAGTTGGGCGTTTTTTTCTTTGTTTCTAACGAAGTTTTCCCATTTCTTAATACTTTGCCTAGCTTCTGGAAGGCATCTTCCGCTAGTCCAATGCGTGTTCGGATTTCGGTGTCACGTTTTCCATCCCCTGTGAAAACACTTCCCAGATATTTAATCTTCTGAACTTGTTTGATTTTGACATTTCCAATTCGTAATTCGAATCTTGGAATATTCTTGCAAATAAGCATTCATTCCGTCCTCTTGCAGTTAGTCCTTTCTTCTCGCTTTCCTTTACTATCTTGTCTAGGAGGTCCTGTCGTTCTATTACCGTGTCTGCCATCAACCCGATGTCAACTGTATATCTTATATTGTTAAGATTGCGTCCACCGATAATAAATAATGGTAGGTTTTCCAACTCGTTTTGTATATCCGTGCTGTAGAGGTCGAATAAATCTTGGGCGAAGACATTTCCTTATCTCACGTCTATTTCTAAATTTTTTTTTTTTTTTTTTTCTTACCTACTCACTTCATTTTTATCCGTATGCAGGTGCTTTTCTCCCAGTATAAGGCCAGGGTTATTCTAATATACTTCCGAAATTGATCGAGTTTCCCTAATAGTTCAAATATATCTTTGTGCCGTAGCTTGTCAAATGGTTTTGCGTGATCTATAAAAGGTACGTGTAAATTTGTATTGCACATTCGGATACAATTCTCTCTCTGTCTCCCAGTAATGTTTCTTTTTCTGACTATTTTATTGAATATCTTTAAGGAAAGAAGAAAAGTTTTTTAGTGCAAAATATTTTATGACACAGGGGATTAGTTTAGATGCCCTAATGCATGTTTTTTTCACTTCTTTCTTATCGTCATGTACTCTTTCTTTCTTTCCACTTTCACATAATCTTTCTTTCTTTCTTTCAGTCTTACATTGTATGTTTCTTTATCTTCTCTTTCAGACACTCTTTCTACTTCACACCCGCACAATGTTTCACGCGCTTTTTTCTTTCTTTCTTTCTTTCTTTCTTTCTTTCTTTCTTTCTTTCTTTCTTTCTATTATTATTACAGTCTATCCATTGAGCATGTCTCTCTTTTTCTTTCTTTCTTTTTTCCTTCTTTCTATCCTCCTTACAGTGTACCCATTTTGTGTGTCTCTGTCTTTCTTTCTTTCCTTCTTTCCTTCCTTCCTTCCTTCTTAAGGTGTATTCATTTTGTGTGATTCCTTTTCTTTCTTATGTTCTTTCTTTCTTACTTTCTTTGTATCATTTTTACAGTGTATTCATTATGCGTGTCTCTCTTTTCCTTTCTTTCATTCATTCATTCATTCTTTCTTTCTTTCTTTCTATCCTTCTTACAGTGTACCAATTTCGTGTGCCTCTCTCTTTCTTCCTTTCTTTCCTTGTTTCTTTGTTTCTTTCTTTCTATCCTTCTTACAGTGTATTCATTATGTGTGCCTCTCTCTTTCTTTCTTTCTTATATTCTTTCTTTCTATCCTTCTTATAGTGTATTCATTGTGCAACTTTCTTTCTTTCTTTCTTTCTATCCTTCTTATATTCATAATGCGTCTTTTTTCTTTCTTTCTTTTTTCTTTCTTTTTCTTTCTTTCTTTCTTTCTTTCTTCAGTTTCACCCAGTATTTCTTTCACTTTCTTTCTTTCTTTCTTATATTCATTGTGCGTCTTTATTCTTTTTTCTTTCTTTCTTTTTTCTTTCTTTCTCCTTCTTTCTTTCTTTCTTTCTTCAGTTTCACTCAGTCTTTCTTTCTCTTTCACTTTCTTTCTTTATTTGTTTCTTTCTTTCTTTCTATCCTTCTTGTATTCATTGTGCGTCTTTTTTCTTTTATTTCTTTTTCTTTTATTTCTTTTTTCTTAATTTCTTTCTTTCTTTCTTTCTATCCTTCTTATATTCATTGTGCGTCTTTTTTCTTTTTTCTTTCTTTCTTTTTTCTTTCTTTCTTTTTCTTTCTTTCTTTCTTTCTTTCTTTTATTCAATGTGCGTCTTTTTTCTTTCTTTCTTTCTTTTATTCAATGTGCGTCTTTTTTCTTTCTTTCTTTTTCTTTCTTTCTTTCTTTCTTTCTTCAGTTTCACCCAGTCTTTCTTTCCCTTTCACTTTCTTTCTTTCTTTCTTTCTTTCTTTCTTTCTTTCTTTCTTTCTTTCTTTCTTTCTTTCTCCAGTTTCACCCAGTCTTTCTTTCTCTTTCACTTTCTTTCTTTCTTTTTTTCTTTCTTATACGGCCTTTTTCTGAAATTGCCATAAACCAATGAATATTTAGAGTAATATTAACTTCATATTCTTATTCGAATGATTAGTTTTCGACTCGTAATTCTTTCATTTGGTTTCTGTTGCTTTTCTGTCGCAAATCTCAGATCGTTATTCTACGATCAGTAAATGAACTGTACAAATGCCCTCGTCAATATCTGAATTGCTCCATTCTGCCGTATTTCGAATCCACGCTGGTTATTTAGTGCTTCGAGCTATGATAAAAACAACTACAAGAGGAAAGAAAGAAGAGTCTAAAATTAATGATTATTAAATTGATTTGTCTAAGAAATCCATAGACAATTGCAGAAGATAAATTCCTTATAGGAGTCGATTGTAGTCGGGATCATCGAATTATAAGAAGAAAATCCCGTAATCGGGATCATCGAGTCTTTTCGGATCATTAAACTTATCAGAATCTCATGAGAATCTTATAGGAATCTCATCAAAATCAGAATCACAAAAGCAGAGAATCATTTCAAATCTCATCAGAATCAAAAGCTTATCTGTATCTCATCAGAATCTTATCGGGATCTCCAGGAAGATAATCCAGTAGTCGGGGTCGTCGAGTCAATGCAAGCTATCCTTTTCTTAGATGCACATTTTATGTGCTTCGCCAGGACTACATATAGTTTTGAATTCAGAGTTTTCCTTCTCCTAGACGGGTTTCCACTCAAGGCTAAAGAACCAAATCTGTTCTGCTATTTACCCATAGCTACGGGGAGAAGAGATGGATCCATATCTTTCCTAACGATATTAGTACGTAAGTGAATGTAATGTGCTCGACTGGAATTCGAACTCGGCTCTCCGACTCCCCAATCCGTGCCGCAATCCGCACGCCTATAAAGAAGAGTTTCATGTCTTTATTTCATGAATACAGAGTGAATAGTTGAATGAGAACCAAACAGAACTTCTTTACTTGACCTGTACTGATTATCACAAATCGGGTAAGATTACAGATGTAAACCGCTGGTACAACTTCATCTGTTCTCTTTTCCTGATACCCAGGACTTAGATGATCATGGCCTTACACAGCTTCCTTACCCTTTACTTTCTGTGAACTGCTGTAACTATTTAAGCGGGATAATGGGGCAGTTTTCTGTTGCTTTCTGTGTGATTTTGAATTTAAAACGTTGCCCATCACTTAGACTGGCTTCAGCCTAAGGCATTAGACCCTAGATTCCGCTGCTGTTCAACCCATATTAGGGAGGGACAGAGACGAGATGTATTCATGCCTTTCGCATATGACTAGGGAGGAATTTGATCTCGTCTCAACATTTTTACTTTCCCAATCGTACTGATTAAGTATCCATAAATATCCAGTTTCAAGTGCAGTTGTTGCGTTCACTTCTCATTACTGCCCTCGAGAAAGGTATGAATACGTCTCTTCTCCTCCAGTGTAGTAGGTTAAAGCTCATTACTCCGAATATTACTGAAACAACGACACATAATATATATTTTGCGACTCGGATTGAGAAGTCGGCGAGCCTAGTTCGAATTCTAATCGAATCCATTACATTCACTTACGTGCTAATACCCTTGCGAAACGTATTAATCTTCTTCTCGAATCAGCTATGGCTAAATAGCAGGACCGACTGGATTCTATAGCCTTGGATGGCAACTGATCTAGAAGGACAACTCTAAATTCAAGACCTGCGAAGCGTTGTTTGGGGACCTTGTGGCACGTAATGCACCAGGTCTCTGTATTCAAAAAGTGTGGTTGGTTCTTCACAAAGCCTTTACCACTGTAATCAGATCATATATGCTGGTGTCTGGCTGTCGGTTCCTAGGAACTGAGCTGCTTGACACTTATACGTCGAATACGACGGCAGAGTCCACCATGTATATATATATATATATATATATATATATATATATATATATATAAGACCCTGGAAGCGAAAATCGCACCGCAGCTCATGACGTCACACATGATTTTCGCTTCTAGCATCTTATATGCACGTGTTTATCGTTGCTTGGAAATCATTCATGTAAACAGAAACAGACTATCATCAATTTCTCGTACGTGTATTGCTTAAAATATTGTACTCTAACTGTCATCGTTGATAATGGCGTATGTAAGCCGAAAGCTTACATTGGATTAAAAAATATGTATCAATATTGTGATTTTCTTTCTTCGTTTAATGATAATGTTATTAAGCTTATCAGGCGATATGAAAAGAATTTACATAAAAAAAATAGACAACACTTGTCTATATTATTTAATGAAACATGTATGAATAAAAAAATGCTGCCTAAATACACTATATATATATATATATATATATATATATATATATATATATATATATATATATATATATATATACTGGACTCGCGAAACCCATTTTCCTGAAAAATTGATTGATGAGAAAGATTTTATGAATTTCAATCGAAAGCATTACTTGCTGCTTGGTCAATGAATACCGAATGAAACGGATAATATTATCATTACAATTCCCGTTGTCATTTGAACCCCTAATTATAAAAGAATCTATAAAGGCAGTGGCGGCAAATTATTATAGGCACACAATTTTGGATTTTTGCTAGTACCGATTTGGCTAAACAACACCCCCAACACACAATGTAAAATATGTCACAGAACGGGTCGTATTGCAGCTTTCTCTATATCTACGCTGGTTTGTAAATAGCACTGAGTGCTAATTACATAAATAAAACTAATAAGAAAATAGCAACAGTGAAAAGGCTTTATCGAAAAAGCAACAATAATAAGATGAAATAAAGTCAGTAATATAATAATAATAATAATAATAATAATAATAATAATAATAATAATAATAATAATAATGATGATGCAGATGCTGTGATAAATATCCAGAAACAATTGATCATCTTGTAGCAGGTTGCACGATATTGGCACCCACTGAGTATAAAACCCGGCATGACACTGGAAAATTTGCAACCTCTACGGGAAGAAAACTGAAAGAAACTGGTACGAACACCACCCAGACCCGGTTACGGAGATAGGACCTGTTACAATTCTATGGGACTGCTCAATGCACACTGACTGAACAATCAAAGCCAACCGCCCAGACATTGTTACTAAAGACCACAAACAGAAAATGCCTCCATATTGATATGGCAGTCCCTGCAGACTGCAATGTATCTTTGAAGATCTTCAAAAAGTTATCAAAATACAAGGACCTTGAAATCGAAATCTCAAAAATGTGTCACATGGGAACATCAACAATGCTTGTCGTAGTTGGAGCCCT
This sequence comes from Acanthosepion esculentum, assembly GCA_964036315.1. Classification (NCBI taxonomy): domain Eukaryota; kingdom Metazoa; phylum Mollusca; class Cephalopoda; order Sepiida; family Sepiidae; genus Acanthosepion; species Acanthosepion esculentum. Next base: position 39,089,581 of record OZ038485.1, read on the forward strand.
AGGATTAGTTGGAAATGATTCCAGTAGACTAATTGAAGGGATTCCTGGAAGCCCATGCCTCAAAAAAATACAAAAAAATGTTCTCACAAGTACAGGCCACAATTTACGAAGGGCTTTATCTATGTAAAATATGTTTGTTTTGTTTTTTGTTGTTTTTTTGTCAGTTGAAAGTGTCATGATGCCATTTCTAACCTTAGGTCCCTGGGCGGGACCCGGAAAGAAATGTGCAAACGCCAGATATCAAAGGAAATAAAAACAATAATAATAATAATAATAATAATAGTGAAAATTATTAATGTAAAAAGTAACAAAAACGTTATGGAGTAAATCTAGTAATAAAATAACAGTAGGGGAATCACATATTTATAAATGTACAAGTATACCTCACTCTACGTCGTTAATTGGTTCCAGAGATCACGACTTAGGTTGAAAAACGACTTAACTCGAAATAAGCACACTATAAGCCGCAAATAAGCGCTCCCCATTGCCCCTTACAGTATTTATGATATATATGTACAGTATTCTGAATAAGATAATTAAGTAAAAAACAATTTTAAATTCACATAAATCTTACATAAACTCGAGTAAAACAACCTAAGGCGAGCTTTATTTTTCCATATAATATTTAAGAAAAACAGAGGTATCTTGAAAATGACTTCACTCGAAACGATTTATGCCGAGGTATCACTGCATTTTAATCCCACAGAAAAGAAGATTTTTTAACACTTTGTAATATTGAATTAAACACTTAAAATTTTATATACGCCTCATCAGAAAACTTTTGCCAAACGTTTCATTTCGAAAAAAAAATATTGTGGGTTTTCGCTTTTAAAACCAGTTAACTCTTGCATTTTTCAATGTCCATGGCTGTGGAGTAAATATTCATTTGAAAGTTTGATGTTTTGGAATTATAGTTTGCTTTTATATGTCTCAGAGAGCTTCTATACAAATGCAATTATTAACGAATCCGTGGGAGAATGGTAATTACGTAATCTCATTCTGAAAGGCTTTAGATGGATTTGGGGAATAGTTACCAAGACAATTATGGGGTAAGTCTGTGTGAGTTAATATAGAAATAAGAAGAATTATTTAAAATTCTATGAAAATCTTTTCGAAAAGACACTCGATATAAACGAAAGAAGGGAAGACTTCATAAATGTGAAAAAGAAAGACTGTGTGAGAATGAAGAGAAAGAAATACACAATGTAGAAAAATGATAGATAAAAAAAAAATGAACGATAGAAAATCAATATGGAAGTAAAAAAGAGGAAAAAAGGAAACGAAAGAAAAGAAATCAAGAAAAGTTGTATGAATAATAAGAAAAAGAGACTGCGTGAAAGTAAAGAGGGTGAAAGAAAAAGCACACAATATAAGAAAGAAAGAAAGAAAGAAAGAAAGAAAGAAAGAAAGAAACCTTTTCTGGAAAATATGGAAGAAGAAAGTAACCGTCAAACAAGCAAAGAAAGAAAGAAAGAAAGAAACCTTTTCTGGAAAATATGGAAGAAGAAAGTAACCGTCAAACAAGCAAAGAAAGAAAGAAAGAAAGAAAGAAAGAAAGAAAGAAAGAAAGAAAGAAAAAACGAAAGAAAGAAAAAACGACAGAAAGAAAGAAAGAAACCTTTTCTGGAAAATATGGAAGAAGAAAGTAACCGTCAAACAAGCAAAGAAAGAAAGAAAGAAAGAAAGAAAGAAAGAAAGAAAGAAAGAAAGAAAGAAAGAACGAAAGAAAGAAAAAACGAAAGAAAGAAAGAAACCTTTTCTGGAAAATATGGAAGAAGAAAGTAACCGTCAAACAAGCAAAGAAAGAAAGAAAGAAAGAAAGAAAGAAAGAAAGAAAGAAAGAAAGAAAGAAAGAAAGAACGAAAAACGAAAAAAGAAAAAAAGAAACTTTTTCTGGAAAATATGGAAGAAGAAAGTAACCATCAAACAAGCAAAGAAAGAAAGAAAGAAAGAAAGAAACTTTTTCTGGAAAATATGGAAGAAGAAAGTAACCGTCAAACAAGCAAAGAAAGAAAGAAAGAAAGAAAGAAAGAAAGAAAGAAAGAAAGAAAGAAAGAAAGACTGGATAAAAATGATGAAAAAAAGTTTTATGAATGTAAAGGGGAAAGACATATGCAAAGCAAGAGTGGAAAATAGCAAACACCCAGAGAAAGAAAGCAAGAAAGAAGAAAAGAAAGAAAGACTGTGAAAGTAAATAGAAAGAAAGAAAAGTCACGATATGAGAAAGAGAGAAAGAAATATAGAAAGAAAAAGATTAGATGAAAGGGAAAAGAAAGATAGATAGATTGGATAAAAGTAAACAGAAAGAAAAAAGAGAAAAAAAACTCACGATGCGTGAAAGAAAGAAAGACTATGAAAGTAAATAAAAAGAAAGAAAAAGCCACAATATGAGAAAGAGAGAAAGATAGAAAAAAAAAGATTGGGTGAAAGGGAAAAGAAAGAAGGATTGGATGAAAGTAAAGAGAAAGAAAAACTTACAATGCCAGAAAGAAAGAAAGAAAATTACGAAAGAAAGAAAGATCGTGAAAGTGAAGAGAAAGAAATAAAAAGCCACAACCTGTGAGAAAAAGAAAGAAGGAATGACTCCATTGAAGCAAAGAGAGAGAAATAAAATCCCACAATGCGAGAAAGAAAAAAAAGAAATACGGTATGAAAGTAAAGAAAGAAAAAGATCTGCCCACAATATGAAAAAGAAAGAAAGAAAGAAAGAAAGAACGAGAGAAAGAGAGAGAGAGAGAGAGAAAAGATTAATAAACTGATAGTGAAAAAAATAAACGCGATAAAGAAAGAGAGGGACAAAAGAGAAAAGCAAAGAAAATATGAACGAGAGAGACGATGCAGTTAATGATGGTGGGTGGGTGAAGATAATGATATGAGATGCAGAAGACCTGTGGGTTGGGCGAGAGATTAGCATCTACAGCTGCAGAGGTAAAACGACACAGTTTCAATTTCTGATTTTTTAATCAAACGGGCAAATAAATCTGACTCAATTCAACCGCTGCCCCGACCCGTACACACTTTCCTTTCTTCATTGTTTTCTTTTTTCGTTTTCTCTTTTAGTTCATCTCCTCCTCCTCCTCCTCTTCCTTACTTTCTTCCTTTTCACTTTCTCTTGCATTTCTTTGGTTCTCTTCAATTTCACAGTCGTTCTTTACTTTTACACAGGCTTTCCTTCGTTTAAATCGACTGTCATTCAGTTTTTTGTTTTGCTTCACACCCAGTTTTCCTTTCCCCGTCTTTTTTATTTCGTTGATTTTCCTTCTTTTTCTCCCTCCTCCGGCCCACCCTCTTTTTATTCTATATATTCGGCAAGCACTCCCCCTTTTTTCTTCCTTCTGCTTACCTTCCTCTTTTTTACTTCTTCCTTAACTCACCCTAGTTCTCGCCCCCCTCTTTTTACTCTCCTTCTTTTTTTCCTTCAATTGGCTCACTCTTTTGTATATCCTTTTTGGTTTTCCTCTGCTACATCTTCTTCTTCTTCTTCTTCTTCTTCTTCTTCTTCTTCTTCTTCTTCTTCTTCTTCTTCTTCTTCTTCTTCTTCTTCTTCTTCTTCTTCTTCTTTCTTCTTCTTCTTCTTCTTCTTCTTCTTCTTCTTCTTCTTCTTCTTCTTCTTCTTCTTCTTCTTCTTCTCTTCTTCTTCTTCTTCTTCTTCTTCTTCTTCTTCTTTCTTCTTCTTCTTCTTCTTCTTCTTCTTCTTCTTCTTTCTTCTTCTTCTTCTTCTTCTTCTTCTTCTTCTTTCTTCTTTTCTTCTTCTTCTTCTTCTTCTTCTTCTTCTTCTTCTTTCTCTTCTTCTTTCTTCTTCTTCTTCTTCTTCTTCTTCTTCTTCTTCTTCTTCTTCTTCTTCTTCTTCTTCTTCTTCTTCTTCTTCTTCTTCTTCTTCTTCTTCTTCTTCTTCTTCTTCTTCTTCTTCTTCTTCTTCTCTTCTTCTTCTTCTTTCTTTTCTTCTTCTTCTTCTTCTTCTTCTTCTTCTTCTTCTTCTCTTCTTCTTCTTCTTCTTCTTCTCTTCTTCTTCTTCTTCTTCTTCTTCTTCTTCTTCTTCTTCTTCTTCTTCTTCTTCTCTTCTTCTTCTTCTTCTTCTTCTTCTTCTTCTTCTTCTTCTTCTTCTTCTTCTTCTTCTTCTTCTTCTTCTTCTTCTTTCTTCTTCTTCTTTCTTCTTCTTCTTCTTCTTCTTCTTCTTCTTCTTCTTCTTCTTCTTCTTCTTCTTCTTCTTCTTCTTCTTCTTCTTCTTCTTCTTCTTCTTCTCTCTTCTTCTTCTTCTTCTTCTTCTTCTTCTTCTTCTTCTTCTTCTTCTTCTTCTTCTTCTTCTTCTTCTTCTTCTTCTTCTTCTTCTTCTTCTTCTTCTTCTTCTTCTTCTTCTTCTTCTCTTCTTCTTCTTCTTCTTCTTCTTCTTCTTCTTCTTCTTCTTCTTCTTCTTCTTCTTCTTCTTCTTCTTCTTCTTCTTCTTCTTCTTCTTCTTCTTCTTCTTCTTCTTCTCTTCTTCTTCTTCTTCTTCTTCTTCTTCTTCTTCTTCTTCTTCTCTTCTTCTTCTTCTTCTTCTTCTTCTTCTTCTTCTTCTTCTTCTTCTTCTTCTTCTTCTTCTTCTTCTTCTTCTTCTTCTTCTTCTTCTTCTTCTTCTTCTTCTTCTTCTTCTTCTTCTTCTTCTTCTTCTTCTTCTTCTTCTTCTTCTTCTTCTTCTTCTTCTTCTTCTTCTTCTTCTTCTTCTTCTTCTCCTTCTTCTTCTTCTTCTTCTTCTTCTTCTTCTTCTTCTTCTTCTTCTTCTTCTTCTTCTTCTTCTTTTCTTCTTCTTCTTCTTCTTCTTCTTCTTCTTCTTCTTCTTCTTCTTCTTCTTCTTCTCTTCTTCTTCTTCTTCTTCTTCTTTCTTCTTCTTCTTCTTCTTCTTCTTCTTCTTCTTCTTCTTCTTCTTCTTCTTCTTCTTCTTCTTTTCTTCTTCTTCTTCTTCTTCTTCTTCTTCTTCTTCTTCTTCTTCTTCTTCTTCTTCTTCTTCTTCTTCTTTCTTCTTCTTCTTCTTCTTCTTCTTCTTCTTCTTCTTCTTCTTCTTCTTCTTCTTCTTCTTCTTCTTCTTCTTCTTCTTCTTCTTCACTTATATTTTCTTTTCCTCCAGTCCTTTTTTACCCAACCGCATTCTCTTTCTTTAACCGTATGAATCTTCCCATAATGCTCCAAATCATCCGACGTCCATGTTGAAACTTTCTTTAAGGGAATTTTATGAACTCTTTTTTTTTTATTCATCGTATTTTTGTTGTAATAACGTTTATCGTTATGTTATCTTTTGTTTTCTTCATTTGTTTTTATTTTATTTCGTTTTTTGTCGCACGACTTCCCGAGGATTGAGTGCATTTGTAGATATGACCAGACTAAATAAACATCACTCTAGTCCCATATATTTTCCACTAAAAGACTTATCTCCCCCTTTCATCTTCTTCTACTTTGTCTTCTTTTGGCATTTTCGCTCTTTCTCTTGAGTTCTTTAACTTTTTCTCTACATACATACATTCATACATTTTTCTCTCTTTTTTTTTTCTTGACTCTTACATTTTCCATGCCTTGACTTGTTCGAGGTATGAATTTGCGTTGAATTTTCCTATGATTTACCTTTATTTTCTATTAGCAAATGAATCAGTACAAGTTTTTCTTGCTTTTCTTACTTTTCTTCTGATTCTTCTTCTTTAAAATTATTCGCCCTACTTGCCCCATTCCTTCTTTATCTATAGAAGTGATATATAACATTCTATATATCAGAAAGTTGCTAAGCTATTGAATGACAAAGTGGAAAGTTTTCTGTATAACGCGTTTCGTCCTCTAGAAAGACTTCATCAGAATAAAATTGTTTCTTATTGATGGAATAATATGTTTGTAACAAGAGGAGGGACAGATTTTCTATTATCACAATATGGGTTGCTTAATAATAAAAGTGATGGATAAAAGCACAAGAAAATGGAATAAAAACGGCTAGGCTATATAAACATCTAAAACCTAATTTAAATTTTTTTTAATTTAAGCGTTCCAACATTTACGGCGTTTTCTGTTGGTGCAGAATTAAAACGCACGG
>OZ038485.1:39100629-39158129 GCA_964036315.1 Acanthosepion esculentum
AATAAATTCTATGACGTGCCTCCCGTATTTAACTCTTGCCCAAGAGATACCCGCTAGGTATTAGCCCGCTGAGGTAAATCTAAATATCGGCATGTTTTTCCCAATCACAAAACTTTGTGTGTTTTATAAACAGAAATGAAAAAATGGCCGACAAAGCAAATTGTCGCTCGGCTCTATGAAAGCAAAGTGAAATCAATATGGCTGACCTCAAGGGAACAAGAAAAAGCGAAGCGATAGAGAAAAGGCGAGGATGGGGCAAAGAAAAGGCTATTTAGGATGATCCCTGTGTTAAAGGTGCTTATTAAGTAATATGCCGTTTCATTTATCTTTTTCTTTTGCTTTTATTTTCGTTAAATCTTTCCAAGTGCCTTTGTTATTTTATTTCATTCGCACTTTTTTGTACGTGGCTTTATCTGTTTTCTTTCTGTGTTTGCCAATTTTAAAATTCTCTCTCTCTTTATTTTGTACACCGAGTTCCAATTACGGCCCATTTCCTTATTGCTCTACTACAACTAATATCACTACTACTATTATTTGCCGTGTCCTTTCAGGACGTGGGAAATCGTGACTCTCCACTACTACCCGTCCTTTGTAACCCGTAGCAAGGTATTCCTTTTTGCTATATCTCCTAATCTAGGTCCCTCCACAAAAATCGCGATATCTAAGGTTTAAATTAATTTTAAGAAAGGAAAAAGCATTCTTGAAGCTTTCATTTTAGCTTTAATTGAAAGCTCTAGGATTAAATTTACTATTTAAGCTAAAGGATTAAGAAAGCTAAAGTATTAAATAAAATATTAAATACCCCGGTAAAGTATTAAATTAAATATTAAATACCCCGGTAAAGTATTAAATTAAATATTAAATACTCTGGTAAAGTATTAAATAAAATATTAAATACCCCGGTAAAGTATTAAATTAAATATTAAATACCTCGGTAAAGTATTAAATTAAATATTAAATACTCTGGTAAAGTATTAAATTAAATATTAAATACTCTGGTAAAGTATTAAATTAGATATTAAATACCCCGATAAAGTATTAAATTAAATATTAAATACTCTGGTAAAGTATTAAATTAAATATTAAATACTCTTGTGTATTTTAAGCAGAAAATTTATTGATTGGAATCGATTTTCATTTATTTTTCAGTTATATCATCAAAAATTTTTTTTTCCTTGCTTCTAAAGAAATTTTCCTCCTTCTTAATACTTTGCTTAACTTTTCAAAAATATCTTTCGCTATCTACATGCGTCTTCGGACTTTCGAGTCGCATTTTCCGTCGTCTGTTATTAAAACACCTCCTAGATATTTAAATTTTTGCACTTGTTTAATTTTGGTATCTCCAATATGTAATTTATATCTTGAGCTGTTCCCTTTTGCTGACAACTATACAGTCTGCCTTACAATTGATGCTTAGTCCTTTCTTCTCGCTTTCCTTTACTAACTCTAGGAGCTCCTGTGCCTGCTGTCAACAATGTTATTTACATATTTTTGTTGTTAAGATTGTGACTGCCAGTAATGGATCCTGGTAGGACTTCTAATTTTATCAGAATTGCTTCACTGTAATGGTTGAATAAGTCCGGTGAGAAGACCCATCCTTGTCTTACTCCCTTTTCTATTATTGCGTATTTATTAAATTACTGGCTCATTTCCTTGTGTTATTTTTCCTCATAATTTTTTCACTGGCCCTTTGCCATTCCTTATTTCGTCTTTTGTATCTTTCAATGTTTCTTCTTCTCCTCTTTTGATTTTATCTTCTCTCTTTTTATCATCTTCTTCTTTCAATTTTATTCCCGCACACTTCTTCATCGTCTTTCAAGAGTCACATCGGACCAAAAATAGAGTATCGCCGCCATATCTAGCCTGAAGCTGCACAATCTTCTCTTTTTAAACTTGACAGAGTTTAAATGCGTTTACACGGCCTTGAAGGCGGTGAATTACTTTCCAACCTACAAACCCTTTTCCATAGGCGCAAAGAGCAAGCCTATCGCTATTTCTAAGGAAAACGTTCTGACTTTCGTTAGCTCCACCAGTTCAGATCTTTACATCTTTCTAAGACGCCCCTTGACGTGTATACGGAGGTGAACCATGCTCATTCATTTTGTATTCCATTGGTAAAGAGAAAGTTCTATTTGGATAATTTCTGTCTAAGAGCCGCTGCTTTATGGAACACATTCCCAAGAAAATGCTTTCCCGATCAATGCAATATTAATGGCTTCAAGTTCAGGTTCAAGAGTTACCTATTCTAAATATTTACAGTTCTTCTACTCTCATCTTGCGTCCATATTACAAACCTCGTTCTGTAACCCTCTACCTTGAGTGGCTTGTATTGGATGAAAAATAGCGTAAAAATGTGTTACAGAACTTGGAGTGTTATTTACTAGCTTTTCCCGTAAGCCATCATCTCTGGAGAAGGAGTTAAATAAAGACGTGAAATTTTGCATTTATCTGTTCATCACATGTACAGTAAATTCTAAAGGAAGTTGAAATAAAAAAAACACACCAACACTCAGAGTTATATTTTAGCAAAACTTCATTGAAGCATCAGTTATCTTCTGCAATAAAAAATGAACCAAGAAATAAAAATAATATAAATTATAATATACAAAATCAGATAATATAAATAAGATATAACAATATAAGTTATAAATAATATGATATTAAAATTAAATATATTATTATATAATATAAATAAAAGATATCAATATAAATTATAAAATAATATAAATAAAACATAACAATATAAATTATAAATAATATGAAATTAAAATTAAAAATATATAAATAAAATGTATCAATATAAATTATATATATTATAAATTAAAATGAAGAATAAAATATAATAATATAATAAATATATTATATAAAATAATATAATATAAATAAAATGTAAGAATTTTATTTTCTAAATAATATAAATTAAAAATATAAATAATATATATAAAATATGTAATAATATAAAAATTATAATATACAAAATAATATATAAATAACATCGAACTATATCAATTGTAACTAGTATAAAATTATGTTAAAAATATAGAATAATATTATATGGATAAAATATAATAATATAAAAATATTTTATGTAAAATAATGTAATATGAATGAAATATAACAATATTAAATTATATAAAAGTTAAGATATTTTAAAATAATATTATATGTATAAAATATAATAATATAAACTATAAATAATATAAAATTAAAAATACAAAATAATATAATAAAAATAAAATGTAATAATGTAAACTTGCAATCTACAAAACAATATAATATAGTAATATAATAATATAAATTATGAATAATATAAAATTGAAATGTATTATAAAATACATAAATAAAATATAATGTAAAATAACATAAATAAAATAATATAAAATAACATCATAATATATAAAATAATATAACGTATAATAATATAAATTATAAATAATATTAAAACTAAAAATAATATATAAATTAAATATGATATAAAATAACATGTTAATAAAATAACATAAAACCAGCGACTTGGATTCTGTCTTCCTTATTAATTGGAGAGTACCCAGAATCACATTTGACTGGCGGATTCAATGGCTGTGTAGATAAGAAAGCGTCAAATCGGCCATATTGCAAAACTCATTCGTAGTTCATGACGTATTATTTAACAGCTCGTTATTGACCATATATTGGTATTTAATTGATACCAGCTGGGTCAACTGTGTAAAAGGGCATGATGTTGAGACCCCAAATGACCTCAGGTTTACATCACTGATGATGTGTTCAGGCGCATCATCCCGATGTATTTCTAGAGATAATATAAAGTATAATAAAAACTATATATCTCTATCTATAAAAGGCAGGATGTGTGTGTGTGTGTGTGCGCGCGCGCGCGCGCGCGCACGTGTGTGTGTGTGTGTGTGTGTGTGTGTGTGTGTACGTGTGTGTGTGTTTGTGTGTGTGTGTGTGTGTAACGAATGCACGGCTGCAATTTTCGACGGATTTGCACCAAAATTTACATGCACATGCACAAAGTTAGCGGAAGGCCAAGACCGACTTTTCATTTCCCAACTCCCATCGATAGTGGAAATAATCGATTTTTTCATGCTTCTACGGCAGTTCTCATGTAGTTTGCGGCCATTTTCTACTGGCCAGAGTGAGAGCCAACAGCTGACTGACACGAATGTTAACTAGCATGCAAAAAAATCGATAGCGGCATTCGTCACAAGTGGGAAAAATTTAAATCTGCGTGGCACTTTCCTCCAATTGGCTTGCTTAAACTCATCGTTGATTCGGATTCCACAGAACTGGGTTGGGTGTGAAAAAATATTTGTTGTTAAAATTCTTTTTTCATTAGGTTTTTCCAGTTACGAGTCCTTTTTTTAAAGCTGATTGTTTTGTGTTCATTATCGTTGAAGGTTCAGCTTGTACAAGGCCCCGGTGCACCTGAGGACTACATTCAGAGGCAGTTTGTACGGATAGGAGGGGAAGATAACGGCTAACGCTAGACTTGAACGGGTTAAGATTGTAGTGATCGGGGAAACATCCTCTTGGGAGTCGGTTCCACAGAGCAGTGGTTCATGGGAAGAAGCTGTTCGAGTGGAACTTACTTCTCGCCGACTTAATACGGAGGAAATGTGGGTGGTTTGCTATAATGTAAGTGGCATGGCGGGTCCTTGCCGTGAAGGTTAGAGCTGGCGGGACCAAGGAAAGTATTTCGTCCGAGCACTCTCCACGGAAGTAGCGAGAGGCTTGCCCCATCTCGCCTGTAAGAGAGAGGTTGGAGGGTGGAAATTAATTCTTAACCCACAAGGAGTCGGAGACGCTTTTGGACTCTGTCGAGGCTTGAGAGTGCGGTCTTGGCAGTTCCCGCCGAAATATGATAAAAGTACTCCATTTTTGTTCCGATCGGGCTCTTTTAAAGGTTAAAGGAGAGCACGTGAAGTCAGGTACTTACTGGAGCGGTACAGGGAACCGGCCATTTTATCTGCATCTTTAGCGATGGTTCCTATGCAGGAGGGTCCACTTGAGGTCAGGTGAGAGTTTAAGGCGCAATAGTCTCTCAAGATACGGTACCTCTCCGACGGGGTGTGGGGTGCATCCGCTTATCGTGACTCGCGGTAGGTCGGGGTCCGATCGTCTCGACGATATATGCGTTATATAAATACACTGCTCACGATATGGCAGAAATCAATTTTCACTGATTTTTAGTACACAAATTTATTGCAATAGATTTTATGAGAGAAAAAAATGAAATTTAAACTCTTTACTATAGAAAATGTATTGAAAACTAGCCAGAAATGAAGAGGTGTTAATAAGCTGACGCAGTTTCTAGAAAGGCGAGAAGCCACTAGCACGCAAGGGGTTACAGAGGATTTGGAGCGAGAGCAGATAGGAGTGATAGAGGAAAGGATGAAGAGAAGGATAGGGGATAGATCAAGGCATTCTGGAGACGTCGATTGACATTACATTCGAATATTTGGAGATTATAGCTATCAGAAAAACAAGAAATCGGGAGGGAGTTCCACGGGCGAGAAGTGCGAGACATGAAGCTATTGGAGTAGAAGAGACGGCTACATTTAACAGTTTCCACAGTGAAAGGGTGAGAGCGAGATGCCAACCTGGTAGACGGCTTAAATTCATGAAATCTGGGAACCAGCGAAAGCAGCTCATCGGAGCAATTACCCTGAAAGTATTTGTAAAAAAGACCGAGGAAGGCAAAGAACGGCTGCAGACGAGATGCCAGATCAGGGCCAATTACATTGCATATCCGTATCTGGATTTTATCAAGGACCTTGAGACACACAGAAGAGGCCCAGACCACATATGGCAGCAATACTCCATATTGGTGGATTTTACGATATATCAACACTTGCTGAGTTATTAATTGACGATATTTTTTTGTTATACTTAACTCTATAAGTAATCAATGCTCGTATTTATACTTGAGCCTATAGGCGAAATTGCTCAGTTTTATTCTTGAATCTATAGGCAAATATTGCTCGTGTTTATACCTGAGCCTATAGACAAACGTTTTATACTTGAGATTATGGGCAAATATTTTCAGGTTTCTACTTGAATTTCTACGCACACGTACATCCGGAAAGTAGCCCATTTTGTGGGGAGAATTACTCTTTCAAGAGGATGCAGTTGTCACATATTACCAACAGGGCATTGAAATGTTCACCGTGGCCGACCCAGGGGATTAATAGCAACGCACTGGGATTAAATGTACTGACAGGGTAATGAAGTGGGCGTGCCGATTAAATAATAAGACGAGACCTGAATTGTCATGATTTAACATTTTCTTCATTTTAGTATTTTGTCAGTTGCTCTTCGCCAGCGTGGGTGTGAAGCGACAGCGTCCTCGTCCGACATGCGGACCTTACATTCTCCTGTGATGTCTAAGAAAGACTGCGCAATAAACTCTCGTTCACGTTCTCACGCTTGCCATACCGGATGCAGGTGTGAGGTCACGTGCTTCAACAATTCGGTGGTTGGGAGTGAACCCCGGTCAAGCCCCTGGTGCACCAGGCTTCTTTGTTCTGGTGTAAAATTTGAGTGCAATGTCGATTCAGGCCTATTACTACAAAGGAAAGAAATTGTGTTGAAAAATAAATAATAGGTTTTATAAAGCAAACGTATTAAGCTTCGACGGACTTAAGCTACATATAATTCTTACACATACAATTATGATATTGGCTGGTAGATTTCGCTGGTTTGAAAACAAAAATTGTATCCTTTTACCACTAAAATTAAAGTGCTCAACTTTCAGTAACAAGGACTCTGAAATGGACGAATTTGCTTTCAACAATTTTCTAACTCCATACGAAAATTGTGTAGTAAACGCTAAATTTGAGGCTATAAGATTTCAATATTTAAGGGGATATTTGACGGTTTACGAATTGCAAATAGCTCAACATTTAACCATTAGTGAGGAAAACTACGACCCCGCCTTCCAAATATGGAAGGATTTTCTTCATAATGAATGCATAAAGAAATTTTTAGATAATGAATATAGAACGAGATGTTTACATAATAAATACAAAACGACATTTTTACATAATAAATACAAAACGACATTTTTACATAATAAATACAAAACGACATTTTTACATAATAAATACAAAACGACATTTTTACATAATAAATACAAAACGACGTTTTAGATAATGACGGCTTAATGAATTTTTACATAATGAATACGAAACGAAATTTTTAGATAGTGAAAGCATAACAAAAATTTTAGTTATGCACTCATTATCTAAAAATTTCGTTATACACTCATTATCTAAAATTTCGTTATGCATTCATTATCTAAAAATTTCGTTATGCACTCATTATCTAAAAATTTCGTTATGCACTCATTATCTAAAAATTTCGTTATGCACTCATTATCTAAAAAATTTGTTATCCGTTCATTATCTAAAAATTTCGTTATGCATTCATTATCTAAAAATTTCGTTATGCCCTCATTATCTAAAAATTTTGTTATGCGTTCATTATCTAAAAATTTCGTTATGCATTCATTATCTAAAAATTTCGTTATGCACTCATTATTAAAAATTTCGTTATGCACTCATTATCTAAAAATTTTGTTATGCGTTCATTATCTAAAAATTTCGTTATGCATTCATTATCTAAAAATTTCGTTATGCACTCATTATTTAAAATTTCGTTATGCGTTCATTATCTAAAAATTTCGTTTTGCATTCATTATCTAAAAATTTCGTTATGCACTCATTATTTAAAATTTCGTTATGCGTTCATTATCTAAAAATTTCGTTATGCACTCATTACCTAAAAATTTCGTTTTGTATTTATTAACTAAAATTTTTGTTAATAATTACAAAAAGAAAATTTTAGATATTGAATGTATAAGGAAATTTGCATATCCTAAGTAGATATATACCGTATTTTCTTGTACATGATATAAGAAGTTTTGAACGAAAGGAAAAATAGCGGGATTATTATGCACAAGTACATAGTCTCAGAAAGTTTTACTCAGCTTAAAAAACCTCTTATTTGAAACTGCAAGATTACAAATGCAATCTTTTAGCACAATATATAACAAAGCACAAAATCGGCAGGTGCTGATAACAATTGTTTGCAAAAGGTATTTGATATGGCAGCCATATTTGTTCTTTGGGAATCAGCGTAGTTGAACATCTTTTGTCTTGATTTAAAAATAATAATAATAAAAGCTCTGTCATGTTTTGATAACATTAATGATAAAACAAAAACCCTTTTCTCCCAAATCCGAAAATAAGTTTTGAAAAGGAAATTAAGAAAAGAAACATGCAATGGCGAAAATAAAAAAAATAAAATGCACAGGTATGACTGTACTACGAGGTCGTATAATACTCAAGGATGTACTTTATTCCTTGTTTTTAGTTTCAGAAACACGGGGTCTTATTATACCCAAGTCGTATTATACACTGAAAAGAACGGCAGATCGGAATAAAACAGAGAATGGTCTCAGCTCGTGTTTTGCATAGATTGCGCGCGCAAAAAAAAAACGAGGACCTGCGATATCTCAATCCAGTTCCCACAAGGACAGTTCCAGTTCTTGTAAAATCCGCGATACAGTTACTATTTTCAGTGGCGTCTCACGTGGGTTTTAATTTTGCTTCCTCCAAGGCTCTTCGTGCATCGGGGTTGGAACTCAAGAAATATGTTTGTGCACGGTTCGCCCCGGGTTTTCATTAAAGCCGATATCAAAGCCGCAAAAGGGCGGACCCCTCTACAGGGCCCCCCGGGCCGTCGTCGAGGAAGATGCGGTGGCGACGGCGAGAAGTACTCAAAAAAAAAAAAAAATTGTAGCCTAGCGCGTTTGGCGAAAGCTGGAGTCGGAGAGACGCAGGGCAGGGGTTTATAAGGTTTTGCGTTCGCACGGATGGGGCAGAAACGTGGGTAACAAAATGGTGAATACATAATTGTACAATACGTTTCATATATAAAGTTTTACATCCGACTCCATCTCGTTTTCACACACACACACACACACACACACACACATATTCAAAAGTTATTATACTGAACACTTCGTATTTTAAATAGACGCCCAACTTTTATTAATTTATTTGTGCATTTCGTCTATCAGACTGCACTTTCGAGAAATCTTAAAGAAAATGTAATCTCCGGTCCGGCTGGGACTGAACTTACGTAACCCCCTATGTAGGGAAAACCACCGTTTGAACTGGCGTACCCAGCTATGAAGAACTTCACAGTAAGCAAGGGTCTATTTTCACTTTATAAGGATAACATATCATCTTCACCGAAATAATTACAAGCACGCTGGACCAATACACCTTTTAATAAATAAAAATAGGGCGTCTAATAATAGTAATAAAAATGTCAGACAAAAATAAATCAGTTAATATCTTAAAAACACTAAACTGTTGCTTTTTTGCCAGTTTTTCAGATAAGACATTTAACCATCTTGACACCATTTGTCGTAAGAATCACTGAAAAACCCTTTGAGTTATTCAGCTAGAATAAGAACAGGTTAAGATCATTTTGTGTCCGCCCCCACTCTCATTCCAAATGAGCAATGGTGAGAGGAAAAAGATCATTCAGTCCTTCATTAATGGTACCAACATTCATACTTTGGCTTCTATCGTCTTTACAGCTCAACCAGAGTTACTATAGGCCTCTCGATCGCTTTTCTATTTAATGATCTCATTGTCCGACCTGTCATCTTAGGTGAGCGGCCGTGTCTTAGTCAGTTTGCATTGTGCCATACTCTTTCGCTTTTCGGAATTTATGTTCAAAACATGGGATTTTTTTTTACCTAACCATGTTTTTGTGGAGGTACAGTGGTGCAGTGGATAGCGGCTCGGTTTGAGGAAATGGAGAGTCAAGTTCAAATTCCAGTCGAGTTCATTGCATTCACTTACCCTTGGGAAAGGCATGAATCCAACTGTTCTTCCCCAGCTATGACTAAATAGCAGAGCAGACCGGACCCTGTAGACCTGGCTGACAGCCAGTAAAGGAGAAGGAAAACTCTGAATTCAAACTACCTGCAGTCTTGTAGCCTTTTTTAACTTCTAAGAGAATGGACTGGGAAACCTCAACATCCCCAGTGCAAAAGGAACCGACAAGCCACTGTACTATTCTGCCTTGAATGTCATCACGAACCACAATTGTGAGATGGCGAGGGGTAGTGGCCATAGCGGCGCAAAATGCGCTAACTGAATAAATGATGATGTTGATAATGAGGAGGTCGGCTTTATCGCGTATCCAAGAATTTAATTTCTTCTTTGCCGATCGCTTCCTTTATGATGATTAGCGTCGATAGGTATCCGTCTTCTCTTCTTCTAGCTATGGGCCAAAAAACAGGGTTTTATAAAATTTGAATTCGAACCACTTTCTGCTTTGTAGGTCATAGGCTAGAAGAAAGTAACTTCAAATCCACCTCTGAGAGGAGTGACGTGGTAACCTCAACATCCCCGGGGCAAAAAGGAACCGGTAAGCCATTGCAATATTCCGCCTTGAGGAACCAAGAACCACAATTGTGAGATGGAGAGGAGTGGTAAAAACAGCGGCGTAAAATCTGCTGAATAAATCATGATGATTGCTACTCCACGGGTTTAAGCAATTCAAAATGGGGAAAGTCTAAATAACCCCGATTTCATTACATTTTGTTAGTAAGAAGGAAATAAAGAGCAACCCAGACGAATATTAAAAATCCCAACTGGGTTTTAAAAACCAGTGCTGAAACCCTTCTGCATAATAACCGTAAAAACTGATAATGGATAAACCGTAACTCTTCCATTCCTGCTACACGTCCTAGGCTAGAAGAAAGTAACTTCAAATTCACCTCTGAGAGGAGGGACGTGGTAACCCCAACATGCCCGGAGCAAAAAGGAACCGGCAAACCATTGCACTACTCTGCCTTGAATGTCACTATCAACCACAATTTTGAGATGGAGCGGAGTGGTGGCCATAGCGGCGCAAAATGCGCTGATGATGGACTATGCGTTATCGTTCTCCAGAACTTTATACCCTGAACTGTATGATGAGTTCCTTGATCTTCATGACGTTGTTGCTGTTTATTCGGTAATGGTATCGAAAAGGCGTCTGTGGCCTTCACCTAACAGGTGCCTTTAACAGGTGAGTTCAGAATCAGCGATCGTAACTCTTTTTACTATTCTTTTCTTACACTATTCACATTATTCGGACTATTGTCCTCATCTTTGTCGCCATATTTATTGCGTGGGCGTGCTGCTGGGTATAACGATAAACTACATCCACGTCCTGAGTATGATCACACACACACACACATACAGACACACACACACAATCATATATATATATATATATATATATATCAGTATCAGTATAGCTGGCCACTTGCATTCGAAGATACCTATCTACTGGGACGACTAGCCAAACCCTATCACAGACTCTTGCTCAGGCGCATTTGTGTTTATTCAACACCCACAGAAGCCACCTGTGGTTTTTACTGCAACTATGCTGAGCAGACCTTAGTTACAGTTTCTGGGAAAGGGCGTGTTATCTAGCGTAATCAACAATTTGAACAAGGCCAGTACGCTCAATCCCTCGGCCACGATGACTTGTGACTTCGTGCTAGCACAGCTATCGACGGCCACCAAGGGTTCCGTCTACCCAATTTCAACTTCACGGCTTGGGTCAACCCGTGATATGGTTGTCGCGCACTTTCCGAAGGTGCCGTACACTGGGATCAACCCCTCCAGTCCGATAACATCTGGAAATTTCTTTCCTAGAAATTTTCCTATATATATATATTTTTTTATATACGTGTGTGTGTGTGTGTGTGTGTGTGTGTGTGTGTGTGTGTGTGTGTAAGCTTGTTATCGTTACTATCATCTCTAACAGAAGCTAGCGCAACACATAAAGTCAGTCAAGTCCTGGAAGGCCTTGATAATCACGTGACTATTGATTGTTCGTGTAAGCAGGTTCTTTTGTTTTGTTTTAATTGTACTTTAGACGTATAGGTTTCTGTTCAAATAATCTCAGCTTAATAACTCTGGCCAACCATATATGAACTGATGAGCGAAACTGTTACGATCAGCGACATGTTTCAAGAATGAGAGCTACTGTCTCGTAACGACTGCTAATATCAGAAATATATCAACAAGTAAGACAGCTACGAGCACGTCGTTTTGATAAGTTCAATATCGCAGAAGAAAAAGTCTAGTTAATTTTATAATGGTCAAAGTTTTATACACAACATACTGCGTCAAAGGATTACCAAAATGGAACGGCTGGAGAGATGCTCGTGTTCTAGTATGGTGAACATACTTGAACAGGAGGATTGTGGATGTTAGACGTTATTCTCTTCCGTTTAGAAACACAAGCTTCGCGGTTGTTAGGCGTAATTCTCTTCCGTTTAGAGACACAATCTTCGCGGTTGTTAGGCGTAATTCTCTTCCGTTTAGAGAGACAATCTTCGTGATTGTTAGGCGTAATTCTCTTCCGTTTAGAGACACAATATTCGTGGTTGCTAGGCGTAATTCTGTTCCGTTTAGAGACACAATATTCGTGGTTGCTAGGCGTAATTCTCTCCCGTTTAGAAACACAATATTCGTGATTGTTAGGCGTAATTCTCTTCCGTTTAGAGACACAATCTTCGCGGTTGTTAGGCGTAATTCTCTTCCGTTTAGAGACACAATCTTCGTGATTGTTAGGCGTAATTCTCTTCCGTTTACAGACACAATATTCGTTGTTGCTAGGCGTAATTCTCTTCCGTTTAGAGACACAATATTCGTGGTTGCTAGGCGTACTTCTCTTCCGTTTAGAGATACAATATTCGTGGTTGCTAGTCGTAATTCTCTTCCGTTTAGAAACACAATCTTCGTGATTGTTAGGCGTAATTCTCTTCCGTTTAGAGACACAATATTCGTGGTTGCTAGGCGTAATTCTCTTCCGTTTAGAGACACAATATTCGTGGTTGCTAGGCGTAATTCTCTTCCTGTTTAGAGACACAATATTCGTGGTTGCTAGGCGTAATTCTCTTCCGTTTACAAACACAATCTTCGTGAATGTTAGGCGTAATTCTCTTCCGTTTAGAGACACAATATTCGTGGTTGCTAGGCGTAATTCGCTTCCGTTTAGAGACACAATATTCGTGGTTGCTAGGCGTAACTCTCTTCCGTTTAGAGACACAATATTCGTGGTTGCTAGGCGTAATTCGCTTCCGTTTAGAAACACAATCTTCGTGTTTGTTAGGCGTAATTCTCTTCCGTTTAGAGACACAATATTCGTGGTTGCTAGGCGTAATTCTCTCCTGTTTAGAGACACAATATTCGTGGTTGCTAGGCGTAATTCTCTTCTGTTTAGAGACACAATATTCGTGGTTGCTAGGCGTAATTCTCTTCCGTTTAGAGACACAATATTCGTGATTGCTAGGCGTAATTCTCTTCCGTTTAGAAACACAATCTTCGTGATTGCTAGGCGTAATTCTCTTCCGTTTAGAGACACAATATTCGTGGTTGCTAGGCGTAATTCTCTTCCGTTTAGAAACACAAACTTCGTGATTGTTAGGCGTAATTCTCTTCCGTTTAGAGACACAATATTCGTGGTTGCTAGGTGTAATTCTCTTCCGTTTAGAGACTCAATATTCGTGGTTGCTAGGCGTAATTCTCTTCCGTTTAGAGACACAATATTCGTGGTTGCTAGGCGTAATTCTCTTCCGTTTAGAAACACAATCTTCGTGATTGTTAGGCGTAATTCTCTTCCGTTTAGAGACACAATATTCGTGGTTGCTAGGCGTAATTCTCTTCCGTTTAGAAACACAATCTTCGTGATTGTTAGGCGTAATTCTGTCCCGTTTAGAGACACAATATTCGTGGTTGCTAGGCGTAATTCGCTTCCGTTTATGGACACAATATTCGTGGTTGCTAGGCGTAATTCTCTTCCGTTTAGAGACACAATATTCGTGTTTGCTAGGCGTAATTCTCTTCCGTTTAGAAACACAAACTTCGTGATTGTTAGGCGTAATTCTCTTCCGTTTAGAGACACAATATTCGTGGTTGCTAGGTGTAATTCTCTTCCGCTTAGAGACTCAATATTCGTGGTTGCTAGGCGTAATTCTCTTCCGTTTAGAGACACAATATTCGTCGTTGCTAGGCGTAATTCTCTTCCGTTTAGAAACACAATCTTCGTGATTGTTAGGCGTAATTCTCTTCCGTTTAGAGACACAATATTCGTGGTTGCTAGGCGTAATTCTCTTCCGTTTAGAAACACAATCTTCGTGATTGTTAGGCGTAATTCTGTCCCGTTTAGAGACACAATATTCGTGGTTGCTAGGCGTAATTCGCTTCCGTTTATGGACACAATATTCGTGGTTGGTAGGCGTAATTCTCTTCCGTTTAGAGACACAATATTCGTGGTTGCTAGGCGTAATTCTCTCCTGTTTATAGACACAATATTCGTGGTTGCTAGGCGTAATTCTTTTCCGTTTAGAGACACAATATTCGTGGTTGCTAGGCGTAATTCTCTTCCGTTTAGAAACACAATCTTCGTGATTGCTAGGCGTAATTCTCTTCCGTTTAGAGACACAATATTCGTGGTTGCTAGGCGTAATTCTGTTCCGTTTAGAGACACAATATTCGTGGTTGCTAGGCGTAATTCTCTTCCGTTTAGAGACACAATATTCGTGGTTGCTAGGCGTAATTCTCTTCCGTTTACAAACACAATCTTCGTGATTGTTAGGCGTAATTCTCTTCCGTTTAGAGACAAAATATTCGTGGTTGCTAGGCGTAATCCTCTTCCGTTTAGAGACACAATATTCGTGGTTGCTAGGCGTAATTCTCTTCCGTTTAGAGACACAATATTCGTGGTTGCTAGGCGTAATTCTCTTCCGTTTAGAGACACAATATTCGTGGTTGCTAGGCGTAATCCTCTTCCGTTTAGAGACACAATATTCGTGGTTGCTAGGCGTAATTCTCTTCCGTTTAGAGACACAATATTCGTGGTTGCTAGGCGTAATTCTCTTCCGTTTAGAGACACAATATTCGTGGTTGCTAGGCGTAACGCTCTTCCGTTTAGAGACACAATATTCGTGGTTGCTAGGCGTAATTCGCTTCCGTTTAGAAACACAATCTTCGTGATTGTTAGGCGTAATTCTCTTCCCTTTAGAGACACAATATTCGTGGTTGCTAAGCGTAATTCTCTTCCGTTTAGAGACACAATATTCGTGGTTGCTAGGCGTAATTCTCTTCCGTTTAGAGACACAATATTCGTGGTTGCTAGGCGTAATTCTCTTCCGTTTAGAGACACAATATTCGTGGTTGCTAGGCGTAATTCTCTTCCGTTTAGAAACACAATATTTGTGATTGTTAGGCGTAATTCTCTTCCGTTTAGAGACACAATATTCGTGATTATTAGGCATAATTCTCTTCCGTTTAGAGACACAATATTCGTGATTGTTAGGCGTAATTCTCTTCCGTTTAGAGACACAATATTCGTGATTGTTAGGCATAATTCTCTTCCGTTTAGAGACACAATATTCGTGATTGTTAGGCGTAATTCTCTTCCGTTTAGAGACACAATCTTCGTGATTGTTAGGCATAATTCTCTTCAGTTTAGAGACACAATATTCGTGGTTGCTAGGCGTAATTCTCTTCCGTTTAGAAACACAATCTTCGTGGTTGCTAGTCGTAAATCACTTCCGTTTAAAGACACAAGATTCGTAGTTTTTAGATGTTTATTTGAGATAACACTTTCATTTTGATGAGGTTACCTGTAGTCCTTAATCTTATTCTTCCATGTGCCGTGTCTCTTCGGGACGTTGGTGGTCATGACTTTCTACAATTTCCTGTTATTTGTACCTCTTAGCGGTGATTGTCTTTTTGCCGCCTCTCCTAATCCCTGTTCTAACAACAATTTACAAAAGCTCAGATAGGTAACCTTAGTCCACATGAAACAAGGAATTCATCAAAATGAGCGTGTTATCTCAAATAAACATATAACAACCGCGAAGCTTGTGTCTTTAAAGGGGAGAGAATTGCGTCTAACAACCATGAAGCTTGAGCCTCTAAACGGAAGAGAATTACGTCTAACAACCATAAACCTTGTGCCTCTAAACGGAAGAGAATTACGTCTAAGAACCATGAACCTTGTGCCTCTAAACGGAAGGGAATTACGTCTAACAACCATGAACCTTGTGCCTCTAAACGGAAGAGAATTACGTCTAAGAACCATGAACCTTGTGCCTCTAAACGGAAGGGAATTACGTCTAAGAACTATAAACCTTGTCCCTCTAAACGGAAGTGAGTTACGTGTAACAACCACGAAACTTGTGTCGCTAAACGGAAGAGAGTTACGATTAACGTCCCATTAACTTTTTATAAATTATCGTGTCAGCTTGTCCCCATCTTATATCAGTAAAATGAATAAAAGCTCGCATCGTTAAACACGTATATTTATATTTACCTGCCTCCCTACCCCAGGATTTGGCACAAGGTCAATTTTTACGGGAGGTAGCCATACACGTATATATGGGCCATGGACAAAAATTACCCAGTCCACGTGACCACTGTCATACTGGTGTCGATATTACACAGAACCCAACTGTCTTAGTGCAGCGAGGAAGGTGCTGCTGTAGAGGACGGTGTGATTTACGTGTTGTTATAATAGGAACACGAGCCGTTTATTCCAGCTAGAAGAAGGTCCAACTACAAGAACATGGCGGACTCAAGTTGAGTCCAACCGAAGGTGTAAAGAAAACAAACAAGACATATATATATATATATATATATATATATATATATATATATATATATATATATATATATATATATATTAAAGGAAAAACAGACCACTTTAAGGCTCCATGTAATAATTTATTTCGCCAAGCCCTTTATTAAAGGACGCTGGCTCATCAGACTCCACTTCCATGCGGTGAAACGAAAAATGATTATGAAAGTTGAAATGAATCTATACACTTTTGACGGGTTGTATTAAGTTTATGTAATTTAACAGAGAGGGTAATGAGGTGTAGTGTGAGAGACATGATCGAATTTAGAGAGGGTTTACTTTAATATTTCAATCTATCATACTTAGTATTAAGGTAGGGGGCAGACATTGACCAATTTAATTGGTTAACTTAACGGAAGTGATATATTGAGAGGGAGGAGGAAGTAGAGAGAAAGGAGCTGTCATTAAATTTTGCTAAGCGACAGTAGAAGAGATAACTTTAGCAATTTATGTAAAAAATATTTTAATGTTTGATAGTAATTTAATTTTTAAAATCACCGAAGAAATTAAATTGATATTTGCTAGCAATTTAAAGTTCTAACTCTTTTAACAAGTAATTTAGGGATTTAATATTATTTAAATAGTATATTTAAAAATACATTCATAGAAAGTACATTAAAACTAATTATTTAAATTATAAGAGTTTACTTATATTAATCTTTCAATATTGTAAATGATTGTTAAGGCAACATCTCTATCAGTTTGAGTCTAATTCATGAATGTAATTTAAGACTGTTTTAGATGGGTAATCTTTTTTACTTAAGGTTTTGGTCTTCAGTTAAGATGGAGTAATGATTGAAGGCGATTATTAAATATTTTGTTTTATCATATACATATATATCTATCACACATACACTTATGTAAATCACATATATACATACGTTCATTTACATGTGCAATTACACACATAGTCACATACATATGTATCTACATACACAGGTAATCGTGTACTTTCATATATCAGTACTTACATATATGTTTTCAATTCCTTACACATATTTATATCTCTTTAAATTTTACATAAAGTTCACAGTTAAAATAAGATAAAACGTTAATAAACGAACTTTAAGTCCTTTATCTTACTAGTCTCTAATTAGAATTGTGGGATTGAAATGGGTTTTTTGGGGTTTTTTTTTAATCAGCTGGAGATAATTTCAGTTTAAATTGATAAATTAATTTAAATTTAAATATATTACTGTTTAACTATGAATATGGATAGTAAAATATTAAAATTAATAATATTAAAATTGATATTTATAAACTTGAGCCATCACCTAAAGTTAAACATTAACTGTGAACTTTATGGAAAATTTAAAGAGATATAAATATTAATATGTGTAAAGAATTGAAAACATATATGTAAGTACTGATATATGAAAGTACACGAGTACCTGTGTATGTAGATACATGTGTATGTGACTATGTGTGTAATTGCACATGTAAATGAACGTATGTATACATGTGATTTACATAAGTGTCTGTGTGATAGATATATATGTACATGATAAAACAAAATATTTAATAATCGCCTTCAGTCATTACTCCATCTTAACTGAAGACCAAAACCTTAAGTAAAAAAGATTACCCATCTAAAACAGTCTTAAATTACATTCATGAATTAGACTCAAACTGATAGAGGTGTTGCCTTAACAATCATTTACAATATTGAAAGATTAATATAAGTAAACTGTTATAATTTAAATAATTAGTTTTAATGTGCTTTCTATGGATGTATTTTTAAATATACTATTTAAATAATATTAAATCCCTAAATTACTTGTTAAAAGAGTTAGAATTTTAGATTGCTAGCAAATATCAATTTAATTTCTTCGGTGATTTTAAAAATTAAATTACTATCAAACATTAAAATATTTTTTACATAAATTGCCAAAGTTATCTCTTCTACTGTCGCTTAGCAAAATTTAATGACAGCTCCTTTCTCTCTACTTCCTCCTCCCTTCCTTGTTTCTCTCTTCTCCCCCTTCCCTCTCAATATATCACTTCCGTTAAGTTAACCGATTAAATAAGTCAATGTCTTCCCCCACCTTAATATTAAGTATGATAGATAGAAATATTAAAGTAAACCCTCTATAAATTCGATCATGTCTCTCACACTACACCTTATTTCCCACTCTGTTAAATTACATAAACTTAATACTACCCGTCAAAAGTTTATAGATTCATTTCAACTTTCATTTATCATTTTTCGTTTCACCGTTTGGAAGTGGAGTCTGATGAGCCAGTGTCATTTAATAAAGGGTTTGGCGAAATAAATTATTACATGTAGCCTTAAAGTGGTCTGTTTTTCCTTTAAATTATTAGCTCTGGATTTACATTGAGCTCTCAGGATTTCATCCTTTTTGGGACTACCTATACGGATTACCAAGTTCTTCTTAGCTGATATATATATATATATATATATATATATATATATTGATATATATATATATATATATATATATATATATATATACATACACATGTTTCATTAAATAATATAGATAAGTGTTGTCTATATATTTTATGTAAGTTCTTTTCATATCGTCTGATAAGCTTAATAATATTATCATTAAACAATGAAAGAAAATCACAATATTGATACATATTTTTTTTAATCCAATCTAAGCTTTCGGCTTCCATAAGCCATTATCAAAGATGACAATTACACAATATATTAAGCAATACACGAACAAGAAATTGATGATAGTCTATTTTTGTTTACATGGATGATTTCCAAGCAACGATAAACACGTGCATATAAAACGCTGAAAGCGAAAATCGCACAACTGCTCATGACAAAAACCAACATAGTTTATAAATTCAGGTGCCCTTTGGGAGATTGTATCTCCAACGAACTAAATAATATCTATGTTGGTCACACCACAAACTCGCTTTCACGACGCTTGACACTACATTTGAATGATAACTCTAACATTTTTAGGCATTTAAAACAACATGCCTGGCCGCATACACAATTCCGGAAAATCCTCGTCGAAAACACAACTATACTTAAACATGAAAACAATAAACAAAAACTAAAACTTCTTGAAGCTATTTACATAAAACAGTTGAAATCTAACCTGAACAAAATAAACTATGAAATCTCCACAAATATCCTTAAATGTCTATAATTAGTAACAGAAGCCATTTGTTCATACGAACGGCTTTCCATACTCAATACTCATCGGATTCACGCGTGGTCATGTTTGACGTCATGAGCTGTTGTGCGATTTTCGCTTTCAGCGTTTTATATGCACGTGTTTATCGTTGCTTGGAAATCATCCATGTAAACAAACAAGACTATCATCAATTTCTTGTTCGTGTATTGCTTAATATATGATATGAAAAGAACTTACATAAAATATATAGACAACACTTATCTATATTATTTAATGAAACATGTATGAATGAAAAAATGCTGCCTAAATACACACAATATATATATATATATATATTGATATATATAAATGTTGATGTCTAAGTCTGTTGTAAATTTGTTGCTTAATACATATATTTGTTGACATATATATATATATTTATATATATATATATATTTATATATATATATATTTATATTTATATATATATATAAATATAAATATATATAAATATATATATATATATATCAACAAATATATGTATTAAACAACAAATTTACAACATTCGAACATATATATATATATATAAATATAAATATATATATAAATATATATATATGTCAACAAATATATGTATTAAACAACAAATTTACAACAGACAAAGACATCAACGTTTGTGTGTGAACGTAAAGAGTCTGTATATTGGTGAATGTTCGTATATCCGTGCATGTGTGTTCATTGGCGTTTTCCCACAAGTGAGAGATCACATTTTTGAATGTGTCCGCTGAAATGCAAAGTCAAAAGAGAATGAGGCAAGAAGTTGCCCAGTATTTATAGTGTAGAGAGAGCGACTCCTAGTGACAGTTAGGAAATTAAGGAGGAGTTAACTCCGACACTGCTACATCGTTAAAATCACCGGGATCGGGCGCCTTCTCAAATTTAAAATGACGAGAACAATTTACAGCAATTCCGGCGGTAAAATTTAATTTGCATAACAATATTGAAAGGCGAATTTTAATGAATCTTTCCTTGTTATTATTATTATGATTTTTATTTCAAGTATTTCCACACATAAGCAATGTTTCTGCCGGTAAAGTGTTTTCTTCACGTTTTCATAGAAATGATTGTCAGAGATTTTGTCGTTTTTATAGAAAAATTGTCAAATATCCATACATTTGTATAGAAAGAATTGTCAAATTACACCCGCTTGTATAGAAAAAATTCTCAAATATACACTTGTTTGTATAAAAAAATGTCAAAAATTCAGTCGTTTATATAGAAAGAATTGTCAAAAATTCTGTTGATTATATAGAAAGAATTATCTAAAATTCAGTCATTTGTATACAAATAATTGTCAAATTTCACTCGATTGTATAGAAAAAAATTATGAAAAATTCAATCGTTTGTATAGAAGAAATTATCCGAAATTATGTTATATATATAGAAAGAATTGTTTAAAATTCAGTCGAAATTTAACAAAAATATCCGTATTTACTTTTACATAAAACTTTGAATAAAAGTAATTTTAGCATCTAAAAAAGGCTGATTTTTTTATCTATTTATTTCAATAAATAAATATTATTTATTTTCAATATTAAAATGTTTATAGAATTCTATCATTTTAGGTCAAGCAACTTTCGTTACGATCTTATATTGTTACTGTCTGCTATTTCACATTCCTACAAATTAGCTGAGAGGAACCGAAAAAGATTTTACGGAATGATCTAAATACGTCAAAATAATCTGTTTAAATAGATTTTTTTAAACGGGTACAGCGAAAACAAGTGAAAGAATACTAGGTTTGCTGTATCAGTTATTATTATCGTTACTACTACTACTACTACTACTAATAATAATAATAATACACCACAAAAAAATTCAAGATGAAGTTGTCCCCTATCATGTTACTCACGTCTCGGTTGCATTCCATTGACACTGGAACGGTTTGATTTGTTTTCTTGCGCTGATTGACAGTGCAACCGTTTTTCTCAAGACAAGCGACATTTGTTCAAAGATTTGTATATTCATATAAAATTTTTAAACCTGACCTGAAGAACATAGAAATATTGTTGAAATATTGTTAAACATTGTTAAACACTGTCTTTTCTTTTTCTTTTCTTAAATTGTGTTTTTCTGTGGTTGTTGTAAAACACCGGAAGAGTTGCGTCAATCATTCTGTTTATTATTATTATTATTTTTATTATTATTATTATCATTATTATTATAAGCATTATTATTATTATCATTATTATTATTATTATTATTATTATTATTATTATTATTATTATCCTTATTATTATTATTATTATTATTATCATTATTATTATTATTTATTTCCTTTGATATCTGCCGTTTACACATTTCTTTCCGGGTCCCGCCCAGAGACCTAAGGTTAGAAATGGTATCATGACACTTTCCACTGCAAAACCTTTTTTTACATAGATAAAGCCCTTCGTAAAGTGTGGGCTGTACTTGTCAGAATAATTTTTTGTATCTCTTTGAGGCATGGAATTCCAGTGATCCCTTCAATTAGTCTACTGGAATCTTTCCCAACAAATCCTAAGACTCGAACTACAATAGGGATTGTTGATGTTCCCATGTGCCACATTTTTGAGATTTCTGTTTCAAGGTCCTTGTATTTTGACAGTTTTTCGAAGATCTTCAAAGATACATTGCAGTCTGCAGGGACTGCCATATCAATAAGGAGGCATTTTTTGCTGTACTTGTATTTCTGCGCCCATTTGAAACTCCATTTCGAATTTGTTGGCTTCCTTTATTACGGAGTAAAGACGCTTCCTACTTTAATGTTCCTTGACACATACCATCATCCAGTCTTCTGTAGTTTCCAAGTATCTTTGGAGGCCAATTGTTGTAGTTTTGTAGGACAGTTCTAGATGAACTAATCCTCTGCCTCCTTCGGATCTGGGCACATACAGGCGATCAACATCAGCTTTGGGATGATGCATGCGGTAGCAAGTGAGGAGCTTTCTCGTTTTGGCGTCCATTCGCTTAATTTCAGCTATGGTACACTTAAGTACGTTAAAGCTGTATTGCACCACAGGGACAGCCAAGGTGTTTATGGCTGATATTCTGTTTTTTTAGTTTAGCTCGGTATTTAGTACCAGACGTACACGCCTGTAGTACTCCTTTCTTACCTTCTCCTTCATCTGGGGGTGTTGTATGACATCTCCTTTGCTAATTCCTAGGTACTTGTAAGCTTCATCATGCTCCAGTTCCCTAATCTTTGTGACAAAATCTAAATCTATTATGGGTGCGTCTGTAATTCTACCTTTCTTGAATGTAATTTTTGCACATCTATCTAATCCGAAGTTCATACCTATGTCGTCACTGAAGTATTTTACAATATTGAGGAGGCCCTTCAACTCATTGTCGTCTTTGGCAAAGAGTTTGGGATCATCCATGTAGAGTAGGTGATTGAATATATTCTTATTTATTTTGTAATCATACCTACTGTTGTTCAGTTCATGCGTAAGGGGAATTAAGGACAAACAAAACAGAAGGGGTGACAGAGAGTCTCCTTGAAAGATTCCACGTCGGATATTTAGTCGGTTGGATATGGCAGGGACTGGATATGGTGTGACTATAGTATATTTTGATGTTCCACATTCCCATGCTGTGCTTAAGGAAATTTAATACCACAGGGGAGACTTTGTACATTTCCAAAGTCTTAAGGATCCAAGAATGTGGAACACTGTCAAAGGCTTTACGCTGCGCTAAGAATTCTACGTCTTCTCCTGGATAATCATTATTATCATTATTATCATTATTATTATTATTATTATTATTATTATTATTATTATCATTATTATTATTATTATTATTATTATTATTTATTTCCTTTGATATCTGCCGTTTACACATTTCTTTCCGGGTCCCGCCCAGGGACCTAAGGTTAGAAATGGTATCATGACACTTTCCACTGCAAAAAAAAAAAAAGAATTATTACATAGATAAAGCCCTTCGTAAAGTGTGGGCTGTACTTGTCAGAATAATTTTTTGTATCTCTTTGAGGCATGGACTTCCAGGGATCTCTTCATTTAGTCTACTGGAATCTTTTCCAACTAATCCTAAGGCTCGAACTACTACAGGGATTGTTGATGTTCCCATGTACCACATTTTTTAGATTTCTATTTCAAGGTCCTTGTATTTTGACAGCTTTTCGAAGATCTTCAAAAATACATTGCAGTCTGCAGGGACTGCCATATCAATAAGGAGGCTTTTTTGTGGTCTTTAATAACAATGTCTTGGCGGTTGGCTTTGATTGTTCTGTCAGTGTGTATTGTGTAGTCCCATAGAATTGTAACAGGTCCTATCTCCGTAAGCGGGTCTGGGTGGTATTCCTATCAATTTCTTTCAGTTTCCTTCCCGTAGAATTTGCAAATATTCCACGGCAGATATTGGCCCACTCTGTCATGTCGGGTTTTATATTCAGTGGGTGCCAATATCGTGCAACCTTATACAAGATGATCAATGGTTTCTGGATATTTATCACAGAATCTGCATTTTGGGCTAACACAGTATTTTAGTATATGTGCTTGATAATTCCTAGTTAACAAGCATTGGTCCTGTGCAGCAAGGATAAAACCTTCAGTTTCAGCTTTCAACCCTGCACTACATAGCCACTGATGGGTACGTGTTTTGTCTACGTCAGCTTGTTTGGTACTGGCAGTGTATTGGCTATGAAGCGATTTATCTTCCCATTGTTTCTGTATCTGGTCGGTTGCATCTGTCTTTACTTTCTTTTTTAAGTATTTTGCAGCTTCAGCCGGTTTACCGTGCTGTGCTTGTATTTCTGCGCCCATTTGAAACTCCATTTTGAATTTGTTGGCTTCCTTTATTACGGAGTAAAGACGCTTATTACTTTCATGTTCCATGACACATACCATCATCCAGTCTTCTGTAATTTCCAAGTATCGCCATTTCAATAAGGAGGTATTTTTCATTATTATTATTATTATTATTATTATTGTTATAGTGGAACAACCTGGCACACCCCGACATGGATTGGTCAGACTGACAAGCTATTGAAGAAAAGGAAAGTGTGACAGACAGAGAGGGCGAAGGCGACCCTTACGAACATCCGTGACTTATCTCCTGTTTTCCTTAGTATTACGAACTCTTGCTCATTTGTACTTTACGTACAATAAATCATTGTTATTTGTTACCTGATTTCTTGTGTTATTGTAATCTTTCCACTCATGATTACTTTGTTGTCTATATTGTATAATCCACGATATAACAATTATTATTATTATTATTATTATTATTGTTATTATTATTATTATTATTATTATTATTATTATTATTATTTTATTTCCTTTGATTTCTGGTGTGTATTCATTTCTTTCCGGGTCCCGACAAGAGACCTAAGATCAGAAATGGCATTTTCCACTAAGCGATTTTGAAAAATTTATTGAAAAATGAAAATCGCACATATTTTACATAGATAAAGCCCTTTGTAAGGTGTGGGCTGTACTCGTGAGAACATTTGGCATTTCTTTGAGGCATGTTCTACCAAGAATCCCTTCAGCGAGTCTACTGGAATCTTTTCCAACCAGTCCGAGGGCTCCAACAACTTGTTGATGTTTTCATCTACTACATTTTTGAGATTCGCAGAGGTTCGCAGGAAGGAGCTGCTCGGAATACGAAGGGAATTTCGTCTGAGCACTTTCCATGGAAATAGCGATAGAGCAGCGAGAGGTTTTTAACGTTTCGTTTGTCAGAAAGGGGTTATAATTTGTCACCTTTCTTTTAGCATCCACCTGGTGTTATGTGTGTATTCCCTTAGCACGGAATATAACAGTGGCGACGAGGATGAGAAAAAACAAGCCAGGATAAATGAAATAAATGAAAAGGGAGTAAAAATTTCTCCGTATTCGATCTGCGAAAATACGCTAATGTACGCAGACAGGGTGGTGATGCCACAGGCATTACAGAAAAAAGATTTTAAAAGTATTTCATACGGGTCACCCTCGCATATCTCGTATGAAATCTCTTATGCGAAGTTACGTTTTTTGGCCACGAATGGACGCAGACGTCGAAAATGTGGTGAAAAACTGCAGAGGGTGTCAGTTAGCTGCAAGAGCACCGCCAGTTAAAACACAATCATGGCCAGAAACAAAAATTTTCTAGGGGAAAATTTCAGCTCGGGGTGGGGGGAGATGATGTAATGGAATAACCAGTCACCCCATGAATGATTACACTATAGGTAGTAAGTACCTATAATGTCAACTGTCTCCAAGAGACTCGGGGAAGAGTGAGAGCGAGACGACGCAAGCACGCCCGACCTTCCAATTAATGACACTCACTACTAGATTGACCTGTGTGTATAACTGTACCGTATTTCATATTATACTGGTTGTGTACAATACACTTCTCTTCTAGTATCCTCTTGGTGTTATGTATTTATTCCTTAGCACGGAATATAACAGTGGCGACGAGGATGTTTGAAACGACATCACACGGAATATAACAATTATGTTTCACACTACTTCAAACAAATCGTTAAGACCCCCCCCCCCCGCTGCATCAATATTGGAAAGAAGAATAAAAGTTACGAAATTTGAGAGACCTAGTTTATTTTATTAATTTCAACCGGCGGTAGCTATTAGAGTAGAAGAGACAGCTACATTTAACAGTTTCAACAGTGAAAGGGTGAGATCGGGATGCCAGCCTCGTAGGACGCTCGAATTCATGAAGTCTGGGAACCAGCACAAGCAGCTCATCGGAGCAATTACCATGAAAGTATTTGTAAAAAAGACAGAGAGAGGCGACGGCACGTCTGTGAGAGCGACTGCAGACGAGATGCCAGGTCAGGGCCAATTACATTGCATATCTATAACATTTTGTTCAAATTATTTACATTTTGGCATTAATGTTGATAGCGGTTGATATGCTGCTAAACAAAACCAACCAATACTCTCTCTCTCTCTCTTTCTCTGTCTGTCTGTCTGTCTGTCACTCTCTCTCTCTTTCTGTCTGTCTGTCTGTCTCTCTCTCTCTTTCTCTTTGTCTGTGTGTCTGTCTGTGTGTGTCTCTCTCTCTTTCTCTGTCTGTCTATCTGTCTGTCTGTCTGTCTCTCTCTCTCTCTCTCTCTCTCTCTCTCTCTCTCTCTCTCTCTTTCTCAACACTACAGTGAGCCCTCGCCTATTTGCATTTCAGCAATCGCGGCTTCACACATTCGCGGTTTTTCTTTAGAACATATTCACTTGTTATTCGCAGAGACCCAGAGTATTCGCGTGTCTTTCTGAAGAACATTTGTACAAATTATTCGCTGAGAACTCCCCCGATTCGCGTTTTTTTTTTCGATAGAACGTTTTTAAAATATTCTTGTATTATTTTGCTGTTATTTAAGTGACTTAAAACATATAACAGTCCATTTTGGTAAAAATTGGCCGAATTGTACATCTTCATTGTCAAAAAAACAAACCCGTAGTGCTTTGGATTTGTTCTTTGTCAAGGGCTGCGGCTGAGGTCTTAAAAGTGGCTTATGCTAAGTCTGGGGACATCATCACAGTTCTATATTTAGAAAATATTTAAACTATATATTTTATGTCTTGTTACGCATATTTTATGCAGCATTTTCAATGGTTGTATCGATCTATGCGCAATAAAAACGGTTGTTGTACGAATGAAAGAAAATTTTCGATAAGTGTATGGTCACCAGGACTATTTTTCAAAAATATTTTTTAAAAGTGTCTGAAATGTTTCTAAAGTGTTTAGGATGAAATTTTAAGGCATATGGGGTTTTAACAATCAAATTAGGTACTTATAAGCACTTTTAGGCGGGGGTGGGGGGAGTTACAAATATACGCGGATTCTATTCGCGGCCGGTTCTGGTCCCTAACACCCGCGAATACGGGGATCTTGCTGTAGTTCAGCGCAATACATATTTGTATACAAACATTGAAAACAAATAAACAATGATCCCCCGCCCTTGAAAATAGCAAGTGAATTGTCAGAAAGCGTTTAGGATAATAATTCATATTAATGAACAGCTCCTGCACTCCCTTAGACGCCAAAAAGAAAATTGCAAAAACATTAAAAAAGCTAGATGATGATGATGATGATGATAATGATGATGGTGATGATGGACACTACGTTCGATATGAGAATTCGAAAACCTCGTTCAGTTTTTATTTTTGTGCCGCATGTGACACTTCAGTCTCTCTAGTGACCTGCATACAAGTCCACATATTGTGCAACAGTGAGGATATCGAGACATAGCAACAGAAATATCTGTGACGCTTTTCGCCGTTGTCTTTCGTCTCTTAGCCGGTCAATACGACTGATTTCTGATACCACTCTGGCACAAATATCCACAGTTATTTATATCAAGGGCAGCTGACTCGAAGTTATTATCAGGCACATTGACAGCTGAGTGGTTATTCTTTCGCTTGTCTTTATACCTAAGCCACGGCCGCCCAATGGTCCTTTGTCCACTGTGAAGCTGGCTATACATGAGGACCTTAGGTAGCCTGTTGTCACTCATCTTTGCAACATGACCATCCCAACAAAGTGTAACTGCATCAGGAAAGTCTTAATTCCACCAGATTGGCACCCAAACACTCTGAAATACTCGTATTGGAGATTCCAGTGCGAATGCCAAGCAGTACAGCATTTCTGGTGTAGTGAATTGCGTCATGGTCCTCTTTTTTCTCACAGACGGTGCCCAACTGTTCCTACTATACTCGGCAGTCGACCAAATCAAAAACAAAAACGCACATACGCGAAATTAAAAACATGAAATGGCGACAACTTACCCATCGCATCCTCTGTATATATATATATATATATATATATATATATAAAGAGGCACGGTGGAGTAATGGATAACGGGTTGGATTGAGGAATCTGAGAGCCGAGTTCGGCATGACGATAAACTACATCCGGCAGCAATGCCTCTGTTCGGGAGGTTTTGACGAGCGTGAAACAACCCCTCAATTGTTTTTGCTCCCATGTCAATCCTGACCCGAGGAGGTAACACCTGTTAGGATCCCCGCTATGGGCAAATAGCGAAAAAGAAATGGGGTCAAAACACTATGAAAGTATAAAAATATATTTTTATATTAAAAATACCAGCAATACATTTTAGAAAAAAATTACCAGCAATACATTTTTGAAAAAAATATTGTTTGTAATAAATTTTTTTAAAAAATTACCCGCAATATATTTTAGAAAAAAATTATTGCCAGCAATACAGTTTTGAAAAAAATATTAACATTAATACATTTGACACTCGACTAAAGCAATCTTTACAATAATACGTCAATGAAACAGGGTCTACAAACTGATTTCTTACAGAGAATACATATTCATATGACATCTTGTTGGCATGAAATAACCCATTGAGGTTGGTATACCGTAAAACAAAAAAAAAGCCAATCGAAACCGTAATCATTATTCAGTAGTAGTATCCACAAACAATTACCATTTCTCGCTGAACGATAACTGTTTCCTTTTTTTTATTATTTATGAGCCTCACAACACACTGTAAAGAAATGTCATCGGAATATAGCGTCTTCTAAAAGGTGAATCTCACCGATAAGGCTCTCGCGTTTCTGCCTTTTCAATTAGACATCCAAGGCTATAAAACAGATCGTACATTTTTGGAATGCGAATCCCGTTGAGATTCACAGATGACAAAACCGGACGCTGGTCACAGATTAGAAACGTCTTAAATTCGGTGGCCGACATCTTCAATCGTTGAGAGCGGCCAACGGGAATTGTTGGCTTTAAAAGCATTTCGATTTGAGAACGCTGCGTTTTGGAGGATATCAGCAAGTGGGCTGTCAATTGACAAGACGAATGTCTTCTTGAGATCTCTTTACCAGACAAGTTGGAGAGAAAGACATATTTCATTTATCGTGGAATTCCACAGTTTATGTTGGACTATGGCGCGAGGAGGGTGGTTAGCATCTATGTAGGACAACAACAAAAAATGTGAAGTTTGTAGGAGGAACGAAAAGGACGTTTGTACCTAGAATAAAAAAAGAGACAGTTGAAATTTCTGGAACACATAATGAAGAAAGACGCCTTGGAGAATTTGACACTCGCAGGAAATTTTGAATACAAGAATACAGAGGGAAACCGTCTATATTTCTGAGATGAAGTATTATGTAAACTATTTACATTGTTTGCTCTGGTAAAAAAAAATGCAATGATAACAGCAAAAATTGTAATATGAGCACTGGTAAAAAATTGTTGCTGAAGACATTAGGTTTATAATACTCAGAAATTTATATACAGATGTCCTCAAGGACACATGGTACAGTGAATAAAGTCGTTAGTTAGCTCCAGTGACAGGACCCAAAGAGTGCGATTTTAATACCTGGTTAAGGCGGTGGAGAACTTGGAGATGGGAATTAACGGGAGATAACTGATAACTGACATCCATTCGACATGGCACGTTGAACTAGAACAGTCTACCCCAGTGAGTGAAATAAACATTCCAACCACCTGAAGAAGGCCGACCGAAACGTTGTGATAAATATGGTAATGAGGATGAGAGTCTGAACAATGTAAATAGTGTATAGTGGGAAACATGTTTAAATGGAATTGCAGAACACAGGGATATTAAGATTACATTGCTTAAAGCTACAAAGAATAGTTAAATGGAGAACCACGTCCTGAATGGACAGGGTTCTTCCTTCCGGAAATGTTAAGACAATTCTACTACCGGCATCACGCAACTCTGAACAATGCAGTTCTGTTTTCGATTTAAAATATTGTCATTCCTTATACATTTGTGATGTTGTAATTCCTTAAAGCATAACCATTCCTTAAGCAATTAATATATTGTCATTAGTTAAAATATTGTCATTCTTTAAAATATAGTCATTCCTTAAAATATTGTCATTCCTAAAACATTTAAAATATTGCCATTCCATAAAATATTATCCTTCCTTTAAATATTGTCATTCCTTAAAATATTGTCATTCTTAAAACAATTAAAATATTATCATTCCTTAAAATATTGTCATTCCTTAAAATATTATCATTCCTTAAAATATTATCATTGCTTAAAATATTGCCATTCCTTAAAATATTATGATTCCTTAAAATATTGTCATTCCTTAAAATATTATCATTGCTTAAAATATTGCCATTCCTTAAAATATTATGATTCCTTAAAATATTGTCATTCCTTAAAATATTATCATTGCTTAAAATATTGCCATTCCTTAAAATATTATCATTCCTTAAAATATTGTCATTCCTTAAAATATTATCATTGCTTAAAATATTGTCATTCCTTAAAATATTTTCATTACTAAAACATTTAAAATTCCTTAAAATATTGTCATTCCTTAAAATATTATCATTGCTTAAAATATTGCCATTCCTTAAAATATTATGATTCCTTAAAATATTGTCATTCCTTAAAATATTATCATTCCTTAAAATATTGCCATTCCTTAAAATATTATCATTCCTTAAAATATTATCATTCCTTAAAATATTTTCATTACTAAAACATTTAAAATTCCTTAAAATATTGTCATTCCTTAAAATATTGTCATTCCATAAATATTTAAAATAATGTCATCATATTATCTGTTTTTATACATTTCAAATATTGTCATTCTTGAAAATATTGTCATTCCTAAAACATTTAAAATATTATCATTCCTCAAAATACTGTCATTCCTTAAAATATTATCATTCCTTAAAATATTGTCATTCCTTAAAATATTGTCATTTCTAAAACATTTAAAATATTGTCATTCCTTGAAACATTGTCATTGCTTAAAATATTGCCATTCCTTAAAATATTATCATTCCTTAAAATATTGTCATTCCTAAAACATAACCAATCTTTAATCATTTAAAATACTGTCATTCTTTACAATATTGTCATTGCTTAATCATTTCAAGTATTGTCAGTCCTTAAAATATTAACATTTCTTAAAATATTTCCATAAATTTCTATTCTTTTTATGTGCCGTGTCCCTTCAGGACGTAGGCGATCATGGCTCTACACTTCCCCCTATCCCTTGTAAATCTCAATAAGTTTCGTCCCTCTGACACCTCCCCCAGATCACGTTATGTCATCCACTTGCTCGCTAGGTATGTTATGCATTGCTTTCCCTTGTCTCTCTCTCTTTGCATTCGACCCGTGAGTATCATATTCTCCAGGCCCTTCTTCTTCATTATGTGTCCCAGAAACTTCAGCTGCCTCTTTCTGACGTTAAGTATAAGCCTTTTCCTTGTATGTAACCTATCTAAGACCTCATCATTGCTCACATGCTTGGTCTATGATATCCTTAGCATCCTTCTGTAGAACCACATCTCCGCCTCCTTGAGTCTCTTCTTCATTGTTGAGGAGACCGTCTAACATTCGCTGCCGTAAAGGAGGACAGATGTCACGTAACATCTCAGTATTCTTCTATCTTTTTTATTTTGTTAATCCTCCTGTTTCGCAATCCTCTGCTTTTGGAATACGTCCTTGGCCTTCCCAATATGTCTACGGATCTCAGTGTCGCACTTACCGTCCTATGTCGGAACGCTTCCCAGATATTTAAACTTCCGCACCTGACCTGCATCATCATGTTTAAGCAATGTCAAAATTTTAAGGAAAAACAATATTTTAAATGTTTAAGATATGACACCTGCTAAAATCAAGCGGGTGTCATACCTTAAGCATTTAAGATAGTGTTTTTTTTTTCCTTAAAATATTGTCATTGCTTATAATAATGTCTAAGAATACCAGCTTGTTGATCATGATATCAGAAGGTGCCCAGCTTTTCCAATATTTTTCTACTATTTTTTCCAGTTTTATATGGACAAATAATCAGTGAAAAGGAATAGGGAGAAGAAGGATAAAAAAAAAGAGAGAGAAAGGTCCTAAAATACGCTTTCCACCCGGTTCAAGGATGTACCCTGACGGGAGGTATCTACAATGTACTTTAGGGGAGCAAGCAGAAAGAACGAAAAATAAATAAAATTTATATTAATAAATTCGTTACGCATATGATTATGCTTCTTTTTCTTTCTTTTTTATTTTAAATCTCTACTCAATTCTCACTGAACTCACCTCCTGCAACTACCAGCACCTCCACCACGCCAAACAAAACATTTTTTTCGGGTCAGTTTCTTGAAGATTTGATGCGAAAGCCTGAAGCGAGTTCCACGTGCGAAAGAGGGTACTGCTTGCTTGGCAAATTGTGCTCCAGTCAAGATAAGATGGCTATCTCCCCCCCCTCTCTCTCTCTCTCTCTCTCTCTCTATCTCCATATATATATATATATATATATATATATATATATAAAGAGAGAAACAGATAGATAGAGACTGGGGTGTTGGAAGGGACACGTAGTGTACGCGAAGCGATTGTGCTATGTTATGTTCAGACTTTTTCACTTACACCAGACACTACCGACAAAAGCAAAGCCACATGTATTCCTTTTGAGGGCGTGCGCCTGCGATTCTAATTTAGTTCGGCCATTTTGAAAAGTTTTGTATGCTTCTGTTCAAAGTGCGTTGTGCGCATGTGCGGATGTCCATACTGCACGAAAGGAGAATGACATTCGAATCAATGCGCGCGTTAAAAGAACTAAAATATGCAGAAAATGGTCAAGTGATCAAACTTTTTTCTTGCGCGTATCCGAACATTAAAAGCAAATAGTTTGAAACAAATATCTTCAGCTTTAAGGGGTAAAATGTTTTACTTATATATCAGTTGTGTGCTGAAGTTAATTATGATTTTTATTATAAAAATCGGTTAATGCGTGTTGGGGTCATTATTACAACAGCGCAAATAACGTTGTATTATAGAGTGGCCTAAGAAAAGTTTTAGCCGGTAGAAATAGACTATATTCAATTTCAAAATTTAATTACGTAATCCCAACTCAACATAAATAAACAGTATTTGGAACTAATATAGAGTAGGTCCTACATTTTCTAGTTTCAGTGCTTGTATTCGATTTTTCATGGATTTGATCAAGTTAATAACAATCATCTGATTCATATTTTGCCACTCATTTAGCAATGTTTAATCTTTAAGGGTTGCCACTGACGTGATTTTGGTTGTACGCTCTCGAAGTTTTCGGTCAATGTGCTCCCAAATGTGCTCCATTGGATTCATGTCAGGATTTGGAGCTACCCATGGCAGTGACTTGATTCCTTGCGATTCCTTCCAGGTCTTTACTACTTTGCTTGTATCACATGGCGCTCCATCTTCTTGAAAAAGGTAGATATTCTTGTCAATCTGATTGGTCTCAAATAGTGGGAGTATTCCTTTCTCTAATATTTGACAGTATTTTGGACCATTCAACCGCTCGTCAACAAGAAACTCAGATTTGCCTCCAAACCTGACAGCGCGCCACACCATTACACCAATCCCTTCATGTTTCACGGTCACCTGCAGATATTCAGTGTTCCAAGTCTCATTCTGATTTCTCCAAACATAAACCAATCTGGAATTAGAATATTGTCAGAATTTTCTCTCATCCGACCAAATTACAGACTGCCAAAATTCATAATCTTTTTTTGTCGAATTCTCTCGTCCAGTCCATACGAAGGTTCCTGATAATCTCTGGAATCAAGGGCTTCTTTCTTGCAACTCTTCTTTAATAGACTAGTTCTTTCACAGTCTTTCTCACTGTTCATGCTGTTGGCGACATCTTTGACGCTCTGACAACGGTTTCTGATGACTTACCCCTTCAGCACCCTTTTCGTTCGCTCAGGCACGATGCTTGGTCTTCCTGAATGTTGTTCCACACGACAATGGCTTTCTTCATTAAATCTCTTGACAACATTATTAACCGTTTGATGATTAACTTTGAAAAAGCTAGCAATTTCTCTATTTGACACACTGATGCCATCCTATTATTTGCCCTCGGTGAAATTCACCAATTTCCTTACTTCCGCGAACTTTCATTGCAAAATATAAGTCAACTATCGTTCATAGATGAGAGTAGCTTGATCCTAACACGGTATTAACTTAAAGAAAAGAAGAGATGTTATTACACAAGCCAAAATTGCTGTAATCAAGGGTGGCCAAAAACTTATCATAACCCACTGTATGTTTTGTTTAATGAGTTTAAATTGAAGAACTAAAAAAGTCCAGTCTATTTCACGAAGTAATAATAATTATCTTAAAAGCTGCCCTAACTGGCAGCATTTAAGCTAACTACTGCGGAGGGCTCTTAATTGGACCAGCGACTTGTTCAGGAGTTTGAGAGTCCCTAAGTCTTTGCATATTCTCAGCATTGGAAGCTCTCCTGGCTGCCGCTTTATCTAGGTTTTCATGTACACGGAACTTTCTTTTCCTCGCTATAGCCTTGGCTTAATTGATTGCAATCTGGTCCTCTGTTGGCGGAGATTTCTTTTTGTGAGGCATACTGCTACCGTATGCAATAGGCAACAATAAACTACAGAAGGACTCAAAATTGATCGCTGCATTTAAGTATTGCATCAATATTTAAGCTTACCTTTTAAAAGTTCAAAGATACTTCTTCTGTCGTCACTTAGTTTAAAGACAGTTTGGTGTACGCAAGTCCTTACTTTCCGTACGAACAATTATTTCTATTTCATGAGTGACTTTCGCTGAATTTCGCAATTCATTTAAATTATTCCCAAATTCATTTTCAAGTTATAAAAATTGTTATCCTACACAAAAAAAAATTATTCGCAAAAAATCACGTAAAAAAGTCGCCGAAAACATTTGCAGTCATGAAAAATTGGGAAAATCTAAAATTTCATGATTGTGGATTCGGATCCGGGCTGGGATGTTTTTAATTTGCTGAGGGAGTTGGTTTGATTTTAAAAAAATGGTATGATATGTTGGGCTACGGCCTCTAGGAGGAAAGTTGAAAAGGTGTGACATTCGCATTTATTTATATAGATTAATATGACGTTCGCACTCTCCCCGATAATATTGGTCCGATTTTGTTATATTTTTGCATCAACTATGAAAGAGGAAAAGAAATCAAAAGGTGATTATAAAAAAAAAAAAAATAATGATGTCAGTTTTTAAAAAAAAAATATTGTATGTTTTTAAAACCTTACATCATCAAATTTAATACTAACGGGACATATTGAAGACAGGAGTGACAGAGGAAAAGCACATAACCTTCCTAGCTAGCTCGATATCAACCGTTTTAGTTACAACTATTTTAGGCAAGCATTATTAATATTTTCAATTTTCTCCTCTTCCATCATAAATATTTCCACATTATTTTTTCTAAACTTTATGCATGTATGTTCAAAAATCATTTTATATTAAACATTTGGATAAAGGATACGTACAGAGTGCGATGGATAAATTGTTGCCATTTTATATTTATAATTTCGCGCATGCGCGTTGTCTGTTTTTCATTTTCTCGACTGCATATTAGAGTAGCGTCAGTTAAGCACTGTCTGTAAGAAAAAGCGTACCAAGACGCAATTCACTCGGCCAGAAATCTGGAAACGACGTAATGTATTGGTTGGCATTCGCGCCGGAAACTGCAATATGAACATTTCAGTGAGTTTGGGTGTCAATCTGAGGACAGTGAAGAGGATTTAGAAAGAGTTGGTTGAGTCTTTTGGTGATTACGAAGGTACGGCATCTCTAAAAACTCACTCTGATCGTTCTGGTAAGAAAAGAACTACCGAATTTGTTGGTGAGGGACTCAGACTCAACACGGAGGCCCACATCAAGTAGTTCTGTCCTGGGTCATGAGGATGGCTGCTGGAAGACCCTATGTCTGGCAACAGGACTCACTATGCCACACGGGCAGGAGAAGCCAGTTATGGCTATCAGACCATTTCTGCGACCACATCACCCCTTATATATAGCTACCTAACTCCCCAGACTGCAAGCCCCTTGATTATTGTGTGGGGTGCAGTTGGCCGAGAGACCAACAAAACTCCTTGTAACACCAAAGATGAACTGAAGGTAAGGATTATGACAGCATCCACCAACTTAAACAAGGAGACCGTACAGAAGTGTTGCAGGAGATTTCGAAGACGTCTGGAGACCGTAGTGATTTTGTTGAATAAATTTACTCTTGATTATTTCAAGATATTTTTGTGTAATTTTGGTAAATATATCTGTTAGAATGAGGTGTCAGTGTTATTTTCATTTTTGTGGCATCTAGACGACAATTTATCCATCGCACCCTGTATAAGGAAAAACACTGAATCTTAAATGCAGATACAACTTGACTAATTACAGAGTAGTCTCCCTTTATTTATTTTCATGTCATTACAATATAAATTCGATAAATACTAAGTGAAATGACATCGAGCTTATCGATTGACTTTAATTGCTTTTAACATATGTCCTACCAGAGATCTGTTTAAACTGACGCCATCATTTTCTTTTTCTGAATATCTTACGCATAATTATAAACTAGAAATTTGGAGAATACATTTTTCACTAAAACATGTGGGAAAAGTTCCATATCTTCAGCTGAAAAAAAATGGTCTTTACGCAACATGCTCACAATGCATTGAATAGGGAAGGTTTCAGTTTAAACTGACGCCAAGAGGATTTGGGTTTATATAAAGATGGGTGTATGTTTTCATTGAAAGGTGAAATGATTATACAAAGCCTTAGTCACAGAATACTGACATGAGGATATTTAGCAACAGACGTTTAATATTTATATATCTTTTAAACAGGGTTTTATTCCTTGTTTCCTGTTTAGGTTGGGTTTCCGGTCACTTCTAAAGTCTACTGCAACTCTGTACTTCCGACGT
This sequence comes from Acanthosepion esculentum, assembly GCA_964036315.1. NCBI lineage: Eukaryota > Metazoa > Mollusca > Cephalopoda > Sepiida > Sepiidae > Acanthosepion > Acanthosepion esculentum. The sequence goes on from OZ038485.1 coordinate 39,138,165, forward strand.
CCCCACCTAAACTCTGTAACTTTATTCATTATTTATTTGTTTCTTTTTCCTCAATAGGAGTAGATAGATTCGCCTATCGTTTGGTTCACACTCCTCTCCTGTCTTTTGAACAGGAGTAGAAAGGTTTATACCTTGTTTTCTATTTAGGATTGGATTTCCGGTTGCTTCTAAAGTTTACAACAATTCTATACGTCTAGCCTAAACTATGAAATTTTATTTACTATTTATTTGGTATTTTTTCTTCAATAGGAGTAGATAGGTTCACCTATCGTCTGCTTCACACTCCTCCGTTGCCTTTTGATCAAGAGCAGAGAGGTTTATTTTTTGTTTCCTGTTAGGGATTGGATTTCCGGGTCCTTCTAAAGTCTACTATAACGCCATACTTCTGACGTCTCAACCTAAGCTGTGAAATGATATTTAATATGTATTTTTATTTTTCTTCAATAGGAGAAAATAGGTTCGCCTATCGTACGCTTCACATTCCCCATCGGTCTTTTGATCATGAGTAGAGGTTTATTCTTTGTTTCCTGTTTAGGGTTGGGTTTCCGGTTCCTTCTAAATTCTTCTTATTCTCTTTCGCTCCCACTAGTCACCCGCGTCTTAGTGGCATTTTCCCCTTTCTTTAGTCCGGATTTTCTTTACTAATAAAATAACGAATAATTAATTTTAAAAAATATGCTTATTATTATTAAAAAGTATCCACCTGCTTTAATCTATTACTCCAGATTTTCACGTTCCACTAATAAAATGGCAGATACATTTCTTGCAATTTCTCATTGTGAATAAGGTAGGTCGAACCGTAGTATTGCACTCAATTTGAAAGTTGATGTTTGTCACGATAAATAATGGGACAGAATATATATATATATATATATATATATATATATATATATATATATATATATATATATATATATATATATATATATATATATATATATATAGAGAGAGAGAGAGAGAGAGAGAGAGAGAGGTAATGGATAACGGCTTGGATTGAGGAATCGGAGAGCCGAGTTCGAATTCCAGTCCAATCCATTACATTCACTTATGTGCTAATACCCTTGGGAAATCCTTTTCTTCTCCCCCCATCTATGGGTAAAATAGCAAAACAGACTGGGTTATATAGCCTTGGATGGCAACTGGTCTAGGAGAAGGACAACTCAGAATTCAAAACCTGCGGAGAGTATTTTGGGGACCTTGTGGCACTCAGTGCACCAGATCTCTGTATTCGTCCCTTCAAAAAGTGTGGATGGTCCTGCATGAAACCTTCACCACTATAATCAAATCTCATGTGTCGGCGTCCGGTTCTCAGTTTCTAGGAACTGATCTGCTTGACCCTCATACGTCGAATTCGACGGGAGAGTCGATGATTATATATATATATATATATATATATATATATATATATATATATATATATATATATGTGTGTGTGTGTGTGTGTGTGTGTGTGTGTGTGTGTGTGTATATATATATATATATATTGAGGAGCTGAATACAGAGACCTGGTGCACTACCTGCCACAGGGTCCCCAAACGACCCTCCGTAGGTTTTGAATTCAGAGCTGTCCTTCTCCTAGACCAGTTGCCATCCATCCTATAAACCCCAGTCTGTCCTGCTATTTACTCATAGCTGGGGGAAGAAGAAGTGGATTCACGCCTTTCTTAAGAGTATTAGCACGTAAGTGAATGTAATGGATTCGACTGGAATTCGAACTCGGCTCTCCGTCCTGGATAAGATGATAAACTACATCCGACAGCAAGGCCTCTGATCAGGAGGTTTTGAGGAGCGTGGAACCACCTCTTAATTGCTGGTGTTCCCATGTCCACCCTGACACGGGGTGGTAGCACCTGTTAGGTTCCCAGCTATGGGCAAATAGTTGACACCCAAACTGGGGTCAAAACACTATGAAAGTGTAAAAATAGGCTTTAATACCAGAAATACTTTTTTTGTAAAAAAATATTACCAGAAGTACATTATTGCCAGCAATACATTTTTGAAAAAAAAATATTACCAGCTATACATCTTTTTGAAAAAAAATATTACCAGCAATAGATTTTTGAAGAAAAAAAATTATCGGCATTAAATAACCAATTAAGGTTCATATACCGTAAAACAAAACAAGGTAAACCAAACCTATTTAAATTTGACAAACGGAAACGTTTGTTGAAAATAGATTTGATTATGCATTTTGTCATTCAAGGCTTCATCAGATCCCAAAACGAAAGAATGAAATGTGTGTATGTATATTGGCGTAAGTACTTAAATAAATATTGAAATTAATAGTTAAGCATAGCCACAGATACATATACACACATTTTATTCTTTCGTTTTTGGATCTGGTGGAGCCTTGAATGACAAAATGCATAATCAAATCTGTTTTCAATCAAAATTACACAAAAATATCTTGAAATACTATAGAGTAAATTCATTCAACAAAATTGCCATTGGCTTTACAAACGATTTGGTAATCTGCAATTCTTCTGGACAGTCTTCTTGTTTAAGTTGGTAAATGCTGCTATAATCCTTGCCTTCAGTTCATCTTTGGTGCTACCAACTTTTGTTGGTCCCTCGCTCAACTGCGCCCGACACATAATAATCAAGTAGGTTGCAGTCTGGGGAGTTAGGTGGCAAGATTTAAGGGGGGATGTGGTCGCAGAAATTGTCTGATATCTGGCTTCTCCTACTCGTATGACATGGTGCAGAGTCCTGTTGCCATATATAGGATCTTCCAGCAGCCATCCACTTGACACAGGGCAGCACTACATGCTGCAAGCAATTTATGTAGGCCTCCGTGTTGAGTCTGAGTCCCTCTGGGAAGATGAATGGAGGTATAACGTCGTTATCACTAGTGAACACTCCAAACACCTTCGTAATCACAATTAGACTCATCCAACTCTTTCCAAATCTTTTGCACTGTCCTCAGGCGAACACCCAGACTCTCTGAAATGTTCGTATTGGAGCTTCCCGAGTAGTTTGGTTTGGTTTGGTTTGTTTTACGGTATATCAATCTTAATGGGTCATTTAATGCCGACAACTTTTTTTTTTTTCTGGTAATATTTTTGTTTTGTCAAAAATCTATTTCTGTTAATATTTTTTTCCTCAAAAACGTATAGCTGGTAAGATTATTTTTACAAAAACGTACAGCTAGTAATATTTTTTCAAAATGGTAATAGTTTTTTTCTAAAAACGTATTGCTAGTAATATTTTTTTTCTTCAAAAATTTATTTCTGGTAATAATTTTTTACAAAGTATTTCTGGTATTAAAACCTATTGATACACTTTTATAATGCTTTTTACCTCAGTTTCGGGGTTAACTATTTGCCAATAGCTGGGACCCCTAACAGGTGCTACCACCCCGGTTCAGGTTGAACCTGGGAACACCAGCAATTAAGAGGGGGTCCCACGCTTCTCAAAGCCTCCTGACCAGAGGCCTTGCTGTTGGACATAGTTTAGCGTCTTACCCTAGACGCGGATGTAGTTTATCGTCATACCGCGGACTCGTATGTAGTTTATCGTCATACCCAGGACGGCTTCCGGGGTGGATTCCAAGCAGTACAGCATGCTGTTTCCAAAGTTCTGGCAGAATTAATTGCGATATGGTTTCTCTTTTTTGCTCACTGACGATGTCCAACTGACCCTACTATAGTGTGCAGACGACAAAATCAAAAAACAAACAACGCGCATGCGCGAAATTAAAAATATAAAATAGCGACAATTTGCCCATCTCACCCTGTATATGTATCATGTTACTACATATGTTTAATTTCGCATCTATACATGTTTATATAGACCGATTCATTTAGGTGCGCACACAAATACAAAAAAACACATGGCTATCATATAACTTTTGGACAACATTTTGCTTATTATATACTGTATTTGTCCGTTATTGTTTTTATTTGTTTATTTTTTGTAAAATGTTTCATTTCTTTTCTTTTTACGCCGCCATCGTTAAAGGAAAATAAAACTACTAAGCAAACCGTTACATTAAGAAGCAAAATAAATGCGGACGAATTAAATATCATCAGGGGAACGGACACACCCGAAGCAAGAAAAGATGGCGGCCGAAACTAAATATACAGCTTTTGAAGCAATCAACATTATTACTTCGTCTACCTTTTCCCCACCCACCAACACTCCCACAGCAAGAAGAGTCACAACATTCGCGCCACAATGACCATTTCTTCCATATTTACTACAAAGCCGTTAAACTCTCTTTGCCAAAGGACGTCTTTGATAATTTCTTTTAATGCCATGACCCTTCAGGACGTAAGCCATCACCTCCAGTTTTCTTTATTACCAGCAAATCGCCGTGAATTTGAGGGAAGGATAATGGAGTGGTTACCCGTTACTTTCTAATGAAGTTTTGAATTTTGAATTGTCATTCTCTTAGACTGATTGCCACACAAGGCTATAGAGAACATTCGACCCTATTATGTAGTTTATAGCTGGGGTAGTGGTTTGGTTTGCCGTTGCTTTACACACGGTTTGAAACTCTGAGCTGTTCTTCTCTTCTATTGACTCCGACCAAAGGCTAGAGAAAACAGGTTACCCTGCTATTTACCTATAGCTGAAGAATTTTATTTTTATGCTCCCATGTCGCAAGGAACTAGGCGGCCATGTATCTATACAAAATGTTTCTTCATTATCTGTGAATTAATATGACTACTTTAGAATGGAAGTGGTGTGTTTTCCCGTTGTTTTCTAATATAGTTTTTAATTTTGAATTGTAAGACTGGTTGCCACACAAGGCTATAGAGGACATTCTCCCTTACTATGTAGCTTATAGCTGGAGTAGTGGAGTGGTTTGCCGTTGCTTTCGCAACGGTTTTCTATTTAGAATGGGGCTTTTGTTATACTATCTGGTGTCCAAGGCTCGTAAAAAGATGTCAGTCCGGCTATTTAAGATATACCTGGGTAATTTTCTTTTTATAATCCAATATCCTTTCAGGGCCTAAAATGGTTATGGATCCCTATAAATTCTGTTTCTTTATTATCTAAGAATTGCTATGACTCCTTGGAAAAGGCTGTGGAGCGGTTTCCGGTTTCTTTTCTAATGTAGTTTTGAATTTTGAATTGTCATTGTCTTAGAATGATTGCCAAGCAAAGCTATAGAGAACATTCTGCCTTACGATATAGCTCGGGTAGGTCGGGTAGCATAGGGGTTTCCCGTTGCTTCCTTCGCGGTTTTAATTCAAAATGCTCCTTTTATTAGACTGTCAAGTCGAGAAAGCCTGGGCGAGCTGAAGACTGAAATGAGACAGATTAACGCCTTTCTAAAGGGCGTTGGAACATCGTCAATGCAACGGACCAGGCTGGAATTTATACTCAGCTCACTGTTCCTACTTTCCAGATTGTTAACCATTACAAGCACAACCATATTTCTTAATTTATTCTTACACTTGAATGAAATCTCACGCAGTATTTCTTATTAATGTCTTTTGTTTTTTATCGTTATTTCTTATGTGTTTTGGACTCAATGGTTCTTGCATGTCTTTGCAGGGCCGGGTATCGCTTCCTTTCGCTTCAGACAACCAATATACGTTCGTTATTTTCTTTTTTTCCCACAAAACTTACCATATGTCATGCCGTATCAAATTTAAACCATTGGTCAGTCCTTAAGACCGCGGTAATTCAAAGGCTAAGACGTCTGCGTCAACTTTGAACATGTTCCTGTTCGCTTTTACCGTCTCATTTTTATTCCCTAAGAGTTTGTTGATTATAAATTAATTTTGCTTTGATGTCTAAACCTGTCGGGGCTGGAATTTACACTCAGCTTACCGTCTCCATTTTCCAGATTGTTAACCATTACAAGCACAACCATATATTTCTTCATTTATTCTTACACTTAAATGAAATTTCACGCAGTATTTCTTATTAATTACTTTTGTTTTTTATCGTTATTTCTTATTTCTTTTGGCTTTAAAAACAAAAGAAAAAAACTTTTTTTTCTTACATTATTTCTTTCAAAAAATTTTGTCTTTACATTTGTATTTTTCTTTAGATTATAAACATTGAAATGTCTCATAGTGCTTGTTATTATTTTTTTTTTTTACAGTTTATTGATTTATTGATTTGGGTTTTTTACGATTTACATATTTTTGGATTGTAAGAATATTTTGGATATGATCATGATTTTGTTATTGTTTACAGCTTAGGATTTGTGGTCTTGAAATCCTTTCTTTCGTTCATTCTTTCCTTTTAAACTATGTCATTTTTTTTCTTTCTATCTTTCGTTATTTCAACTGTTTCTTACGTTCTTTCTCTTACACCACATCACTTTCCATTCTTTCTCTCTTTCTTTTTCAACCTTTCTTTCTTTCTTTTCAACTTTCATTCTTTCTTTCTTTTACAACACCTTCGCTGTTCTTTCCATTCTTTCTTTCTTTCGTCCTTTCTTTCTTTCTTTCTTTCTTTCTTTTTCTTTCAGTCTTTCTTTATTTCTTTAACTTTTTTCTTTCATCCTTTCTTTTTCTTTCAGTCTTTCTTTCATTCTTTATTGAACTTTTTTCTTTCATCCTTTCTTTTTCTTGCAATCTTTCTGATATGTCCCGGAAAGTGATATATTTGATCGAAGTAGCTAAGTGTTTTTGGCTACTGAAACCAAGTAGTACACGGTAGCAATAATGGACTGGTACTCGTCGTAGTCGCAGGTAATATGCTTAGGCAATAGGTGTAGACTAATAGGATAGCCAATGGCGTAGTCCAATGGGCGTCGTCAATAGACTTGGACTCTGTCGTACCTACGCGTCCGTCTGTATTTATGACGGACACCAGCCAATCATATTCCAGTGAGGGGGAACACATATACGTATGCATATTCCATTACATCACTTTCTTTCATTCTTTCTTGGACTTTTTTCTTTCATCCTTTTTTCTTTCTTTCTTTTCAACTCTTTCATTCTTTCATTCTTTCACAACACCTTCGCTATCCTCTTCTTTCATTCTTTCTTTCCGTAATTTGTGTCCTTCTCTCTTTCATGCAATATGCAGCTTACGGTCAAATCACTCTGAAAACGCCGTTTCTCGCCCAATCACCTTAGTTAAAGCCGTCTCAAGCCCGGTCGCTAATTAGATGGAGAACCGCTTGGGAACACTATAAGCGACCTCTTTACAATCCAAAATATGTTTTGACTTTATGTAAGCCACAAAGTACTGATAAACCGTCAAAAACTAAATCAATGAATCATACGGTCAGTCAGTTAAGTGCGCTATGTGAGACAGTGATGAGGTTAAACTTCACTACTCTAAAGTTATCTGCCTGAATTTGAGGATATTTCCTCTGATCTTTGATCTTTTCTTGCGTATGAGAGACTCTCGCTTTTCCTTCTCGCGTGGGGCGCTTAATAAGCATCTTGTTATCCAGTTGTCCCGTGTTTGCACATCCCAAACTACGATGGATCGACCACCTGTTTACATGTCGAGAGCGTCCATTGACATCCACTGAGGTTCAATTCTACACACGGTGGCAATGCGGACGTCTCCCAGGTTAACTCGTGGATGCATCTTGGTCCTCTAATCCTCAGATGTTCCTGTATAACATCGAAGTCTCGTTCGGTATCTATTAGGGTGGGTGCAGGAGATGTTGAGGCCACCACAGATCAAATCCTCTTTGAACAAAGGCTCTGTATTGACATGATTCACACATCTGGTATTTACTGGCGTGGTTCAGATACTACACTACTACAACATCTCCCAACAGGATTCATTCAAGTATACATACATACATATATATATATATATATACATATATATATATATATACATATATATATACATATATATATATACATACATATATATACATACATATATATATACATATATATATATATACATATATATATACATATATATATACATATATATATATACATATATATACATATATGCATATATATACATATATATATATACATATATATATATATATATACATATATATATATATATATACAGATAGATAGATAGATAGATAGATAGATAGATAGATATTGATAAAATTAGTGGTCACTATATATATATATATATATATATATATATATATATATATATATATATATATATATACATATATATATATGTATAAATTTCCAACAGGATAGAATCCAGGGAGAGATCAGTGTCCAAGACAGAGCAAGAATATAAAAGACTCAAACAGTAATACTCCATGGTTATAATTTATTACATTGGAATCGTAAACACGATCCAATTCATCAAACCTAACAATGACGATTTGGATCGTCATTAGTGTTTGAGCCTTATATATATATATATATATATATATATATATATATATATATATATATTTCATTAAAGACGATCCGAACACCTTACGTTACACCTATCTGACCACAGCTCTATTAGAACCCACTTAAACACACACACAAGCTTACCAGACTCCATCTGAAACATACTAGTAGAAAATACAAGCATAATAACCTCATCCACCTGTAAAAAAATATTTAAAATAATGGAAGCCTTAATAATGAAAAAGAAAAAGCCAACGCTCAGTAATATTAACTACGAACATGGCCATAATGTGCTGTATTTGGAAAATAAAATAGCCCTATAAGTCTAGAAACATACACACAACGCATACATTCAGTTAAAAAGTAAAAATAAAATCATCCTTGATAAGGGCTAAAAGTATAGCCTAAAGCGCTCGGAATTACAGAACATTTGGACAGTTTCTACACACTCTGTATCCAGAAAAGAAAACACTTGTTCGAACAGAAGTAAAATTAAATAATAAGCTTAATCTTAGTAACTTGTCTGTCGTCTTAAATGAAACCAGTATAAATTAAGGATTGCTACCTAAATACACAATTACATATATACATATATATATATATATATATATATATACATATATATATAATTGTGTATTTATATGTGTGTATATATATATATACACATATATATATATATATATATATATATGTTTTTTGTATATATATATATATACATATATATATTTATATACGTGTGTGTGTGCGCGCACGGTTGTGTATGTGGTTCCAGGTATTGTTATTTGTTTTATTAAATGTGTTTGTTGTTATCTACTTCTTAAAATGTGTTTCTTTGTAGTAAAACTTAGCTTTTAGATAGATATATATATAGATAGATAGATAAATAGATAGATAGATAGATTAGCAGAGATAGATAGATAGATAGATAGATAGATAGATAGATAGATAGATAGATAGATAGATAGATAGATAGATAGATTCAAGCAGATGGTTTCAGATAGATAGATAGTTACTAAACTTAATTTTAGAATCATAGTAAGAGGGTGCTGCGCCAGTTTCCAGACAGAGAGGACCTGCCTGCCTTTAAAATTAAATCTCCCACATTGTATAAACTCATAAACACAACTTCACGAAACCTTATCCTGCTGGAAACCCAGATATCCCATCGGGAAATTTGACACCTTTTCACCAATTAGGGGCCGCATGGGTGCTTGCAGGTGTTCGCAGGGCCGGGTATCGCTTCCTTTCGCTTCAGACAACCAATATACGTTCGTTATTTTCTTTTTTCCCACAAAACTTACCATATGTCATGCCGTATCAAATCTAAGCCATTGGTCAGTCCTTAAGACCGCGGTAATTCCAAGACTAAGACCTCTGCATCAACTCTCAGCATGTTCCTGTTCGCTTTTAATGCTTCATTTTTATTCCCTAAGAGTTTTGTAGACTTTGTTGATTATAAATGAATTTTGCTTTGATGTCTGACGTGCTGTAAGTTTCTTAATAAATGAATGGATATTAAGTCTTTCGTTCCTATTCTTTCTTTCTTTCTTTCTTTCTTTAAAGCCTTTCTTTCTTTCACAGCACGTCGCTTTCTATTCCTTTCTTACTTTCTTTCTTTCTTTCTTTCGTTCCTATTCTTTCTTTCTTTCTTTCTTTCTTTCTTTCTTTCTTTAAAGCCTTTCTTTCTTTCACACCACGTCGCTTTCTATTCCTTTCTTACTTTCTTTCTTTCTTTCGTTCCTATTCTTTCTTTCTTTCTTTCTTTCTTTCTTTCTTTCTTTCTTTCTTTCTTTCTTTCTTTAAAGCCTTTCTTTCTTTCACACCACGTCGCTTTCTATTCCTGTCTTTCTTTTTTTTCTTTCTTTCTTTCTTTCTTTCTTTCTTTCTTTCTTTCTTTCTTTCAAGCGCCTCTTTCATTCTTTTGCACTATGGCGCTTTCTTTCCTTTTCTTTCCTTCTTTCTTTCTGATTTTCTTTCTTTTCTTTTCTTTGCAACATTTTTCTTTTCTTTTTTTTACGCCCTTCTCCATCCCTACTCCCTCTCTCCTTTCTATCCTTCCTCTTCTTTCCTCCTTTCCTGTTTTCTTTTCGGTTTTGTCCTTTTATTTCTTTTACACGTCATCCTCTCCTCCCTTTCTTTCTTTTTTCTTTCTTTCTTTCTTTCTTTAAAGCCTTTCTTTCTTTCACACCACGTCGCTTTCCATTCCTGTCTTTCTTTCTTTCTTTCTTTTAAGCGCCTCTTTCATTCTTTTGCACTATGGCGCTTTCTTTCCTTTTCTTTCCTTCTTTCTTTCTGCTTTTGTTTGTTTCCTTTCTTTTCAATATTTTTCTCTTCTTTTTTTACACTACGTCCTTCTCCATCCCTACTCCCTCTCTTCTTTCTTTCCTTCCTTCTTCTCTTCTTTCCTCCTTTCCTTTTTTTCTTTTCTGTTGTGTCTTTTCATTTCTTTGACACGTCATCCTCTCTTTCTTTCTTTCTTTCTTTCTTTCTTTCTTTCTTTTAAAGCCTTTTTTCTTTCTTCCTTTTACACCACGTCGCTTTCTATTCCTTTCTTTCTTTCTTTCTTTCTATCTTTGTTTCTTTTTTTACACCACACCCCTTTTCTTTCTTTCTTTCTTTACACCACACCCCTTTTCTTTCTTTCTTTCTTTACACCACACCCCTTTTCTTTCTTTCTTTCTTTACACCACACCCCTTTTCTTTCTTTCTTTCTTTCTTTACACCACACCCCTTTTCTTTCTTTCTTTCTTTCTTTACACCACACCCCTTTTCTTTCTTTTATACCTTCTCTAACCTTTCCTTTTTTTCTTTCTTTTCTCTAGTATACAACTTAAAACACCAGTCCTCATCCGATCAACGAAGTTAAGCAGTATCGAGCCCTGTCTTTAATTAAATGGGTAACCGCTTGGGAACACAGGGTACTGTAAGTGGCCTCTTAAAAACCGAAAGAGGTTTTGACTAAGTAGCCCACAAACGTTTGGTAAGCCGTAAAAAAGTCAAATAATATAGTAAAGAAATAAGTACTTCACCTGGCACCCATGCCTCGTCATGAGGTATTCCTCAAGAAAAATCGCTAGAATGGTACTTCTTTTCCAAAGGTACTCTAGGAAATGATACCTCTAGAAAAACTCACCTAATAAAAAAGGAAGCGGAACAATTAAGAAATGGTGTGCAGCAAACAGGAATAGGATAAAAAAAAAACAAATAAGTTCTGTGTTCTAAAATAAAAGGTTCGAATATATTTTATTCTTGATAAAGCTCTGAAATCGACATAGAAGTATTTTTTCTTTTTTTTAAGTTAAATGTTAGTTACACCGTAAAATTGTTCCCACTGCTTTTTCTATAGATACTTTCATGCTAATTGTTTTGATGAACTTTCTTTTATGTGGCTTCATTGGTTTTCATTTTTAAATGTTGTTATTTTTATTCCCCACTCCCTAGACAAATTATGCATATGGAGACTAGTTATGATTACATAGAGATCTAGAGGTATTACGGTGACTGTAGTAAGAATGGTGTTGTTTTGGTGTAAGGAATACTGTGGTATATTTGGTCAGTAATTGTGGCTAGCTAAGTTTAAGGTAAGACAAATTGAAAACCAGCTTTCCTCTGTCAACCCTTTTAGCCTTGTGCCACATTTTTGTGTTATAACAAAATAAATATTACTTTCCTTTATTATTATTTTTATTCCCCCTGTCAGACAAATTGTACACATGGGAACTAATTAGGACTACATTGAGACTCTGAGGTATTATGATAGCTGTAGTAAGGTGTTTTGGTGTAAAGAATACTGTGGTATATTTGCGTCAGTAATAGGGGCTAGCTAAGTTTAAGATACGACAGATTGATGATCAGCCTTCCTCTATCCACCCTTTTTCCTTGTATTACTCAAAATAAATATTACTTTCCTCTATGGCACCTAGACTTTATGAATTTAAGCGCAGTACTAGATTGGCGGCAAGGTCTCATCATTTTGCAATTGAAATAGCTAGATGCAACTGTAAGTTCTACCCAGTCAACAGTGATATTCAAAAATCTGAATGCAATGTCAAATGTTATCTTCTGTCTTCAGAATTCTCGATCTGTTATTGTCTTATCTCCTTAAAAGTATATTTTCTCATATTTCCTAACACTTGCGTCTTAGTGGCGTTATAACCTTGTTTGGTCTGAAAAAATATTATTATTGGCTTCAATGCTATCATTACACTAAACTTTCCCAATTTTCTCAAAATATTTGTCTTTGTAAAACGTTCTTTAATTATATATATATATATATATATATATATATATATATATATATATATATTTGAATTGGACATAGTCCGACAATTTATTAAAGACATTTTTTATATGTTTAACGTTCTTTTTATAGATACAAGAATTTTAAGCAAATGGTCTGTTTTATAATAAACAGTATTAAATAACATTTACCGGCCTGAATGTCCGAGAAATTTTCATAGAAAATTTTCGTTCTCCGACAGGAATCGAACCTGTATCCTATACACGCGAAATGACGGTTCCGTACAGGTTCGATTCCTGTCGGAGAACGAAAATTTTCTATGAAAATTTCTCGGACATTCAGGCCGGTAAATGTTATTTAATACTGTTTATTATAAACAGACCATTAAGACTTAAAATACTTGTATCTATAAAAAGAACGTTAAACATATCAAAAATGTCTTTATATATATATATATATATATATATATATATATATATATATATATATATATATATATATATATATATATATATATTAATTGAAACATAATGTTCCTTGGATTTTTTTTATGGTTAATAATGTGAAATTTGGAAAATCCAGTAAAAAATATTGGAAGAGAGTCAGGTTATCTACTATAATTTATAGATATTATATGAAGTATCATATACATTAACAGTGCAACTATGATTTACATTATTCGAACTATTGTCTTCATCTTTGTCGCCATATTTATTACAACGTTTCGGCCGCTGTACGCTCCGCGTGCCATGTTTAATGGGTGTCAGTTATCAGTTATCTCCTGTTAATTTCCCTCTGAAAATTCTTCACTGCCTTAACCGGGTATTGAACTCACACTCTTTGGGTCCTATCACTGGATCTAACACCTTTATCCACTGTGCCATGTGTCCTTGAGGAACTAGAACAGTCTACCCCAGTGAGCGAAATAAAGGGTTCAGTTCGACATTCCAACCACCTGAAGAAGGCCAGAGCGTACAACGGCCGAAACGTTGTAATAAATATGGCGACAAAGATGAGGACAATAATCCGAATAATGTAAATAATGTACATAATACCTCATCTCAGAAATATAGACAGATAGTGCAAATATTAGTTTTAAAATTTAGATAAATGAAAAAGTATCTGATAATGTGAGTGCATATATATATATATATATATATATATATATATATATATATATATATATATAAATATAAAAGTGAACATACATGCAACTTACCTGACGATTGCACTAGCATGAAACAGACTGTCGCCTCTATGTGTTGACTTCTATGTTCACTTTTATATTTACACACGCTCTATCTCTAATATTGAGCACTTTATCCCATAAATATAGCACACTTTAAGACTATATTTCTTCATATATATATATATATATATATATAGTGTCTTGTTACCTAAAACATTTCACTGTGAGAGAGACCCTTTGTATAAAACATCTGGGACCAAGTATAAACCTCAACTTATTCAGTAACGGAAATGGCATTTTGAAGGTTTTTTTGTTTCTTTGTTTTTGTTTTTTGGGGGGTTTTTTTTCAATACAATTCCTAACATACTCAACTCACGTGGCTCGGAATAAATCTACTAGTATATAGACAGCACAAAAATATACATCTGAAACAGACTAACATGAAACGGTATTGACAGCATTTAACAAGACACCCTTGAAAATGGCTAAAGAAATGACCGATAGCCTTTGGAACAATAGAAACTACGGCCAAATTTTACATTCACTTACTCGCACAAAACGAAAAAACAAGAATATTTGAAAAAAAATCACCAAAAGAAATGTTGCTGCCCAAATTTATATTATATGTATATGTATACCAGCTGAAAAACCGCTCTATCGGACGACATTTAAGCTAACTTTTTGCAGAGGGTTCTTGACTGGGCCTAAGGAGTTTGAGAATACATAATCTTTGCATATTCTCAGTATTGGAATCTCTCCTGGCTGCCGTTTGATCTGTGTTTTTATTTGCACAGGACTTTGTTTTCCTCGCCGCAGCCTTGGCTCTTTTGATTGCAATCTCGTCCTTCGTTGACGTAGAATTCTTTTTGCGAGGCATACTGCTGCCGTATGCGACAGGCAACAATAAACTACAGAAGAACTCAAAATTGATCGCTGCATTTAAGAATTGCATTTATATTTAAAACTACTTTTTAAAGTCCAACGATAATTCTTCTGCCGACACTTAATTATAAAGACAATTTGATGTGCGCAGGTCCTTACTTTCCGTACAAACAATTATTTTTTTTATTTTGTGGCTGACTTTCGCTGGATTATGCAACTAATTTCAATTATTCCCGAATTTATTTCTTAGTTATAAAAATTGTTATCGTACAAAAAAAAAAAAAATCACCGTAAGAAGTCAAGGAAACATCGCTGAATACAATGGCAGTAAAAAAATCTTGGTATTTCAAAATTTCGGGATTGCGGGTCTGTATCCTGCCCGGAATGTTTTTAATTTGCTAAGGGAGTCGGCCTTATTCCAAAATGGTATGATGTGTTGGGCTATATATATATATATATATATATATATATATATATATATATATATATATATATATATATATCCGGATGTAATGAGATAAAATAATATATAAATTCTAACGTTCACAGCATTATGCACCGAAATGAAGTTGCATCATTGTAGTGACTAAATTGTATTTGTCTATATAAAAAATTGTAAATATGTGTGTGTGCGTGTGTGTCTGTGTCTGTATTGTGCACGCACGCGCGTGTGTGTGCGTTAGTGTTTGTGTGTGGGGGGTGCGTGTGGGATATGTGCAATTTACCAACAAAAAGTGAAAACGGGGAGACAGAGTCAAAGTGGAAAATCAACAGAGAACGCATTTTTCCTCATATACAGTTTTGTGCTTTTTTATTCTAACCTGAGGAAACATGAAAGAGCAGACGCTCTCGGCGAAACACGTCGTCTATTGATTTTACACTTTATCTCGTAATCTTCATATATATCCAACGGATCGATTACCAGTACTATATATATATATTACCAAATGTGCTCTTTCCTATTTTTCTGCATACCTGCATATATATATATATATATATATATATATATATATATATATATATATATATATATATATATATATATATGATTAATATGAGTTAAATTTTGTCATTTAGCTGATTGAAGCTACCATATATATATATATATATATATATATATATATATATATATATATATCAATTCACCCCAAGCAAGGTGATAATCCACCTAAGACGAAAAGAGCTACTAGGAGTGAAAGAGAATTAGAAAACTTTAGAAGGAAGCGGAAACCCAATCCTAAACAGGTCACAAGGGATAGACATCTACGCCGCCAATACGACTCAGAGTTTCATGCTAGTGCAATCTTCAGGTACTGGTCTTTTTTATACATATATATATATATATATATATATATATATATATATATATATATATATATATATATATATATGTATATATATCTATATATATATCTATATATATCTATATATATATATATGTGTGTGTGTGTGTGTGTGTGTGTGTGTGAATTTAAAATAAGGATTACATGTGTCAAAATGCTTAAATAAGAATCAAGTCAGAACACCTTTATAAACTTGACATATGTTGCTCGATTCATCAGGAATTTTCGGAAAGAGAATACGCGAACATGTTGCGATATTTTTAAATCTATGTTTTTTGCTTTCATTGGTCAGGTTGGTGTCACGTGTTCAATTTTTGCGGATTTAGTTTGTAAATCTGTGTGACATAAATTTAATGGTCACTCTGTGTTTATCTTACAGTGTCTATGTCTGTGTTTGGGTCTATTCCTTTAAACGGTAGCATAATGAAATGTCTATATTGGTGCATTTATTACTCGCATGATATACATGAAGGATATTCCTAATTGGAATGTGAAATATTTAGTTAAACTCGTGTGGAAATATTTGCGTTTGTTTCAACTTCTTAATTTTTATATTATCGGTTTGAGTGTCGTCGTTGTTTTCGGTGGATGTCAAGTGTCCATCTTGTGGCCTTAGTATGCGTGCATAAAATTTCTAGTGGGTACACTGTGACTACTTTATGGTTTCTGTGAGTGTGTTTAAGTGAGGATTCATTTTTTATTATTATTAGTTTTGGTTTAAATTTTACATCATCATCATCATCATCATTATTATTATTATTATTATTATTATTATTATTATTATTATTATTATTATTATTATTTTCTTTGATTTCTGGTGTGTACACATTTCGCTCCGAGTCCCACCCAGAGATTAAGGTTAGAAATGGCATCATGACATTTTTCACGAAGCAATTTAAAAAAAACAAACATATTTTACATAGATAAAGCCCTTCGTAAGGTGTACCCGTGAGAACAATTATTTGGGGCACCCAAAGGTGGTGTAATGGTTAGCAAACTTGTCTTGTTCGAACAATTACGACTGAGTAGTGAGTTCGATTCTCACTGGGTGCCCCCTACTTTCGGCCTTGTGTCACATCTAAGCTACGCTTGGAAAATTGCTTTTAACAACCTCTATAGGTTAGTGAATGCCGAAATGTTAATATTTTAAACACAATTTTGTATTTTCGGGTTGAAAGGTAGTTTTTTTTTAATATGTAGTTTGTAGAACGTGAAATATATTGCTGGTAACTTTTTATAAAACATCTATTTCTGACAATTTTACTATAAAAATGTATTGTTGGTCATTTTGCTTCAAAAATGTACTGTTGATTTTTGTTTGATGTTTACTATTTGACTATAGATGGCACCCTAAAAGATTCTACCAGCCTGTGTCCGTGGAGATAGGGGAACAACAGTAGTTAAGAGGTGGTTCCACGCTCCTCAAAATCTCTAGTCTTCCAATCAGAGGCCTTGCTGCCGGATGTAGTTTATCGTCAGCATATGAGATACAAATCATTCGATCAAGCCAACCATGATCCACTATCGCCATGACAAGCTTTGCTATATTACAATCCTTACGAGGGTAAATCAGTACATATTTGTAATGTACGATGTTTTCCACTTGAAAAATAAATGACTTTGCTTAAATTCAGCATTAATTAACCCAAAAGATGGAAAACAGATAAGGCCGTTGAAAGTTGATACTATAATGTCTAAACTGTAAATAAAGAAACCAGTGACGTTTATGCGTCAACAAAAAGAAATTAAATCAGGTTTTGAAAACGAGTAGCAAGAATTCACTCTTTTCCCCGTGTTTAATGTCCAGAAACGATAACCTGCCAGTCCTTCAAGTGCGAAGTCTAAATGCCTTTGCCCTTTATCCATCCTGAAAGCGCCCATCCTAGCTTGTTCCATATTAGCTCCTCGTTGACCGTAACTTTTTAACCCAGGCGTTTGGCAATAAACACTGGGTCCCCAAACACTCGTGTGTAGGGTAAGGCTCTTGGCGCGGTTTAAATACGAAATATGCTCGGTACTTTGATGCACACACATTTAGACAAATCCAATCGGGGGCTAAAATGCGTACCCACTGGAAAATTAGTCTTATCAAAGATGAAGTGTATGGTCACCTTTTCTTTCACCCTCTTTCTTATTCTCTCTTTTTTTATCGAGGCTGGCCAGATGGCCTGGGGTAATTAAGGATTTAGCCACGAGACTCAGGACTTGGTTTCGAAAGATTCATCATAGTTGGGTCGGTGGGTGTTAGTGATTTATGTTGATCGAAAGGGACAAGACGCTATTTAATTTAAATTGGTTAGTGCGATTCAAAAACGCATATCAAATGTCAGGCAAATAAAATTATGGCTGAATAATAATAATAATATTAACAAGATTGAACAGCAGCAGTAAAAGAAAGAAAGAAAGGGTTGAAAAGCGATAGAAAGGAAGGAAAGTGACAGTACGTAGGTAAGAAAGAAAGAAAGAGAGAAACAAACAAAGAAATAAAGAAAGTAATGGAAAGAGACTTGGTGTAAAAGAAAATAAGAATGAGGGGTTGAAAAGAAAGAAAGAAAGAAAGAAAGAAAGAAAGAAAGAAAGAAAGAAAGAAAGAAAGAAGGAAAGAAAGAAAGAAAGAAATGGAAAGCTACGTGGTGTGAAAGAAAGAAAAATACTTTAAAAGAAAGAAAGAAAAAAAGGGATTAAAAGTGATGTGGTGTGAAAGAAAGAAAAAAGGATTTAGAAAAGAAAGAAAGAAAGAACGAATGAAAGAAAGGAAAGAAAGAAAGAAAAACAGGGATGGAAAGCGGCGTAGTGTAAACCAAACAATAAAAACCGTTTGAAACAGAAAGAAAGAAAGAAAGAAAGAAAGAAAGAAAGAAAAAAAGAAAAGGAAAACCAGGATGGAAAGAGACGTAGTGTAAACAAAAGAATAAAAACCGTTTGAAAGAAAGAAAGAAAGAAAGAAAGAAAGAAAGAAAGAAAGAAAAAAAGAAAGAAAGAAAGAAAGAAAAAAGAAAGAAAGAAAGAAAGAAAGAAAGAAAGAAAGATTAAAGAAAGAAAGATAGAAAACTTGGATGGAAAGCGACGTAGTGTAAACAAAAGAATAAAAACCGTTTGAAACAGAAAGAAAGAAAGAAAGAAAGAAAGAAAGAAAGAAAGGAAGAAAGATAGAGAGAAAGAAAGAGAGAAAGAAAGAAAAGGAAAACAGGGATGGAAAGAGACGTAGAGTAAACAAAAGAATAAAAACCGTTTGAAAGAAAGAAAGATTAAAGAAAGAAAGAAAGAAAGAAAGGTACATAAAACAATCTGAACTTTCTTTCGTCTATATTTCTATATTATCGATTATGATTATTTATTTATACTTTTATATTAGCAAGTTATATTAAAGAATTTTTATAAATATTGTTTCGATTTTTTAAGCATATTTTTAAAACTGTGTTTACCATAACAATCTAATCACAATCCAAACAATATTCTTGAATATTACTCGCTTACTTATTGCCAGACTTTGAATTATGGGATTTTGTGTCCTCCAAATGTTTTGACTGACCTTTCAACCAGCTGATGAATATTCATGAACGTTCTCAAATTTAAAAGCCTTGATAAACCAATGACATTGTCGCTTTTAGATATAAACACGTGCAACAAAATTAATCCTTTTGCCTTGATAAAGTTCCCCAGAGGACGAAACGCGTTGGCTAAGAATAGTTTTTCCTCTTGTCTCTTTTAATATATATATATATATATATATATATATATATATATATATATATATATATATATATATATATATATATATATATATATATATATATATATATATATATATATATATATATATATATATATATATATATATATATATATATATATATATATATATATATATATATATATATATATATATATATATATATATATATATATATATATATATATATATATATATATATATATATATATATATATAAAGTTTTAAATAAGTTATATATAAAAAGTTTAAAGGCCGAAACGGTTAAAAGGCACGTCAGGCTATATGACGGTTCCGTATAGGATACAGGTTCGAATCCTGTC
>OZ038485.1:39163129-39180629 GCA_964036315.1 Acanthosepion esculentum
AACAAAAACTGACGAACAAAAAATGCGTCAGCAAAAGTGGCTTTCTAATCATCGTTCTACGGCAAGGCCGAATAATGCGTGTGTATGTATCTATGTTCATGAAGGTATATATATATGAATGTATATGTCGTCATGGCTGTATATGTATGTAAACATTCCAATACATTTCCCCAGATGAGGAGAACACCTGCGCCAGCAGTGACACCCTTTAAAGAGAAAACTATATATATATATATATATATATATATATATATATATATATATATATATATATATATATGTAGGTGTGCGTGTGTGTGGTATTCGGGAGTGAGTACCAAGTTGGACAGGGTCGAGATGTAAGATGACGGTGGTGAAGCAGCGTCCCATTTCGATTCTGCGTGAGACTCAAAGGAGACGGTAATGAAAAGTGTGTGTGTGGGGGGGGGGTAAAACGTAGCAACTTGGTCGGTGGGTGTGGCGAAGGGCGAATATGACGGGGACGAGTAAGGGCTGAAATATTAACAGTACGATTTAAGGGACGGAGGTCAGACCGTGTACAGAAGGACAGTCTGGTGTCTCAATCAAATGCTGGCAAAATGTTCTGCTAACTCGCACTATAAACACAGCTCTGGTTCAATGGCCAATTTATAAACACGGTGACGCATGCATATATATATATATATATATATATATATATATATATATATATATATATATATATATATATATATATTCTATGACAAATTTGTGTGTTTATCCTGTTTCGTTATTAGAGGGAACTGGTGTTAAATATCCACCAAACTGGTCTGTGGTAGTCGCGAACTTTAAGGCTGCTTTGACTTTGTCAGTTTTTATCTATCTATCCGGTTGTTCTATCTATCTATCTATCTATCTATCTATCTAAGTCTGTCCAAATGTGTTGCAATATGTTCATTATCTATCTATCTACTATACGGTTGTTCATTATCTATCTATCTACCAATTCTATCGCAATATGTTCCTTATCTATCTATCTATCTATCTATCAATCTATCTATCCATACTGTTGTTCATTATCTATCTATCTATCTATCTATCTATCTATCTATCTATATAGACGGTTGTTTATCTATCTATGTGTTTTGCACACACGCGCAGTTGTATATGGTTTTACATGTACACACACAATATATACTTCATTGGATTCCTGTCATGTTTCATTATGGGGGAGCAGAATTAAACTGTTCCTGCTATGGCGGACAATGTATTGGGAATGGGACCAAATTTAGTTGTGCTTTTGGTTTCGTTTTTTATCCATAGGTGGCATTTAAACATCTAATTTCGTTTCACACGTGACTGGTATTACATATATATATATATATATATATATATATATATATATATATATATATATATATATATATATTAAAGGAAAAACAGACCACTTTAAGGCTCCTTGTAATAATTTATTTCGTCAAGCCCTTTATTAAAGGACACTGGCTCATTAGACTCCACTTCCAAACGGTGAAACGAAAAATGATAAATGAAAATTGAAATAAACCTATACACTTTTGACGGGTAGTATTAAGTTTTAACAGAGAGGGTAATGAGGTGTAGTGTGAGAGACATGATCGAATTTAGAGAGGGTTTACTTTAATATTTCTATCTATCATACTTAGTATTAAGGTAGGGGGCAGACATTGACCAATTTAATTGGTTAACTTAACGGAAGTGATATATTGAGAGGGAAGGGGGAGAAGAGAGAAACAAGGAAGGGAGGAGGAAGTAGAGAGAAAGGAGCTGTCATTAAATTTTGCTAAGCGACAGTAGAAGAGATAACTTTAGCAATTTATGTAAAAAATATTTTAATGTTTGATAGTAATTTAATTTTTAAAATCACCGAAGAAATTAAATTGATATTTGCTAGCAATTTAAAATTCTAACTCTTTTAACAAATAATTTAGGGATTTAATATTATTTAAATAGTATATTTAAAAATACATTCATAGAAAGTACATTAAAATTAATTATTTAAATTATAACATTTTACTTATATTAATCTTTCAATAATATAAATGATTGTTAAGGCAACATCTCTATCAGTTTGAGTCTAATTCATGAATGTAATTTAAGACTGTTTTAGATGGGTAATCTTTTTTACTTAAGGTTTTGGTCTTCAATTAAGATGGAGTAATGATTGAAGGCGATTATTAAATATTTTGTTTTATCATATACACATATATCTATCACACATACATTTATGTAAATCACATATATACATACGTTCATTTACATGTGCAATTACACACATAGTCACATACACATGTATCTACATACACAGGTACCCGTGTACTTTCATATATCAGTACTTACATATATGTTTTCAATTCTTTACACATATTAATATTTATATCTCTTTAAATTTTCCATAAAGTTCACAGTTAATGTTTAACTTTAGGTGAAGACTTAAGTTTATAAATATCAAAGTAAATATTATTAATTTTAATATTTTACTATCCATATTCATAGTTAAATAGTAATATATTTAAATTTAAATTAATTTATCAATTTAAACTGAAATTACCTCCAGCTGACTAAAAAAAAATCCAATCCCACAATTCTAATTAGAGAATATTAAGATAAAATAAGATAAAAAGTTAATAAAGGAACTTTAAGTCCTTCCCTTAGAATACTTTCCATATATATATATATATATATATATATATATATATATATATATATACACACACATACACACACATAAGTATGCAGGTGTAGGTGTTTATGATTATAGAAATTTTTTGTGTACATATATATATATATATATATATATATATATATATATACAAATACACAAAGAATTTCTATTATTTATATTACTATATTTTACATATATTTACACTCATTACATATACTAACACACAAATATTTACATTTATATATACACATATTTACAGCACAGACTACATGTAATCCTATATACATGACACGATATCCATATACGCATATATACAGATACATATATACACGCATATATACACGCACATATACACACGTATACACATATATATATATATATATATATATATATATATATATATATATATATATATATATATACAAACATATCTACCTAAATTTTTGGATACACCTATACACACACACACACACATATATATATATCTATACACATACATATATTCACATATATATATATATATATATATATATATATATACATACATACATACATACATACCCATCTTACATATGCGCCTACAATACACATACACATACGTATGCGTACATACACCCCTATACAAATGTATATACATATACACATAAAATTACATGTCAAAGTTCCAGTTCGTCTACATATTTGTATATATACAATTATGTGTTCCAAAACCAAAAATACCATAATACTTTCCTTTCTATATAGTTATTTCTAAGTATGTTTAGTTAGATTGAGGTGGTTTTTGTGTCTACATTTAGAAATCAATTCGTAATGTTGGTTCAGTAATATGTCCGGATCTTTATGTTTTATTATTAGGATCTTATATATATATATATATATATATATATATATATATATATATATATATATATATATATATATATATTATTTTAAGATATTACAACAAAAACACGTAAGAATCGCTACACAATTGCAGTTGTGTTTCAACACATAACAAAGCGCCTCCTCAGGCGATTATAAATTAAGGGCTCGTCAAAAATTTACAATCACCTGAGGAGACGCATCGTTATGTGTTGAAACACGACTGTGTAGCGATCCTTACATCTTTTTTTGTAATATACTAAAATATATAAATAAATATTTATTTGTGTGTGTGTGTGGGGGGGGGTTAAAGATCACTGCACGTCGTTAATCAAAAATCTAAACTGGCGAGCTTGTAATTTACAGACGCCTGAGAAGACACATCGTTATGTGTTGAAACACGTCTGCAATTGTTTAGTGATTCTTACATGTTCTAGTTGAAATATCCTAGAATAAATAATATTGCACTGCTATGTATTGGGCCCTCTTTTAAATTAAATGTTACGGACACTGGAAATGAGTGCACTCTGTCCGGTCTCAACGTATCTCGATATATATATATATATATATATATATATATATATATATATATACACACAATTGGAATTAAGATACCTTTATTTAATGACCATTTTAACCTATGAATTTTAATCTAAATTTTTCAAACTGTTTGTGGTCCATAAACATAAGAGGCAATAAGCAGTTTGAAAAATCCGGCGAATTTTAAAACGTCCAATTTTATATTCTGATATGTGTTATTTCAATGTGTCTTTCTATACGATTCATGTGAGTAGTATTATATAATAATTGTGCTTGACCCTCCTGCCAATACCTCATAAATAATGGACTATTCCGTTTTGCTCCCACGACAAGACAAAAAACATCAAAAACGCTACTTGGTTTCAGTTAGAAAATTAAAGAAAGAAAGAAGGAAAGAAAGGAAGATAGAAATGCAAAATGTTGTCAATTTCAAATCTTTTCATTTCTACACACTTCTTCAAATAGTTGATTTTGTTTAGCGGCATATCAACACCTCTATTGGTTATTTTATGCCGAAATCTGAATATTTCTAACACAATTTTATTCCTTCAGCTAAAGTTTTTCTCGCTGGAGTCCATCCTCCAAATCTATATGTCAGCCATTCGTCCTTGCATGGAATATTGCTGCCATATATGGCCTGGTGCTCCCTCGAGGTCCCAGACAATATCCAGAGACGGATATGCAACGTGGTTGGTCTTGATCTGGCATACCGCCCACAGTCGCTTTCTCACAGACGTGCTTCCCACTGTCTTTTCTACAAGTACTTTCATGGCAACTGCTCCGACGAACTACTTTCACTGGTTCCCTAACTGCATGAATTTAAGCGTGCAACTAGGTTGGCATCTCGGTCCCACCCTTTCACTGTAGAAACGGCTAAATGTAGCCATATCTTCTACTCCAACAGCTTCTAATCTCGACCTGCCGTCGGTGGAAATCCCTTCCTATCACTTGCTTCCCTGATAGCTATAATGTTAGATCCAATCAGTGGCCTGACGATTGCATGAAACAGACTGTTGACTTCTATGTTCACTTTTATATTTATACACACACACACACACACACACACACACACACATATATATATATATATATATATATATATATATATATATATATATATATATAAAATAAATCCTAAAGAGCCAGGAAAACCTACCTAGGTTTCACCTAAACGGATCTTCAGGGTAAGCCGGCTAAAAAGGAAATGATGAGACAGTATTTATTGATAAAACCATTAAAAACTAATTAGCATAAAACCACGTGACAGAAGAAGAAAAAAAAACAAGCCTCTCTTCTAATAACCAGTATTTTCTATGCCTACACCTATTTAGAATCTCAGATTTTTGATTTAATAAATTCTTAGGTTCGTTGTAGGTGGCGATTGCTTATTTTTCCTCCATACATAACAGACAAAATTTGTCCCCTGCTTTATATTTATGGCATTTTTAAAAATATTTCCCATTTTAAAAAGGGGTGACTACCATCTTCTTGTTTTATATTCCACATGTACTTGGACAGGCTGGTACTATGTTTGTAAGAT
Organism: Acanthosepion esculentum; assembly: GCA_964036315.1. NCBI lineage: Eukaryota > Metazoa > Mollusca > Cephalopoda > Sepiida > Sepiidae > Acanthosepion > Acanthosepion esculentum. Next base: position 39,168,730 of record OZ038485.1, read on the forward strand.
TCGTGATTGAAGCTACTTAAATAGGTATGTCCAATTTTGGCCATTTTAGCGGGGTTTTTTTAGTTGTTTTTTTGTCAGTTGAAAGACACATCAATTTCGAAATTCTTGTAAAAATTAACTACTTGTTGGATTTTAATGAAAACTTCAGAACTTATTCAGAAATGAATGAACTTATTTTAGAAATGTTTGTCTCTTTGAAAGTCATGGTATAAATATTTTTTTTTATATCTGTTACCCCCCTCGAACTTAATTTTATGAAAACACAAAAAAAAATTTATTTGCAACCTGAATTTTTTTTTTAATTAAATGCACAAAACTCTGAAAAATCTAAATTATCGATTTTTTTGTTAAAAAAATGTCCAAACTTTTAACTCAATTGTAAAAATACAAAACCCAATAAAACTAAGACAATATTTAATAAAGAAAGTTTTTAATGGCTTTTCTGAATAATATATACGAAGGTAATTATTATCTGAAAGAAAAAAAATTTTTTGATGAACAATGAATTTTTACATTAATTTTCTTTTTTTTTTCAATTTTAAATACACAATATGACAAAAGGTTGTTATATATTTATACATTAAGTTCTTTCTGCAACTTTATGGAAATGATATATTATGTTCTCTACTTTTTAAAGATCATAAATTTGAAAGCTTATTAAAATCTGACAACCATAATTATTTTTAAAATAATTTTTAATATTCCAAAATTGTATTTAAAATTGTCTCCAACGAAAGTATGGATGCACACCTTGAAATAATGTCACGTGAGTAGTTTCTTTTGATAGAAGCAAGTATTTTTTTACTTCTAAAATGGCTTTGATTCGTTCAGTAACAACAAAACGACGCTTGTCAAGTTTTCTGAATATCGTCGTATTATTTTCAATTTTTTTTCTTTTTCTATTCAAATATTATCGAATAGTGGGATAAAAGAAAATATCGACTATTTACAATTACAAAAAAAAAAAAACGCCCTTGGAAGTCCACCCAAATTTTCAAGTTTGAAATCGAATGCATAAATTCATTGTACATTACTTTGCAATTATGTATCCACACGACAAATTATCAATTAAAACGATTTTTGGAGTTTAAATTTTCTGGAGTTAGCTCGCTACTACTAAATACTTGTTGAGTCAAAAAACAAAACCAACATAGCATGTTAATTTTATTAATAAATAAAATAAAACTCATATTACTGCCATATCATAATTATTAATAAATAGAAAAAAATCTGCCTTAATAAAAAAGAAATAAAATCTCATTTCATTAAGTTAACCCGTTTCAATTAATGGTGTTTCATGTAATTTTTATATTCTCAGAAAAATATTTCATGACTGAAATAATAAACCTCAATTTAAAAAAATGTATTTTTTTTACTGTTTTATTTTTACTTGTAAAATTTGATTTTCTTTCATAATTTAAATGTTATTTTCAGTGCAGAATTCTTCCTCAAACGTAAGGTAAAAAAAAAAAAAATTTGAAAGTGAATTTTTTTAAAAAAATCTACTAACCAGATTCATTTAAACTTAGAACGAATTATATCACTTCTGCGCTACCGTCCAATAAATTTCCGTGCCGTAAGTTGTGAATATATTGACGTACATCAATTAACGCCTGTCAACGAGCACGAAAATAGACCACCTACGTTTGAAATATCTCTCTTAAAAGATTTTCTGCTAAAAATGTAAGTAATGTTTCTTTCAAATTACATCAAGTATACTTTAATCATTCTAAATTTCCTAAGATAACAAAAGAAAAAGGTGTAATTGATTTTTCATGATTTTTTAACTAACAAACTATGATCTTTCCGACAGAAATGTCGATAAGTTCGATTTTACGAAATTTTTTGACTCGAAAAAAAACAAGATTTTTTAATAAAATTTTTAACATTTATAGGAAGGATTAAAAAATCTGAAAAAATATTCAGAAAATACTTTGGTCTTTCCTCTTTAATAACAACATAAATATTTAAACGTTAAAAATTGTTTTATCAATTTGGGGACCTTTTTTCGTCAAGGTATACCACTTTTTAGCGAAATATTGGACATACCTATACTTAAATTATTGTAGTTATTCCCGCTCTGCTTAGCGTATTGACTACTCTATGTTTTAGTCTTACTACTCGCTTGTGTTTTGTTTTTTTGCGGGGGTGGGGGGACTAAAGACTATATAAGGCCCTGGACGATTTGTTTCGCCCTGTTCTGATGTTTTTAGTTCTTTTTTTTATTCCAATTTCTTTCTCGAGTACCGATTTGTTTTCGCATATCTACAAGTTGTGCTATTCCAAACGAGTATTACTATATATATATATATATATATATATATATATATATATATATATATATATATATATATATATATATATATTGAACTCAGTTGTATCCCTTCAACTATAGATAAAATGTATTGTTGGTCATTTTACTATAAATAGGTATTGTTGGTAGGTTGATTTTGTTTCGTGTCCTATCAACGTTTATGGGTTATTTAATGTCGAAATCTAAATATTTTCAACTATAAATACTGAACATTGTCAAATAAAGGTATATATATTTTAGATATAAAGTTTACATATCATAAAATGTCTTGTTAGTAAATTTACTATAAAAATGTATTTTTATATTTTTATTGTTGCACTGATTGTAATTTTGTGATAAAAATATACTGTTGGCCATTTTATTATAAAAATATACTGTTGGTCATTTTATCATAAACATGTACTGTTGGTCATTTTATCATAAACATGTACTGTTGGTCATTTTATTATAAAAATGTACTGTAGGTCATTTTATTATAAAAATATACTGTTGACCATTTTATTATAAAAATATACTGTTGGTCATTTTATTATAAAAATGTACTGTAGATCATTTTATTATAAAAATGTACTGTAGGTCATTTTATTATAAAAATATACTGTTGGTCATTTTATTATAAAAATATACTGTTGGTCATTTTATTATAAAAATGTACTGTAGATCATTTTATTATAAAAATGTACTGTAGGTCATTTTATTATATAAATATACTGTTGGTCATTTTATTATAAAAATATACTGTTGGTCATTTTATTATAAAATGTACTGTAGGTTATTTTATTATAAAAATATACTGTTGGTCATTTTATTATAAAAATGTACTCTTGGTTTTTGTTTAAGAGTTGACTATTTGCCCATAGCTAACAGGTTATACCATCTCAAAAGCTCCAGTCTCCCCATCATACGCCTTACTGCCAAATGTAGTTTATCGTCATACCCAGAAAGCATTTCTTAAAATAACAACCAGCATTCATATTTATGACTGTTATTGCAATATTTTGTTAAAGTTCTTAAGCTCAAATATTTTACGATGTGATAGAATTTCTACCGATATTTTATTGTCGTAGAACTTTTGCCATTAATCTTCTTTACTCATTAATTTGAAGAATTAAGAAATCAAAAATTTGAAATAGGAAATCTTTGAAATCATCAGTGATTAAAACTCGTGTATTTTAAGTGTGAAAATGGGGGGGGGGGAGATGCATTTACGTCAATTGGTGCTCTTTTGTTTCCGGAAATTCAAAAAAGAAACGCGATACAAACAGCAAAAAATTAGGTGCTATTTACAAAAAGAAATAGTGCCGTAGCTGAAAGCACTGTTCGTAAGCGGTTCACTAGGTTCAAAAGTGAAAATTTGGGTCTGGAAGACAGGATGTCCCGGCAGCTCTGCAGTTGTTGCTGATAAACAAATCGAAATATTGATTTTAAATAATCCAGGTTAGACGACTCGTCAGATTGCGAAGATTACTAAATAAGTTTAGATCCTTAAGAAATGCTCTTAATGGAAGCAACTTAATTTCTCTGGAATGCTATAAAAACAATTATACCAATTCATTACCCAGAAAATGTTACATTCTGGAATAGTCCTGGGTAGAACGATAAACTACATTTGGAAGCATGACCACTGATCGGGAGGTTGGAGATTGAGGAGCGTGGAACCACTGCTGTTCCTAGGTGCACCCTGATCCGAGGTGGTAGCAACTGTTAGGGCCCCAGGTACGGGAAAATAATGATCCCCAAGGAAGAACAAAACTCTATCAAAATAAAGAAATGTATTTTTGAGGTGGAATTGCCAGCAATACCTATTTATAATAAAATAATCAACAATACATTTTTATAGTAAATATTGCCAACAATAATTAACCTATTTGACGGCATATAAGACGCACTGGTGTATAAGACGCACCTCAATTTCAGCAGAACGAATCAAGAAAAAATTAGTAATTAGTAAAATTAGTAAAATTATTAGTAAATGGTACAGCCTAGGCTATATTTATAAGGTATTACTTTGGTTAAACAAGACATGATTACAATTAAACGAAAAATAATAGGAACAAAGAACACGAGCCTATAAAATCTTTATTATATCCACAGGCAAGAAAACAAAATATAAATCAAGCAATTATTACAATTAAGCAAAACAGGAGAGTTACCATTAAAATTTTATTGATCTTCAAATCCATAAAATCCGTCGTCTTTTTTTTATTAAAACTCTGATACTCATTTTCAATACTACTATCATCGTCGTTAAATAATTCGTCATCTAATTTCGTCCGACTATTGCGAATTTGAAACCTACATATGACATATAAGACGCAGGGGAATTTTAAAAGATATTTTTAGTAAAAAAAAAAAAAAAAAAGAAAAAAAGGGGCGCCTTATATACCGTCAAATAATATTGTTAAAGTATGTCAGAATAAATAAATAAAAATCCGTCACTTCTTTATAAATGAATCTATCTAGTCTTCATTCCGTCCCTTAGCTACAGGTTGCTAGCAGGATAGACTGAGCTCTCTAGCCTTGGTTGGAAACCAGTCTAGCATAAGGACAACTCCGAATCCCAAACTGGTTAAGCATGTGACTAACAACTCCATCTCGTAAAAACCTACTTGCTACTGAAAACAGAACAACAACACCTAGTGCATGAGAAGGCTCACAGATGAAAAGAAATTTGAACCGACAGAAATATTGCTCTACAGAAGGATGCTGAGAATACCATAGACTGAACATAAGAACAACGACGAACTTTTGGCGAAAATGTAAACGAAAATGACACTTACACTTGAGACAATTGGAATTATGCGAGCACTTAATGAGGAAAGAGGGTTTGGAAAATTTGACACTTACAGGATATATTATAGGGAAGAGAGATAGAGGAAAGCAGCGAATAATCTACCTAACGAACTTGTGTAAATGGTTAGCAGAACAGAGATTAGGATAGATAGCAAAAGGCCAAATTTTAATACCTACAAATCGCCGGAAATTGTGGAGAGCCATGATTTTTCACGTCCTGAAGGGACACGGCACATAGAAGAAATGGTTTGTATAAAATGCAAAGGCAAGGAATTCTGAAACCAATTCTGATCGTTCGGCCATTTTGTTAGATTCTGAGAAGTGGGTTGAGCGATGAGTCGTCTTCTTTTCCGAATATTGCCCAAATCCTGTTCATCCTCCTCTCCACATCCTAACAGGTATTAGGAGAGATCACAGCTTTCATTCCAATTCCAGATCATAATTTCTGTCTTGGAAAAGATGGTTGGTAGAACAGAGATCAGGAGAGATAGCAAAAACTCAAATTTTAACAATGAATATAAGAGGGCAGGAAATTGTGGAGAGCCATGATTTCCCACGTCCTGAATGGACACGGCACATAGAAGTGGTGGCTTGTGTAAATGTTTGGCAGAAAAGTGATTAGGAGAGATAGCAAAATTTGAACACTATATAACAATAACTACAAAGGATGTTTTGGAGAGCAATGGTCGCCCACGTCTAGAAAGGACACGACACACTGAAGAAGAAGAAGAAGAAGAAGAAGAAGAAGAAGAAGAAGAAGAAGAAGAAGAAGAAGAAGAAGAAGAAGAAGAATCAATGTGCAGGACACGTGATTATGTGTAGTACGTGATTGATTGATTTGTTTGTTTAACGGCATATCAACAACTCATGAATCATTTAATGTCTAAATTTAATTATGTTGGGAACTTTGAAGTAATAAAAAATATATGTTATTCTACTTTCACAATTGAATACATGGTAGATGATACTCAGCTTTTTTGCATATGCATGTTTGTTGGCTGATTTTGTTTAACGGCATATGGATTATTTAATGCCGGAATCTAATTTTTTCGTACATAATTTTATATATTAAGGGTAAAAGTTATGTTTTTAAATATATAGTTTTTAGATCATAAAATGTATTGCAGGTATACTGATCACTATTTACATTATTCGGTCTATTTACATTATTCAGACTATTGTCCTCATCTTTGTCGCCACATTTATTACAACGTTTCGGCCATTGTACGCTCCGGCCTTCTTCAGATATTCTGATGTTCCTTTTACCTCCTTTATCCGAATGCTTTAATCGTCAAAGCAATATACGTACTTAATATTTATTGCACGAATTGTCCTATCACTAATATAGCAAAACACAAGCACTGACCCATAGGCTCGAATACTTTCCTTTTCACCAAAACATCGTATTTACGCTGTACAGTCTTAGAACTGATACCATAATGGCGTCATTTTTCTAAGATGTCTTAACTAGTCTAGGATCATTTCTCTAAATTGTCTTAAATAGTCCAGGGTCATTTCTCTAGGATGCCTAAACTAGTCTAGGGTCATTTCTCTAGGATGTCTTAAGTAGTTCAGGAGCATTTCTCTAAGATGTCTTAACTAGTTCAGGATCATTTCTCTAAGATGTCTTAACTAGTCCAGATCATTTCTCTAGGATATCTTAACTAGTCCAGGATCATTTCTTTAATATGCCTAAACTAGCTTAAGATCATTTCTCTCGGATGTCTTAACTAGTTCAAGATCTTTTTTCTAAGATGCCTTAACTAGTCCAGGAACATTTCTCTAAGATGCCTTAACTAGTCCAGATCATTTCTCTAGGATATCTTAACAAGACCAGGATCATTTCTCTAGGATGTCTTAACTAGTCCAGGATCATTTCTCTAAGATGCCTTAACTAGTCCAGGATCATTTCTCTAGGATATCTTAACAAGACCAGGATCATTTCTCTGGGATGTCTTAACTAGTCCAGGATCATTTCTCTAAGATGTCTTAACTAGTCCAGTATCATTTCTCTAGGATATCTTAACTGGTCCAAGATCATTTCTCTAAGATGTCTTAACTAGTCCAGATCATTTCTCTAGGATATCTTAACAAGACCAGGATCATTTCTCTAGGATGCCTTAACTAGTCCAGGATCATTTCTCTAAGATGCCTTAACTAGTCCAGGATCATTTCTCTAAGATGTCTTAACTAGTCCAGATCATTTCTCTAGGATATATCTTAACTAGTCAAGGATCATTTCTCTAAGATGTCTTAACTAGTCCAGATCATTTCTCTAGGATATCTTAACTTGTTCGGGATCATTTCTCTAATATGCCTAAACTAGCTTAAGATCATTTCTCTCGGATGTCTTAACTAGTTCAAGATGTTTTTTCTAAGATGCCTTAACTAGTCCAGGATCATTTCTCTAGGATGTCTTAACTCGTCCAGGATCATTTCTCTAGGATGCCTTAATTAGTCCAGGACTATTTCTCTAAGATCTCTTAACTAGTCCAAGATCATTTCTGTTAAATCACCCCAAATAATGTCAAGTTACTTATCGCAAATATTAAGAAATTATAAATTTTAAATCAAATTTTTTTTTTTTTATTAAATTTTTGGCACTCTTTTGAAATTATAAATTTTAAATCAATATTTATTGAGGTTGCCATCAATTTGCTGGAGTTAGTACAAGAATGCAATGACAAGGCGAGTGGTGTTCTTTGTTACAGAGAATAAATATTCTTCTTACGTCGCTGAAATACTCTAAGGGACATGATATGAGTTTGAGCTTAACAGATCGACAGGATAGATGGCGCTGTCGCCTCCAGTGAATACTGTGAAGAGAAGCCGCTAAGAAAAGGAAATTCGTTTCAAGGGTCACAAATTCCCGACCATAAAATCATATTATTTATTTATTTCTGGTCAAAGAATGCAATCTAGTACTGCGCTTAAATTCATAAAGTCTAGGTACCGTAACGAAGAGCGACATTTATTTGTAAATATTTACACAAAGTGGCACAAGGCCAAAAAAGGGAATGGGAAAAAAGGGCGGTCTTCATCTGTCTTAAATTTAAACTTATCCATCCACAAACACTGACCCAAACATACCACAATATTCCTAACACCAAAACAATGCATTCTTACTTACCTTTCTTGCTAGAATATTTTTCTGCCCGGAGTCGATCCTTCAAATCTACAAATCAACCATTCACCCTTGCATGGAGTATTGCTGCCATATATGGTCTTGAGCCCCTTCTGTTTGTCTAGAGGTCCTTGATAAAATCCAAAGACGGATATGCAATGTAATTGGCCCTCATCTGGTATTTCGTCTGCAGCCGTTCTCTCACAGACGTGCCTTTGCCTCCCTCTGTCTTGAATGTATTTGTAAAATTCACGGTAATTGCTCCGATGAGCTACTTTCACTGCTTCCCAGACTTCATGAATTTAAGCGTTCAACTAGGCTGGCATCTCGTTCTCACCCTTTCACTGTCGAAACAGTTAAATGTAGCCGTCTCTTCTACTCCAATAGCTTCATGTCTCGCACTTCTCGCCTGTCGAACTCCCTCCCCATTTCTTGTTTCCCTGATAGCTATAATCTCCAACTATTCAAATGTAACGTCAATCGACGTCTCCAGATGCTCTGATCTATCCCCTATCCTTCTCTTCATCCTTTCCTCTATCACTCCTCTTTGTTCTCGCTCCAACTCTTTAACACCTTGCGTGCCAGTGGCTTCCCGCCTTGCTTGGAGTTGAATGCTTAAAAAAAAACAACACTGTAATATCTCAATGTCTCTATGAAAATACTAACTAGTCCCCATATTTACAATTCAGTGTCTGTGGGAGGGGGAATAAAATAACAATTCTAAAAACTAACCCCAATGTGTATTTACAATATGAATACAAAAATATTTACAAGAAACTAAAGAAAATAATATTAGTAATAAAAAAAACCACAATCACTAAATGTGGCAGAAATACCAGTTCACTGGCCAAAATCAATGCGGGACTATAATAGTATAAAACATTAATTCATCCCAAACACTGACACCTACCATAGCGAGGAACTCATCGGGACAATTACCATGAAAGTATTTATAGAAAAGACACAGGGAGGCAACTTTACGGCGGTAGGAAAGTGACTAAACCCGAGACGCCTGGTCAGGTCCAATAATATTGCTGATTCTTCTTTGGACTATATCATGAATTTCTATAGGAAAAGTACCGGACCATATGTGGCAGCAATATTCAAGGCATGGACGAATGGTAGACTTATAAATGTGTAAGATAAATTCTAGAGATAAAAAGTGTCTCACACAACACATTGAACCAATTTTCTAAGCATCAAACCTAGGAACAGATTCAATATAGTCTTTCCACTTTATGTCAGCCTAGAAGCCGCAACTAGTCACTCCTGGAGGTTAGCATCAGCCACGCTGATGGAAGGCAAAAAGAGATCTCTCAGATGATTAAATGGAGAGCAGTTTTGTTTTGGAGGTGTTAAAACTAACAAGCCATTCCTTATCCCAGCTAATAACAGATGATAGGTTATTTTTTAGATCAGCTGTCAATTTGATCTTATCAAACTAATAGGACTTACTATTGAGACAGGAGCCAATGGTTGTGTCATCAGCATTGCAAGTTGAGAACTGGTGTCATCAGGAAGATCATAGATACATATGAAGAACAAAGTCGGACCATGGATAGAGCCCTAGGTGGACACTGGCATTTGCAGTCATTTTTTAAAAAAAATACCCCAGGGCCTGAAATGAAAATTATTTACAGTGAATATATGAAGAAAAATGCATTAATATGAAACTCTTCTAACGTCATAAAGAAAAAGGGCGAAAAAAGAAGAAATGTAATAAAAAAAACGAGTTGTTCACGAAACTATAAAGAATTATGCATTCTGCTATCCTAGACAGGGATAAATCCGACTCGCGGTATCACGAATTACGTAAACAGTGTGTTTATAAACAAAGTTTGAATTAATAAACCCTACAGTTTAAAATAGAATTGATTAAAAATAAAACGCGTTCTTAATGCCGAAAAAAAAATTAGCATATAATTGGGTGTCGGCTGATAAGGAAGTATTTTTATCGTTACTTTTGCTATCCGAGTAACTTCGCTTCGGAAATAATGTCAGGGAAAAGAAGTCGTTACTATCTGAAGAAATTTGTTGCTGAAATGACTGACAAGCGTCTTGGTAGTCAAGCGGCTAATGCTATCCATTTTCTTTTGTCCCTTTATATAAAAGAAGCCATCAAAAAGGCTTTGATGTCTGCTAGTTCCGACGGACAAGAAGGCTGCATTGACCCAAAAGACTTTGTAATCATTGAGGAAGAATTGATGAGAGAATTTGGTTAAATACGAAGCGGATGATGAAAATACTTTTTTTCTTTTTATTATCGGCCCGGCAAAGGCAAGAAATTCTGAAATCAATTCTGATCGTTCGGCCATTTTTATTAGATTCGGAGAAGTGGGTTAAGCGATGAGTCGTCTTCTGCTCCGAAAATTGCCGAAATCCTTTTCATCCTAATCTTTCCATCTTCCTAGTTCTTTTAAAAATAATAATAAAAAAAAATATTTTCGGTCTGTTACCAGATCAAAGTAAGCTTAAAATTTTAAAGTAATCTGGCATTTACAACGGGGGGGGGGGATCTCCTGCATACGGATAAAAAAATGTATTACGAAAGTACAGCAAAATAGTTGGCATAAGGATGTGATATAGCTTGTCACTGGACTTATTCAACCTTGAAAGTGGGGTAATCCTGAGAGAACTAGAAATCCTACCATCATTTAATATCGACGGGCACAATCTTTTTACAAGATACGCAGATACCGTATTGACTGCAGACATAGAAAGAAAAACTCCTTCATGGAAAACAAGGAAACTGATTAATCGTTTATTGTAAGAATACAGGACGTATCTTTTTTTTTTTCCTTTTAAGAGAAAGTCCAAGACGCTAGCTACAAATTGGAGATGCCAAAATCAAATAGTTTAAATAGTTGGGAAGCGTTTTAACAAAAGACAGAAAAAAATGTGACATCAAATTTTGAAAGCGCATTGGAATGGTACAAGATCACTTCCAAAAAGCGACGTTTAACCAAGCACCCCTCGCAAAAAAAAAAACCTGAAGTATGTAATATCAATGCTCCCATATGGCAGTGAATACTAGGCAGCTTTCTCCCAGATGAGTAGACTTTAAGCAAAAGATGTAGTTCTATAGAAAGAATCCGGACAATATCCTGAACGGAACATGTGAACGAGAAATTTAAGATAAAAGCAAAAGGGACGCCTACTTAGAGTTGTTACTGGAACACAACGTGAAAAGAGGGCCTCGGGAAATTTAACGCGTTAGCACGTCAAAGACAAAAGGAACATCGAGAAACTGCGAGTGACCTAACAAACGAAATTGTGTAAATGGATGGCAGAACAGAGAAGAATCATAGACACAGGAAAGGAGGTTGTGGAGAGCCAAAATCGCTCACGTGCTGAAGGGACACGCCACATAGTAGCATTAGAATATTGATATTTTTTTCTCTGAAATCTGAAAATGTGGTGCAAAATACTCCTCATAGAATCCATTTTTTTTTTGTTTTCACTCAAAGCTTAAGAAAAAAAAAACTGTTCTAAATTTGACTGTTGAACAAGAGAGTAGCCGCCATTTAATGTCGACAGGGAAAATATTAATTTTTTTTTTAATTTACTATTTGTTACAGAAATTGTGATTCTTTCCCTGTGCGTTTTACGTCTTTTATTACTTCAGCTTAATTTTAACTTATTTCATGGTTAGCTGTTTACGTAACTTGT
>OZ038485.1:39185629-39188129 GCA_964036315.1 Acanthosepion esculentum
ATGCACAAAATCTGAGTATCATCTACCATGTATTCAATTGTGAAAGCAGAATAACATATATTGTATTTTTATTGTTTCCAAGCTCCCAAGAAAATTAAATTTCGGCATTAAATGACCCATAAGTTGTTGATATACCATTAAATAAACAAATCAGTCGTGAAAATCTATCAGGGCTATATCAGTTATTTCTTTAAAACGTTTTTAACTTGATGTATTTTTAGATGATAGATTGTTAGATATAATTAATTTTGTTTAGGAGTTTACTTTCATTTTAATTTTCAGTGGCGTTTTATTGAAATAATAACATGAACACAGAAGAAAAATAATCATTCATATATATCCAGGCACGGTGGAGCAATGGATAGCGGCTCGGATTGAGGAATCCAGTTCGAATTCCAGTCGAATTCATTAGATTCATTTACGTACTAATACCCTTGGGAAGGGTATGAATCCTCTTCTTCTTCTCCATCCAGTTATGTGTAAATAGCAGGACAGACCGGGTTCTATAACCTTGGATGGCAACCGGTCTACCGCAGAAAGAAATGGCAACCTACTGCGGGGGAAAAATCTGACTCATCAGTCATATATCGAAAGATGGCATATAACTGACTGATATTTCCAATGAGAGCAACAGAAAAATTAAAACGACATACTCAGCTATGAATTAAGGAGTATCAGTTCTCTTCTAAAGTCCTGATATTATTCCAGCCTTTAACTTTCTTATACTCTGGTTTCATTTTGTGACTATGCCATTAGCTTCCGTAATGAAAGACAAGTCAGAAACATTTATGGAATATATTTTCCGCGTCTGTCTATATTTCTGAGATGAGGTATTATGTACACTATTTACATTATTCGGACTATTGTCATCTTTGTCGCCATATTTATTACAACGTTTCGGCCGTTATACGCTCCGGCCATTCTTCAGGTGGTTGGAATGTTGAACTGAACCCTTTATTTCGCTCACTGGGTTAGACTGTTCTAGTTCCACGTGCCATGACATTAGGGTTATAATACCCAGAAATTCATACACAGATGTCCTCAAGGCCACATCACACAGTCGATAAACGCGTTAGTTAGATCCAGTGACAAGACCCAAAGAGTTCAATAACCTGTTAAGGCAGTGGAGAACTTGGAGAGATAAATTAACAGGAGATAACTGGCATCCATTAAACATGGCACGTGGAACTAGAACAGTCTACCCCAGTAAGCGAAATAAAGGGTTCAGTTCGACATTCCAACCACCTGAAGAAGGCCGGAGCGTACAACGGCCGAAACGTTATAATAAATATGGCAAAAATGATGAGGACAATAGTCTGAATAATGTAAATATTGTATATTTTCCGCGCTTACAATTTTACAACAAGTATTGTAATCTACGTAATTCTATTTCAATATGGTGCTGGCAACATTTGGATCAAATCTTCATTTTGAATTACATTTTCTAATCACTTCACACCAAGCAAGACAATAAAGCCACTAAGGAGTTACCGAGTTTGAAAGATTCTGAGAAAATGGAGATAGACCAATAAAAGAACAGGATTTAATGGGGCAGGAAATGACGATTGACATTGCATTTAAATGTGCAAAGATTTTAATGGGAAGCAAGAAGCCGAAAGAGATTTCCACAAGCGAGAAGTTCAAAAGAAGAAACTCTTTGCATAGAACGTGCGGTTACATCTAGCCGTTTCAATTGTAAAACGATGAGACCTAGCTACCAATCTAGTACTGCGCTTAAATTCATAAAGTCTAGATACCATAGAGGAGAGTGATTATTATTTATTTTGCTATGTACAGGTTATTATTTATTATGCTATGTACAGAAATGTGGTACAGGGTCAAAATGAGGAATGGGGAAAAGGAAGGTCTTCTTCTGTCTTAACGTTAAACTTGGCTAGTCACAAACACTGACCCAAACATACAACAATATTCCTTACACCGAAAAAATAAAAATAAAAATAAAACGCATTCTTATCTACCTTTCTCACAGCATCCACCATAATACCTCATTGTCTCCATGAAAGTCCTAACCGTTCCCTTTATGTACAAATGTCTATGGGGGTGGGGAGGGGAATAAAACAATAATTTAAAACTAGCCCCAATGTGTACCATAGAGATTTTATCAGAACAGTTATCATGAAAGTATTTATAGAAAGCCACATTAAGGGAAGCTATATTAAGATACTGGGGAATTGACTGAAGCCGAGATGCCAGGTCAGAATCGATAACATTGCAGGTTCTTCTTTGGGTTTTATCACGAATCTCTAAATACGTGGTAGAAGCATCAGGCTAGATTTGAGAGCAATATTTAATGCAGAAAACAAACCTTTCTGTGCCTTATTAATATAAGGATGGGGAAATTGAGGACGCTTATGTAGTATTGCCCGGGAAATACAGCTTCCTTTGCAAACACCTGATATTAACACCTTAAAATCACTAAGTTTTCTTTTTTCAGTTGCGTGTCGAGACCCAACGATATTTGAATTTTTCAGGAAAACCG
>OZ038485.1:39193129-39195629 GCA_964036315.1 Acanthosepion esculentum
GTATTTTCGAACCAGTTATAATGAGAACGGTATCACCTTAACTAATCATACGTAGTAGTTAAGAATTTAATTTGGAATAAATTAACACACCATAGTATTTACACGGCAGTGGCAACGTACATAGTGGATTTTTTTAAAAAGTGCTGTTCTTTTCCATGACAGCACAATGCTGCATAGAGCAAGAATAACAGAGAAAACAAATTTGGAACACGGTTAGTCTGTTCTATTCTACATGCTATATTCACCTGACTGATTATTACCTTTTTCGACGGCTGAAAACGCTTTAATCGAGAAAATATTCTTCAGTGAAAATCAGATTCAAATGTTCGTCGATAACGCTTCACATCAACCTCTACGGAATTTTACTCAAATGGTGTCGAGGAGCTGCTTAATAAGTTGCAATACGTCATTGTAATACGTCATTGAAATACGTCAATGCAATACGTCATTGCAATATGTCATTGCAAGTAATAGCAAATATTTTTTTTTTGTAATTCCAACAATTTATTGAAAAAAAAGTTTGAACAAAGTAACTATAAACAATTTTTTTTTTTTTTTTTGCTATCCTCTGCCAGCTGCACTAATGGAGAAAGCAATACCTCGAACCATCGCCAGTGAGACACGCAGCAAGAGCTACACCGTTTCGCGAGGCACGTCCCTTAATCAAGAAGCAATCGCGACAATCCTCTGAAGGAACGCCGTCGAACGAGGGCCAGTAGTCCCAGAAGTCTCCACTGCCAAGGAGTAAAAAAAATCTATCAGTAAGAGAAGAAAAAAATACAATGTAATTGTACTTCATTTTTTTTTTCAAGAATAAAGTTGATAAATAAAAATTCATATTATTTAAAGTTCAACTTAATATATAGTGATTTTACTACGCGTACCATAGATGTGGCACAAGGCCGAAAGCTTGTGGCACCAAGTGAGGGTCAAACTCACTACTCAGTCGGAAGTGATCTCGCAAGACAAGCATGTTAACCATTAGACCACGTGTATGGTGATTTTCTAAGCGTAGCTTAGATGTGGTACAAGGTAAAAAACATGTGGCACCCATTAGGGATTGAACTCACTACTCTGTCGTAATGGTTCTAGCAAGACATTCTTGCTAACCATTTCACCACGTCAAGGTGCGCAATATTTATCAAAGCGTAGCCGAGATGTGGCATGATGTTGAAAGAATGGGGCACCCAGTAGGGATTGAACTCACTACTCAATCTTAATTGTTCTAACTAGACAATCTTGCTAATCGTGGTGCCCAAGGATTTTCTAATTGTAATCGTGGTGCCCAGGGATTATCTAAGTCGTAATAGTTCTTGCGAGACATGCTTGCTAACAATTACACAACGTCGATGTGCGCAATGATTTTCTAAGCGCAGACCAGATATGGCACAAGACCGAAAGTGTGAGGGCATCCAGTGAGGATCGAACTCACTATTTAATCGTAATTTATTTAACGAGACAAGCTTGTAAACCATTAGCCCACATCGAAGTGCACCTCAGCTTAATATATGAATACCTCGGGTTATTCAAGGAGGATTTCACTGCTGTACATTTAGTTCGAAACTCACCGGTTTTCCCACTTGTTCTTTGCCAAACAAAACTAAATGTTGCATTCATTTATGCGTACCTCTTTTGGCTCAATATCTGGCTTATGTCAATAACCAAACGAAATAACTGAAAACAGTTTGATTTCTTTTAATAATTAAAATAGATGGAGAAAAGTCAAGTACGGACAGAACATGGACTCTGCAGGGGCGATTGGAATCTAGGCGGATTTTGTAACAGAACAGAGGTTCAGAAGATGCAAAGATTGGAGTAGAGCTTGTCACCCGGCGGGATTTTATTGAAGGGTTGAGTGAAAAAGCGTCGGGAGAGGCCAACTCTCCTGCTAAGAAGCAAACATAACACGGCAAGATGTGCAAAACCAAGCCAGGGAATGGTTAATTGGTGTGTTGTTTTAAACCTGGTGGTCTGGAGTTCAATATGCAAAGCAAGATAATTGAATGTTTACCGTAACATTTTAATTAAGATATTTTCGAAGCGGCAAAAAAAGTTCAATCATCTCACATATATATATATATATATATATATATATATATATATATATATATATATATATATATATATATATATATATATTCATTGAGATAAATTTCATGTTAAGACGCCATCCTAAGATCAATATTATTATTAATATCTATCTATTTATCTATCTCTCTTGTATGTGTCTTTCTTTGTCTCTTTCTTTCTCTCTTTAGATGAATAAATATGTCTGTGCATACATACATACATACATACATGCATGTATATGTATATATATATATATATATGCATACATGTTTTACCTCAGCTCTAATGTTATCACTTTCTAAATTTCGCTCTTTATCTCTCATTTCTCTCTCCCTCTGTTTCCATATATATATATATATATATATATATATATATATATATATATATATATATATATATATATTAATGTGAGGTTCCTCATATGATCTAT
>OZ038485.1:39203129-39213129 GCA_964036315.1 Acanthosepion esculentum
GCGTTAAAGTTAACCAGTCAATTCCTGCCCCAGTTCACAACCGATTGGAGGTCCTTTTCGAGACGAACAGCCAGGTTAATTTTGTCAGTGACACTAGATTTGTTTTTGAGGCAGGAGTAAATTGTGGTGTCGGCCGCGGTCAGTGACTATTTTAGATACATGATACGAAAGCATTTTATTGACAATGGGGGCTTGTACCCACTATCACCCACCGACTATGAAAACCTTTGGAACGTATATAAACATTTTTATACATTTTGTGATGTCAACGAACACTCGTTGCCACTTTTGTGATGCCAACGAATACTCGTTATCACTTTCGTAAAGCTCGTTGTGTTTTTTGTATCGGCTGATTGGACAGCAGTGGCTTTTATTGGCGGAGTCCATTTGTTGCGTGCTTCGCGTATATTTTTTTTTGTTTGTTTCAGGATCGCCTGCCGGAATAGTACTCTTTCGGTAGGGTCTCTTGGGCGAGCAAGTATGATGTTGGAAGACCCGAAACTTGCCATGACTTGTCATAACATCACTGACGAGGCGATCCTGAGCACTCATCGGAGTGTTTTCATAACAAATAGGATAATAGCAGATACAACTATAGTAACACCGTTGAAACAATACTTGTGTCAGACGCCTTCGAATATCACTCGCTCTAATAGTACTCCTCGATAATACTCGCTCAAATAGTCACCACCATATTGATCCGAATAGAAAAATAGTATAGTGAAGAGAATAGCGGACCGAACGTGCTAATACCATTGGGTAAACCTTAGCTCGTCGTTATCACTGACCAATTCGTTCGATGACTTTTAATTTTCCGAGAACTTCACGATTGTACTATTCATTCTGAGAGCAAACACCATCTTACAAGTCTTAACTAGTTCCATATGTACAATTTTTTCTAGGGCGTGAAAGTCAAAATAATGTACAATTATTATCAATTAAAAAATTCCCAATGTTTATATACAATATAAAAAATATTTACAGAAACGAAGAAAAACTATTGTTATTATTAGACACTTATAATCTAAACATGGCAGAAAAAAGTGTCATATATACATATATATATATATTGAGACATTTTTACGTTTATACATTCTTTTTATAGATACAAGTATTTAATCAAATGATCTGTTTTATAATAAAACAGTATTAAACAAGATTTACCGGCCTGAATGTCCGATAAATTTTCATAGAGAAATTTCGCCCTCCGACAGGAATCGAACCTGTATCGAACCTGTAACCTATACGGAACCGTCATATAGCATGACGTGCTTTAACCGTTTCGACCACAGAGGAGCGTTCGGTTAGTAAGGTCGATTGTTGTTTAATACTGTTTATTATAAATAGAGCTTTTACTTAAATATTTGTATCTATAAAAAAATGTATAAACATAAAAATGTCTTTAAATAATTGTCGGGCTTTGTCCATTTCATAATGTGTGACGTTATATATATATATATATATATATATATATTCCTCCTAATAATTTCTATCACTTATATATCCTTGCTTGAACAGGCTTCTAATGTTCCAATTGTAGCGACTTGGGGATAGTAGTCGTGGCTCGTGGGGGCACAGTCCTATAGGTAAGGGAAAATCGGCGCTACATCGAGTCTAATTCGCTACTTCTTCGTCACCGAGGCCGTTGGTACGTTGGTTTGCCTGATAACGTAACTGTCCGGGTTTCAATTCTCGGTTGTGGATGCGCAGTGCTGATGAGTCCAAAATAGAGGACGAAACGGCTGTCCAGTGCTTTCTGCATGAGGTTTCTTCTAGACTCGATGAATTACTTAATTATAATTATCTGAAATCCTCCTAATAATTTCTATCACTTGTATATCCTTTCTTTAACCGGCTTCTAATGCTCTGGATGGAGCGGCTTGGTGATAATAGTCGTGGCTCGTGGGGGCACAGTCCTATGCGTAAGGGAAACTCGGACGAGTTACACCACGGAATATGTGATCGAGCGGCGCTATATCGAGTCTACTCCGTCAGCGAGGGCTGTTGGTACAGTTGGTATGACGTTTGCCTCGTATCGTAAATGTCCGGGTCTCAATTCTTGTTAGTGGATGCTCACTGCTGGTGAATCCTAAATATAGGACGAAACGGCCGTTCAGTGTTTTCTGCATTCTGCTGAGGTGTCTTCTAGACTCGATGGATTACTTAATTATTATTATTTGAAATCTTCCGAATGGTTCTTATCACACACACGCACACACACACACACACACAAACACACACACACACATATATATATATATATATATATATATATATATATACTAGCAGCATGGCCTGGCCTTGCCCGTGCTTGATTCAAAAATCGTACGACTCATACAGCAATCGCTATCACTTGACTTAAAATATTTTTCCCTTCCTTGCCTTTAAAGGAGTGCCCTTTGCCATACTGATGTTGCTACATGCTTAATTCTTGCCTATCTCTCACTGCGAATTTTTTCTAAGCTCTATACTAAACATTAAATATATTACGAAAAAAGAACTAAACAAAATGAACACAAAACGATCAGCTTTAAAAAAGGACCCGTAACTGGAAAAACCGAATGAAAAAAAGAATTATAACAAAAAATATTTTTTCACACCCAACCTAGTTCTGCGGAATCAGAATCAACGTTCAGTTTAAGCAAGCGAATGAGCCAATTGGAGTAAAGTGCCATGCAGATTTAAATTTTTTCCCACTTGTAACGAATACAGCTATCGATTTTTTTTGCATGCTAGCATTCTAGTTAACATTCGTGTCAGTCAGCTGTTGGCTCTCACTCCGGCCAGTAGAAAATGGCCGCAAACTACATGAAAACTACCGTAGAAGCATGAAAAAATCGATTATTTCCACTATCGATGGGAGTTGAGAAATGCATGTCGGTCTTGGCCGTATCGCTAACTTGGAGCATGTGCATGTAAATTTTGGTGCAAATCCGTCGAAAATTGCGGCCGTGCATTCGTTACACACACACAGAGATCCTGCCTCTTACATATATATATATATATATATATATATATATATATATATATATGTAAGAGGCAGGATCTCTGTGTGTGTGTAACTTACTAACTTGAATACTTACTTCAATTTTATTAACAAGAATATCGATGTTGCTATATAGCTGTCAGAACCAGAGCTGCTCCTGATTTTCCGCACCACATCCTGAAGGAAGTTCTTGATTTGATATGACTTTTGTAACGATAAAGTTAAATAGTTCCTGGATCGGTATAAAAAGCAAGAGGAGATAATAAGATGTGTTTTGCTCGTAACTAAGTCTCGAAAAAACAATATGAAATTCACTATTTTTTGTCCATAATGTAGAATATGCTAAAATATTTCACCTTTTTAACAAGAGAAATCTCAAGTTGATGAACTTCAAAACCTAATGTCACAAAACTTCTCACTTTGTGATTTGCAGAATACAATTTTCGGTATGAATTGGACTTTCGGCCCAAATCGGACTTTCGGTCCACATCGGGCTTTCGGTTCAAATCGTGCTTTCAGTCCAAGAATAAGCTTTATTTACATTATTCGGACTATTGTCCTCATCTTTGTCCCCATATTTATTACAACATTTCGGCCTGATGGTTGTGGCGAAGTTGAGACCCTTATTCAATACTGACTCCTCAGAAGTACTCAGCTGATATTGGCTGATGTTGACTACTGCTTTTACTGGTGGGTGATGGACCTTGTACGTCACCTTCTGATCTTTCAATCTATTTAATTTTTGAACTTGGCGAGCCTTGACTACATCGAATAAGCTTGTCGATATAAATCGTAAAATGGTTCCAACTGCATACCCCATGTACAGACATCAAGTACAATGTTGGGTGCTTCTTAAAGGTTTTATTTGATTTGATTTGTTTAACGGCATATCAAATATAGGACATTTAATCCCGAACTTTTATTTTCTTGTGAGCTTTAAAGTAATAAAAAACATGATATATGTTGTTCTACTTTCACAGTTGAATACATGGTAGATGATCAACATTATTTGCATTGTTCGGATTGCTGTCCTTATTCTCGTTGCCATGTTTCGGCCGTTGTAAGACGTAGGTAACACTACGACTAATACGACCAGGGCAGGGGCGTACTATACTCGAAACCCCCGACCGGTATTGCGGGGGCAGACTGATTTACAAATTAAACTAAGCTTAACTGACTATTATAGGATAAAGAAAATACACGGATTTTGATATCATTTTGGGATCTTTTTTGTCCAAAGTCGTGAATGTGTTTTGCTCGTACTAAGTCTCGAAAAAACACAATATGAAATTTGCTATTTTTGTCCATAATGTTGAATATGATAAAATTCTTCAACTTTTTAACAAGAAATATCTCACGTTGATGTTAAAACTTGCCGCCAAACATTGTTGATTTATTTAAGATGGAATGATCTATTATGACATGTCTCTAATTTGTATTTAGATACATTGTATTTATTTTCAATTTTTCTAGTTGAATTGTTCACCTATACTGCATACGATCCATTATTGTACATAATTAGGTTACAATAAAATTTGTAATTTATATGAATAAGGTCTTATGAAAATTAAGATGTATTAGAGTCGGGGTCAGAGGATATTAGCACGTAAGTGAATGTATCCACTACTCCAATATGCCTCCGCTCTCTCTCTCTCCATATATATATATATATATATATATATATATATATATATATATATATATATATATATATATATAATCTGGAGAAAACAACTGAAAAGTTGGAAATGAAAAAATTTTGAATGTTTTTTGTGAAAGTATTTATTTATATTTATATATATATATATATATATATATATATATATATATATACGTGGCTTCTCATTATATATATATATATATATTTATATATATATATATATATATATATATATATATATATATATATATATATGCATACGTGGCTTCTCATTATGCTATATATATATATATATATATATATATATATATATATATATATATATATATATATATATAATTCAACAATTTATTCCATGGAACTATAAAACTTCACTTTAACTCTGATTCAGGCTATAAGTCCAATTCTTGCCAAAAGATTGATTGGGCCGAAAGTCCAATTCAGACCGAAAATTGCGTTCTCCAAATCACAAACTCCATGTCACTTCAATTGAGTTGAGTTCTTCAAATCACAAACTCAGATGAACTTCAAAAACCTAACGTCACGAAACTTCTCACTTTGTGATTTGCAAAATACAATTTTCGGTCCGAATTGAACTTTCGGCCTAAATCGGACTTTCGGTCAAAATCGGGCTTTCGGTCCAAATCTGGCTTTCGGTCGAAATAGGACTTTCGGTCCAAAATCTGTCTTTTGGCCAGACATTGGACTTTTCGCCCGAATCAGAGTTAAAGTGAAGTTTTGTAGTTCAACAGAATGAATTGAGGAATTTAAAGTTATTTCTTCAAAATTATCATTTTTTAAGCTGGAGAAGAGGTCCCTTTTGCTTTGAGCTGGTGTCTAGCCCTACGCAGGAGCTAGCTTGAATGTTCGCACCGAGTGCAGCTTTTAAGATAGTTAAGAACAAATATGCATTTTTTTTTCACCCGTAGCACAACTCTCAGTTTCATGCACAACGCAATCGTCAGATGCTCGTTAAAACTGACTCGGACAGTTTTCAATCATGTATATCTATTATTAATATATATATATATATATATATATATATATATATATATATATATATATATATATATATATATATATTTATATATATATATATATAGATATATATATATATATATAAATATAAACCCAGGTCAAAATCTCAAGACCAGATACAAAAGGGGGTAAAACAAATATAAAATACTGTTACTTTTATCAAAATATATTTGCGAAACATTTACATTTTATTAGAAAATGTAGTTTATCTATAAACAAGTGAAAGTTTTAAGCTTTTAATTGATTAATTTAAACAAATATTGAAAAAGAGATTTCGTTTGATTGGTCATAAAGATAAGACCATGTGTGAAAAAAAAAAAAAATTACTGGAAAAAAAATTTAGAACTAGTGAGAGTGCTCATAGCTTCAGGCGTGTAGACATCTACGTGGGTCATTTCCAGTATTAAATTTCCGATTTTAAAATGGCTATGGGTAAAATTTTAACAAAGTTGGAACAGGGCAGGATTGTTTAATTTCAAAGACGTGGCCTTTCGCAACAAGCCATTGCAAATGAAATTGGCCGAAACAAAACTTTACTTTTTTAGCCCCTTTTGTATCGGGTCTTAAGATATTGACCAGGGATATATATATATATATATATATATATATAAATATATATATATATATATATATATATATATATATATATTTTTGTCATCCACAGACAGACTGTTTCGCTGTTTCACAGCTCATCAGTGTGGCTAGACGTCCGGTTGCCTCTAGCTACGATCGGAATCTCTACCCGCTAAGCCATCAGCGTACGGTGCGGAATGGAGGTGAATTTTAGCGTGTTTATTTTTAGATTCGGATAAACACACAGTGACTGAGAGTGACTCAATTCTGTCGAAGAATATATATATATATATATATATATATATATATATATATATATATATATATATATATATATATATATATATATATTAGAATTGGACATTGTCCGACAATTTATTTAAAGGTTAAGGCACATCACGCGAAATGATGGTTCCGTATAGGATACAGGTTCGATTCCTGTCGGAGAGCGAAAATTTTCTATGAAAATTTCTCGGACATTCAGGCCGGTAAATGTTATTTAATACTGTTTATTATAAAACAGAGCATTTGCTTAAATACTTGTATCTATAAAAAGAACGTTAAACATAATATAAATGTCTTTAAATAAATTGTCGGACTATGTCCAATTCTAAAATATATGACGTCATTTGTTTACATTTGATACGCTAGAGCAGATATGAATAGAAGAGATTCATGGAAGATTTAAGTTTAAAGATAGTAAAATCGACCTTGCTAACCAGACGCTCATCTGTGGCCGAAAGGTTAAGGCACATCACGCGAAATGATGGTTCCGTATAGGATACAGGTTCGATTCCTGTCGGAGAGCGAAAATTTTCTATGAAAATTTCTCGGATTATTCAGGCCGGTAAATGTTATTTAATACTGTTTATTATAAAACAGAGCATTTGCTTAAATACTTGTATCTATAAAAAGAACGTTAAACATAATATAAATGTCTTTAAAATAAATAATATATATATATATATATATATATATATATATATATATATATATATATATATATAGTGATTGTCCAAGCGTAGGTTAGATGTGGCACAAGGCCGAAAGTATGGGGAACTCAGTGAGGATCGAAATCACTATTCAATCGTAATTGTTCTAGCGAGGCAAACTTGCTAACCATTACACCCCCTCGAGGTGTGGGTGTGTTGGTGTATGTATGTATGTATGTATATGCAAATTATATTCTAACAATTTAAATCTGCATAATTATATATATATATTGTGTGTATTTAGGCAGCATTTTTTCATTAATACATGTTTCATTAAATAATATAGATAAGCGTTGTCTATATATTTTATGTAAGTTTTTTTCATATAGTCTGATAATCTTAATAACATTATCATTAAATAATGAAAGAAAATCACAATATTGATACATACTTTTTTTTATTTAATCCAATCTGAGCTTTCGGCTTACATAAGCCATTATCAAAGATGACAATTACACAATATATTTATGCAATACACGAACAAGAAATTGATGATAGTATTATTTGTTTACATGGATGATTTCCAAGCAACGATAAACACGTGCATATAAAACGCTGAAAACGAAAATCGCACGACAGCTCATGACGTCACACATATATATATATGTATGTATAAATAAAACGAAAGAACAGTAAGATATATAATCCGGTGTTCTTATAGATATTTTTATTTTTACATAATAGTGCTCAATGTAAATTTACAGAGCATTAATATTATAAATTAACTGATTTAAAATATGTTTTTTTCGCTACACAGTAATAACCATGTTTTACAAAATTAAATTCGAAGCTTTTAACTTCCATTTTTGAAATATGGTTATTACTGTGTAGCGAAAAAAACACGTTTTAAATCAGTTAATTTATAATAACTAAATATATAAATATATATTTAGTTATATATATATATATAT
Organism: Acanthosepion esculentum; assembly: GCA_964036315.1. NCBI lineage: Eukaryota > Metazoa > Mollusca > Cephalopoda > Sepiida > Sepiidae > Acanthosepion > Acanthosepion esculentum. The sequence goes on from OZ038485.1 coordinate 39,211,290, forward strand.
ATATATATATATATATATATGCAAATTATATTCTAACAATTTAAATCTGCAGACTTATATATATATATATATATATATATATATATATAAGTCTGCAGATTTAAATTGTTAGAATATAATTTGCATATATATATATATATATATATAAATTTAATTTAGATTTAAATTGTTAGAATGTAATTTGCATATATATATATATATATATATATATATATATGCAAATTACATTCTAACAATTTAAATCTGAATACTTATATATATATATATGTAATTTGCGATATATACTTATATATATATATATATATATATATATATATATATATATATATATATATATTATATATATATAAGTATGCAGATTACATATATATATGCAAATTACATTCTAACAATTTAAATCTGCATACTTATATATATATATATATATATATATATATATGTATGTATATATATTACAATGTCTACTTTCCTTAATCCCAAGCGTTTTCAATTCATATCGGCCTTCGCAAATGACATCCGTGCGTACCTACTGATTTTAATCACTTCTTGCCCCTGTTCGCATTTACGTCAGCGGATAACCTCAGAGGTCACTTCATCTTTCTCTTCTTTGACAATCTGTCTACTTTCGCCTTGCCATTTTTAATTGTTTGCCTGCCTGCTCGCCTGTCAGATTATTAACTCATTAATCCGTTGATTAATTAGAAGATATTTTAACGAAGAACCGGCCGACTTCTTTTTTTTCCGTGCAGAAGTCAATAATGAGGCACCCGTACGCTTGATACGCAACCTTTGCCCTTTCTCAACCCTGATTTTTCTCGGTTTACTCTTCTTATCCCTGTAATTACGACTAGTATGACTCCAATCCTCCTGTTATTGCTATATTTACTAGAAATACTAATATTTAGGGCCGGTATCTTGTGCTCCCGCCACCGAATCTATTATACAGGCATTCCCACTCTACTACATCTTAATTTTCATAAGGTTTAAATTTATGTTGAGTTTTAAATAATACAAAAACTGTGTGATTTTAAAATTGTTTGTTTTCAATTCAGTTTAAAACATCTCCAAAATTTTTTGAATTGAGGGAATCAATTTTATTTCTTCAAAATGCCAGGAAATATAATTATAATTTATATATAAGGGTGTTTCATTAATATGAATCAAAGTCAGCAGTAAATAAATCAGTGTTATTGGTGAAAATTTATTTATTTCTCGATTGGATCATGTTATTTAAGTCATGGCAATCATGTGAGAAAAATAATATTTGAAATCAGTCTAAGCAATTGGAACATCATAGATTGATAGATAGAAAGATAGATAGATATCATCTAAAGTTCTCATACAATCTAAATGTTAATAGAAAAATACCATTCTGCGGTATTACCCCACTTACTTTCCTAAAAATAACCGCAGCTAGGGCACGCTTCCTAAGCCTATAGATAGACAGTGACATTTTCTGTCATCCTGTTTTTCCTTTTACGCTCAGGGACGGTAAGATGTAGGTCGAACGAGGAAAATGCTTTCTTACTGAAGAACACACGCGCGTGCGCACGTACGCACCTTTCATTTCATTTTCTCTAGCACTTTCTCCTACACACACAAAACACATTCTTTAGCCGTTATATATTTTCTTCATTCATATTCATTGTATGTAACACGCTGCAATATTCTATTATCTATGTATACCTTTGTTTTACAAATACATACTTATCGTTTGTTTATATATGTAGTTTCGTTGTTACTTTTCAGTTTTATTAAACAGACTCACATGCAGAGTCCGCCATTTTTGTTGTGGGATAAATATACCAGGAGACCCGTGTTCTTCCGACTTAAACACTCG
>OZ038485.1:39218129-39235629 GCA_964036315.1 Acanthosepion esculentum
TTATAAATTAATTGATTTAAAATATGGGTTTTTCGCTACACAGTGATAACCATGTTTCAGAAATGGAAGCTAAAGCTTTCGAATTTAATGTTGTTATTAAACCAAAGACATTAGTTCCATTTCCTCGTCAAGCGAATTTTGGAGTAACTTATTTTTTTTAAATTTACGGTTATTAAAAAAATAAGTTACTCCAAAATTCGCGGTTTCAGTAAGTTTGTTTTTGTAATTTGCCCTGAAGATAATCTTGGAAAAGATTGAAAGAACTAGAGTAAGCAAAAACTACGGCGCCTTCTTGGATGAATTTCATCTTAACACCAAGAAACTGATTAAACAACTGGAAAGGATCAGTTTGAAAATAAATGGGCCCAAAATGTGTATATTGTTCAATGAAACATATTTGAATAAAGATAAGTTGCATAATAAACATATATATATAAAGGGCGTTCCAATAACTTGGACCTATTTTAAATGTGAAATAAGTTTGTCTAATGATTTTTTTCTTTTTCTTTCAGATTTAACAACTTAAGTCTTTGGCAATTTTTCCTATGGAAAGATTAACAATCAAACAACGTGTTAAAGTTATCGAAGCCTATTACGAAAATGGACGTTCAAACAGAAATGCAATGAGAAGTTACCAGGTTGCATCATCTCTCGAAACAGCGAAGTCAATTGGCCACCATGAATCGTGCGACTTGACGCCTTTAGATTTTTACCTTTGGTGTCATCTCAAAAGTAAGGTCTATGCCAACAAGCCAACAACAATTCAACAGCTGAAGGAGGGGATAATAAGGCATATTGGTAAGATCGAGGAGCAACTATGCAGAGACCTCATCAAAGATTTTCACCATTGAGTGGACGTGTGCCGCCGATGCCTTTGCGGACATTTGGGCGATATTAATTTCTATACATAATTGCTATGACTTAAATAACATGATCTAATAGAGAAATAAATAAATTTTCATTAGTAACACTGATTTATTTACTGCTGACTTTGATCCATCTTAATGAAACACCCTTTATATATATATATATGTAGAGGCAATAGACCGATGAAAGAAATTCGAGAGATAAAAGAACAAAATTAATAATATTGGTAATAAGACTAATAATAATTATAGTATATTAGTGAACGTATTGACTATATGGAGGTAAGATGAGAAAGACGTTAAAATCGGAATTTTCGGACACACTTGTGTTCTTTATCAACGAGACGAGAAATAAACAATGAAGTGGGACTTTTTCCCGCAGGTTATATTACTGAAGCTAGCTTTTTACCACGATTAGGGTTGTAGAAGGTTTGTAAAAAGCTCCCTGGGGAAACTATATTCATTGAGCATGTCCAAATTCCTATTTAAACCTAAAATGTGTGAATTTATTTCAATATATATATATATATATATTATGAATGCGAAATGAGTAGTGACACTTAGTCTGAGGATTACATTGAAGTGTGAAACTGACAGTCACCATCCAGTGTTGATTCCTATACACTCTATCTATCTATCTACCTGCATGCGTGTGTGTGTGTGTGTGTGTGTGTGTGTGTGTGTGTGTGTGTGTGTGTGTGTGTGTGTAGTTCCGGGATATTGGAGGTTTTGAGGAGCGTGGAACAACCTCTTAATTGCTGTTGTTCCCCCGTCGGTACCCAGGGTGGTAGCCACAGTTAGAGACCCAGCAATGGGCAAATAGTGTACGCCCAAAGAAAAACAATACACTATGAAAGTATAAAAATAGATTTTTAATGTAATAAATCCAGCAAACCACGTTTTATTTATATATAAAATTTATCAACAGTACATATTTAAAGTAAAATTACGAAATTCTTTCAAGTTCGGTATGAAAATGACCCATCAGGTGTTGATATGCCGTTAACCAAACAAATCAATCATAAATCAGCTTATTGCAATGAATCCAATCTTCATCACGTGCTCCCTAATTGTGACCTTCTACCCGACTTATCAGCAGTGTTGAAACAAAATTGCAACTTTGTAGTGGGCTTTAAAACATTGGGCTTATATATTAATTCTATCTATGTTGTTAAATATGTGGTTAAGCCCATATACATTGAGGTGAAACACGTATTTGGACAGTAAAAAAAAATGGATTTAGAATCATATATTGAAAGAAAAACATTGTCTAAAGCTCACAATATATTCGTAAAACAATTATAAATGCAAATAAACAGCAAAAATGAATTATTTGACACGTATATATATTTTATATACAAATTATTAAACAGGTAGTGAAAAAAGTATTTGGACAGTTCCGAAATTATGTTTAAAATTAATGTTTTGAGTATATTTCATGCTCGAATGTGTTATAATTTTATGGAATAGTCTAGAACGTGCATTACTTAAAGGTGTTAGCTATCTTGATGGTCAGTTCACCCCAAGACCTCGCACTAACAGTACTGCAGGATGCCAAAGCAAAGAGAGCTGTCGAAAGATCTTAAAGATCGAATTATTTCTGCACTTAAAGAAAAAAAAGCTATCGTAAGATTTCTAAAGACCTACGTATACCTGTGAGCACTGCTGGGTACATAATTAAGAAATGGAAAGCCTTCGGTACTCATGAAAATATGCCAAGAACAGGTGCACCGTGCAAAATATCACAAAAATGTTCACGGAAAATAGTACGGCGAGTAAAAAAATGACCCTTTTGTGACTCGGAGGAACTCACGTATGCAAGAGGACCATAAGTTCTGAACTTCACCGACAACAATTAAAATCTCGCTCTCCTCGCAAAACCCCATTGCTAAAAAAACATCATTTAAAATCCAGACTTGATTTTGCCAAAACTAATTTACAAAAGCATGATGACTATTATAAGCAAATTTTATGGTCTGATGAAAGCAAGATTGAACTTTATGGCCACAACGTTGCTACCCATGTTTGGAGAAAGGATGGAACAGCCTTCAATCAAAAGAACACCATCCCCGCTGTGAAGCACGGAGGCGGTAGCATTATGGTTTGGGGATGCTTTGCATATAAGGGTACGGGACAACTGAAAATTATTGAGGGCACAATGAGTGCAGCCAAATATATTCAGATTTTAGAAGATTGCTTGCAGACATCAGTTGAGAAATTAGTACTTGGACCAGATTGGGTTTTTCAACAGGACAATGATGCGAAACATACAGCCAAAGCAACACGTGCATGGCTTCAAAACAATAACATCAACGTGTTGACATGGCCCAGCCAATCGCCGGAGATGAATCCAATAGCGAATCTTTGGAGAACACTGAAGAATCAGATTCGTGAAAGGTGACCAAAGAACGTCAGTGAATTGAAAGTTTTTGCAGAAGAAGAGTGGGCTAAAATTCCCACCAAATCATGCCAGGCGCTTGTAGAGAGCTACAGGAACAGACTGAGAGCTGTGGTTGCAAATGAAGGAGGACCAAGTAAATATTAAACACATTTAAAGCATAATTTATATTCTGTCCAAATACTTTTTTCACTACCTGTTTTAATAATTTGTATATAATATATATATACGTGTCAAATAATTTATTTTTGCTGTTTATTTGCATTTATAATTGTTTTACGAATATATTGTGAGATTTAGACAATGCTTTTCTTTCAATATATGATTCTAAATCCATTTTTTACTGTCCAAATACTTGTTTCACCTCACTGTATATAGTGCAGTATTAAGGGTAGATGCTGTCTTTCATTCCAGATCATTTCACTGTTTATTGGTAGTACACCGCATCAGCCAAATCTGCCATACTCACTTGATCGATCTCGTGACCGTCTGATTGGGTGTCTGAGGCGTGATCATTTTACTGATGAGATCAAAATCAGTAATGAATGATCTCCGGGTCGGATGGCAAAGTATGAACTGGGTGGGGCTGCGCAGTAACCCGACATGAACGTAAACAAATTCCACGGTATCCTCTTACCTGTTTGATTAAAGGAAGATATGTGGAATGAATTAGAAAGAAAGAAAGATAGAAAGAAAGAAAGAAAGGAAGAAAGAAAAATGAGGAAAGCTGTTGAAACAAAGTTATAGTGAGACAAAGAAAGAAAGAAAGAAAGAAAGATGAAGAAGGAAGAACAAAGAAAGAAAGTCAGTGTATGACTGAGGCAAAGAAAGAAAGAAAGAAAGAAAGAAAATGAGGAAAGCTGTTGATACAAAGACAAGATATTAATGAGGCAATGAAAGAAAGAAAGAAAGAAAGAATAACGAAAAATCAGGAAGGTAGATAAAAGAAAGAAAGTGAGTGTATGACTGAGGCGAAGAAAGAAAGAAAGAAAGAAAGAAGGAAGGCGCGTCCTGATTGACTTGCTTTCTTTTGGGTGCACATTGACTAATGCTTGCTCATGGTCAGCGCCAACCGCTTGCCATTGATTAGCTTCGATGTGATCCCTCCAAACAGACAAAAGAGTAAATAACTTCTTGCTAATTCCATCAAAGCGTCGACTTTAAGAACAGATTGTCAAATTGTAAATCTCTTTATGGACATCTGCCTATCATCTGTCTCTTCTCGGTTCCTCCATCTATTTCTCTGTCTTTTCTCTCTCTCTCCCCACTTTCTCTTCCCCCTCTAGCTCTCTCTCTCCCTCTCTCTCAATCTCTCTCCCTCTCTCTCTCTCTCTCTCTCTCGCTCTTTTTCTCCTTTCTCTATAAAATAAAAGATTCAATATTCCTCTCTTCACTGTCTTCTTTCTTTCTTTCTTTATTCCTTTCTTTCTTTCTTTCTGTATTTTTACTTAAAATGTTGAATATATATATATATATATATATATATATATATATATATATATATATATATATATATATATATATATATATATATATATATATATATATATATATATATATATATATATAAACGTTATTTTCATAGATAGAATTATTTAAGTAAATGCTCCGTTTATAATAGACAGTATTCATTACATTTACCAGCCTGAATGTCCGAGAAATGTGTTAGAAAATATGCGTCTTCTGATAGGAATCGAACCTGTGCCCTACACGGAAATATAATTTAGACTTTGCTAACCAGACACCCCCTCTATAGTTAAGTGATATAGCACTTCAGATCAAATGACGATTCCGCGTAGAACACAGGTTCGATTCCTGTTGGAGGACATATATTTTCTACGAAACTTCTCGGACACAACGCGCGTGTGTGTGTGTGTGTGTGTGTGTGTGTGTGTGTGTGTGTGTGTGTGTGTGTGTGTGTGTGTGTGTGTGTGTGTGTGTGTGTGTGTGTGTGTGTGTGTGTGTAATAATATAATTTCTACATATATATGCGCGGTACTTATTGGAAAGCGTTCAATATCAGTGATAAGAGCAAACATATTCTGTCGTATAGATATATCTGATGATCGCAAAAGATTGAAACCCAGTATTACAAACTCATATCCATACGACTGAATATGCATATATATATATATATATGAGTATGTGTGTGTATGTGTATGTGTGTGCGTTGACTTCAATGTTCAATTTATATTTACATACGCTCTATCTCTGATATGGAACACTTTATCCCATAAATATATCATAACTTAAAACTATATTTCTTTATATATTTACATTCATATATATATATATATATATATATATATATATATATATATATATATTATTATTATTATTATTATTATTATCATTAATGATATTAATATTTTTATTATAAAGATAATAATAAAATATTGCTATACTTTGTATTGAGTACTTTTTAAAAGTAAATGCTACGAACAGGGGGATTTTACTCCATCTTTTCTGTTTCTCATTTGTATATATATATATATATATATATATATATATATATATATATATATATATATATATATATGCAATAAATATATCATAACTTAAAACTGTATATATATATATATATATATATATATATATATATATATATATGTGTGTGTGTGTGTGTGTCTGTGTGTGTGTGTTGACTTCAATGTTCACATTTATATTTACATACGCTCTATCTCTGATATGAAACACTTTATTCCATAAATATATCGTAACTTTAAACTATATCTCTTCATATATATATATATATATATATATATATATATATATATATATATATATCCCATAAATATATCATAACTTAAAACTATATATATATTTATATATGTGTGTGTGTGTGTTTCGATAGAGAGTAGTATAACACCTCGCTATTAATCAATTTTATCTTCATTTTTTATTTGATAATATTTATATATGTGAATAGTATTCGACATTGAATTATGTGAAGTGACAAGGAAGAAGATTATTTTGCAAAATAAGTATTCGTTGTTTGAAGTCAGTTCTCTTTCCTCATTATGCTGCGCACTTAAGCATGTACCAATGTATTCAATTTGTGAAGTTGTAGCGATATGATAGTCTTGTAAACAGTAGCAGGCGATGGAAGAATCGTTATTTAATAAGGTTAGATTATATGGAACACAAAGATCACTAAAAATGGCCATCGAGCGAGGATTGAACTCACTTGTAATGCTAGACTAGCCTGGGTGGAGGCATAAATCGCAAATTTCGGGTGCAAACACTTAACTTTCACGAATACGGGTAACGTTACCGTTTTTGGAATCTCATTTTAGTCAAAACGATATTTTTTTCAGCAATAACCCGTATATATATATATATATATATATATATATAATTGTGTATTTAGGAAGCAATTCTTCATTTATTCATGTTTCATGAAAGACGACAGACAAGGTACTATGATTAAGCTTTTTATTTAATTTTTCTTGTGTTCGAAAAAGTGCTTTCTTCTTTGGGACACAGGGTGTGTAGAAACTGTTCAAATGTTCTGTAATTCCGAGCGCTTTTTGGCTATACTTTTAGCTGTTATCAAGAATAATTCTATTTTTCCTTTTTAATTGGGGTATAGGATTTGTGTATGTTTTTAGAGTTATAGGGATGTTTTAGTTACCGAACACGGTCAGCATATTATGGCCGTGTTCGTAGTTAATACTATTGAGCGTTGGCCTTTTCTTTTTTTATTATTAAGGCTTCCATTATTTTTAAATCTTTTTTTACATGTAGATGAGGTTATTATGTTTGTATTTTCTACTAGTATGTTTCAGATGGAGCCTGGTAAGCTTGTGTGTGTGTTTAAATGGGTTCTAATAGAGCTGTGATCAGATAGGTGTAATGTAAGGTGTCTGAATAGGCATGTAGTTTAATTGTTATTTTTAAGGATAAGGTTAGGTATTTTCAATTTTTTGTAGTAGATAATTTGATTTTTTTTTTATTCGGGTCAATTGAAGTAGTATATTTCTTTATAATATGTCTTAGTGAAGATTCGTCTTGTTTGTAACTGATGTAAATTGATCTTTGTAGAAAATATTTATGTTATTTTTAACTGTGTTCACTATCGTTATGCCTATCCAGAAAGTGGGTAATTCAACTGTTTTGGGCTATATTAAAACTTGAATTAATCGCCATTACGATATTATATATATATATATATATATATATATATATATTTAGGCGGCCTGACGATTGTGTCTAGCTTTAAACAGCCTGTCAACTCTGAGTGTTGACTTCTATGTTCACTTTTATATCTATCTATCTATCTATCTACATATATATATATATATATATATATATATATATATATATATATATATATATATATATATTATAGTTTAAATAATAATATATATATATTATTACTTAAACTATAATTTTTTAGTGGATACCCATATTTGAGTAGATTCCCTGTTTATTTATTAAACAGTATATATTATTGATGATACTAAATAAATATACTGTTTAATAGATAGACAGAGCATCTACTAAAATATAAGTAGCTACTAAAAAGTAACGTTTAAGTAATAAAATATATAGATAATATTACACAGCTGTACACACAGACACACACACATTTTTCTCTTATATATATATATATATATATATATATATATATATATATATATATATATATATATATATATTCAAATAGGTTTAGTTAAGTAATTTAGACATACTATGTCTTTTTATTTTGGTTTTAATCCTTTCGAGTCCAAGAATAAATTTCTTGGTCGCCGTAGAAAATTGATTAAGAAAAATACCAAAATTTTCTTTCAAATAATTTCTATTTTCCCAAGTCCTCTCAGTCTCATCTGAGATCATCTTCAGAGGGGGGGGTTAAATTGTGTGCATACGTATTTCTGTAAATTCCAAACATTTTTTAATGTTCATGTTACTGCGTTTTCTATCATTCTATATCAATTTCAAATTCACGAGGTCTTGTTTTATTTTTTTCCATGCATTCGTGAACCTCGCTCAACATGCTCTCTCCCGGAAACTGTAACTAAGGTCTGCTCAGCATAGTTACAGTATAAACCACAGGGTGTTTAAGAAAAACATTTGCGCCTGGGCGGGCGTCTGCAATAAGAATTTGCTAGCCGCCCTAATAGACGGGGGTATCCTCAAATACGAGTGGCCAGCTATATATATATATATATATGTAAGAAAACATGTGAATGTAGATCCGACGGTGTGATGAAAATGTGGAAAAGACAAAGCAAAATCCGAATATGTGAGTTTACTGTTTTTTTTTTTATTTTTTAAACAAAAAACAAACACAAAATAAAAACAGTAAACTCACATATTCGGATTTTGCTTTGTCTTTTCCACATTTTCATCATATATATATATATATATATATATATATATATATATATATATATATATATATATATATATATAAATGTGTGGTGGGTGTAGTGCTGTGTAGAAGTAAGTGAATCCCTAATATAATATTTTTAAATATGATCAACAAATCTTAATTAATCTATATATTCATTAAGAAGAAAGCTTTATTAAACGAATTACAACCACTTTAAAAAAATTTAAAGCTGGTATAAAATTAGAAATCTGGAATAATTATAGGATTTTATTTAAAAGCACGAAGAATCTGCAACCGCCAATCTCCCTCCTCTTCTTTTATGTGCCGTGTCTTTTTTAGGACATAGGCAATCATCTGTCTATATTCCTGAGATGAGGTATTATGTATACTATTTACATTATTTTGACTATTGTCCTCATCTTTATCGCCATATTTATCACAACGTTTCGCCCGTTGTACGCTCCGGTCTTCTTCAGGTGGTTGGAATGCCGAACTGAACCCTTTATTTCGCTCACTGGAGTAGACTGTTCTAGTTCCCGCCTTAACCGCACATGGCACAGTGGATAAAGGCGTTGGTTAGATCCATTGACAGGACCCAAAGAGTGTGAGTTCAATACCCGGTTAAGGCAATGGAGAACTTGCAGAGGGGAATTTACAGGAGATAACTGATAACTGACATCCATTAAACATGGCACGTGGAACTAGAACAGTCTACCCCAGTGAGCGAAATAAAGGGTTCAGTTCGACATTCCAATCACCTGAAGAAGGCCGGAGTATCAGATTTTCCAAGCCACTCTCCTCGCTTCCTCATTACATGCCCCAGACATTTCAACTACCTCTTCTTGATGTTAAGTATAAGTTTCGTCTTTGTTTCCATTCTCTCCAAAGCCTCGTCGTTGCTCACATGGTATCCTTGGCATCTTTATTTACCTGAAAATAAAATATACATAGAAAACATTTTCAAAAGCCTTCAATATTCTCATCATTTTACCCACAATACTAAGAGAAAAGGAACTAAAAATATACAACCGTAAAAAAGATAATAATATTATTAACTATAACAATGGCGTTAAACTAGATAAAAACGGAGATATAATCCGATCTATCGACTCCTTAACATCTACGATCTAAAAAGATTATCCAATCTTAACAATAATGAAGCAAGTACCGTATATTTCCGCGTATAAGACGACCTTTAAATCCCAAAATCACTCTTAAAAATTGGGGGTCATCTTATACTACAATTCTAAAAAAGAAACCTTAAATTTTGTGTGATGTTTGTCGGTAGCCACGGTGCGATAATCACTAACGTAAATGAAAAGATTGACATTATCAAATAAACTGATAATAAAAGTAATAAAAACCATTTCTACCTTATATATTGCTGCCATTACTTCATAGTAAATTGCCTATTCGTAGAATAATTTCATATCAGTGAAATCAACTTGGATCCGTGCAAGCTCATCTGAGAAACATTCAATTATGATTGGTTCACAGCAACCTTTATCTTTCACTAAACTTTCAATAATCAACATGGCAGTGTTAATTACGGTAGTAATAACATTTAGGATAACATAATATTACTTTCTCATTAAAAATTCATTATCATTTTGACGTTAAATAATAACACAATTTAGAATTACATACAACCTTTATTTTTCAAATAAAACTCCTTTTATGGTAAAAAAATCCTTTAGGAAAAAAGAAGAAGAAGAATCCATATTCACAGGAGATCACATGATCTAAACAAAACTTTTAGGGGATGTGCGTAGGAAAAATCTGATATAGAATCAGTTTTGTTAATTTGAATTTCTAAGGATACAGTAAGTAACATTTCCAATGACATCATCTTTATATAATCAATAAGCAATCGTCTTAAACTACAGGTATAGGATAAATTTATGAAATATTTTTTGTATCGTTTGACCTCGTCTTATCTAAAGGTCGCCTTATACGCGGAAATATACGGTATATATAAAATAAACTGCCACAATTACTCTTCACAGTACACTGGAAAGACGTGCAGAAATTAAAAAAGAAACTTATCTATGAACACAAAATGTATATCTTATGTATAACAATTTATCAAATGCCTAAGTTATACATAGAGATAAATTCAACTACATCTTCGATCTAAACAATGCCAGACTTATTAAAAGAGAAAGTAACTTATATTGACGGAAAATTCTCGTGAGTGCCACTATCGTATCTTATCAAAGTATAAATATACGTCCCAGATTTATTCATCTATTTTCTTTCCTGAAAGAATTACTCTTTTCCCAAGCCAACATACATGACTATATAAACGTTAAAACAATAAAAGAAAACGGTTACATTTATAACCGCCTGTTATTTAAAACGTATAATACACAAATTTACGTAATTGTTTTAATTTTAATTACTTAAAAAAATTCTACATCAACATTTTTACCGACTTTCGTTTATCAGACATTAAATTACGTGACTTAGCCTCCTCCATAATTTACCTAAACTTTTCAGTTAGCCTGATAAATATTTATGAGCTTCTATGAAATTTTTAAATTTTTAAAATCTAACAACTTTACTTTATAAATATTTGTTGTAAAATAAAATCCTTACATTTGCCTTGATAAAGTCCGTCAAAGGATGAAACGCGTCGGCTAAGTTAAGTTTTCCTTTTGTCTTTATCTATCTATCTATCTATCTATCTATCTATCTATCTATCTATCTATCTATCTATCTATCTATCACACACTATATATATATATATATATATATATATATATATATATATATATATATATATATATATATATATATATATATATATTTATTTATTTATTTATTTATTATAATTTTATCATATAGACAAAACCATTTTACTCACAACAAAGATGCAACTTGGTTTCAGTGCACTTTAACTGCACATAACCATTTCCAACCCTCACCCGTAGATGTGCAGTTAAAATACACTGAAACCAAGTTGCATCTTTGTAGTGAGTAAAATGGTTTTGTCTATATGATAAAATTATAATAAATAAATAATTATCGCTCTACTGCATGTATTGAGCTCTTTTTTGAATGAATGCTGCGAACGTTAGAATTTATATATTTTATAGATTACTTTCGTTCCCACCGCATCGGATATATATATATATATATATATATATATATATATATATATATATATATATATATATATATATATATATATATATATATATATATATTAAAAAGAAGGTTTTTGTTTGCAATGTGAATTTTTTTTTAAATATATATTATATTTTATTTTCCATAGTTTTGTTAAACGTGTTTTGTGTCTCGCGACCTTCTTCAGGCAAGGAGTGGATATTTCCACATATTGATAAAATAAATTAATTTTCCTTATGGTTTTCGATGCTAAATATTCTCTTTTGAGACGTAATAGTGATACAAATGTCTTTCTTGGACTAATGGTAAGAAATTTCTTCTGCTTAAAGGGTAATAAAACAATTAAGATTGTTCCGAGAAAGGGTGTGGAAAAATATCTGCATTTTTACTTTTTAATGACTACTATATGAACATACAGATCTATTTCCATTTTTGTGTATTGTGGGTGCGTTTTTTTGCTAGTATGTATATATATATTTCCTCTCCATACATACATACTGTCTTATTATAAGGAATTAGTACACAGCACACCTCTCTCTCTCTCTTTCTCTCTCTCTCTCTCTCTCTCTCTCTCTATATATATATATATATATATATATATATATATATATATATATATATATATTTAGACACACAATAAAATATAATATATAGTAGATATTCTTTAAAAAATCCACATTACAACCAAAAACGTTTGCGATTTCTCTCTTCTTTTTTAAATATACACATTTCTTTCATTGGAAACACTATAACCTCTTCCCCATATATATATATATATATATATATATATATATATATATATATATATATATATATATATATATATATATATATAGGGTGTCCATTAAGTTCGTGTGCACTTTAAAAACTTCATAACTTTATTTGTATTTGCGATAGAAATAATCTGTAAAAATTGTTATAAAGTTTAATGTACCTCGTTTTAAGTATAGCTAAAATAACTAATGTCATTTCAGGAATTACTGTAAATCAGTTGGCAAATGTTTTCCGTGAACTGCAAAATTGTATTGCCCTTTGGATTGCTAATGATGGAGGACATGTGGAAACTTAAATAAAATTTCAATAAAACCTTAAAAAATATAGATTTGCTTCTTTCTAATTCTTTTTTACAAATTATTTCTATCGCAAATACAAATAAAGTTATAATTTTTTTTAAGTGCACACGAATTTTATGGACACCCTGTATATATACATATATGTGTGTGTGTATTTGTGTGTTTGTGTGTGTGTGTGTGTGTGTGTGTGTGTGTGTGTGTGTGTGTGTGTGTGTGTGTGTGTGTGTGTGTGTTTCTGATAAAAATATAGTTTTGAGGAACTCTATATTTATGGATAAATTGCTGAATATCAGTGATAGACCACATATAGATATAAAAGTGAACGTCGAGGTCAACACCAAGTGATAACGCAATCTTCAGGCCATATTGAGTATAAAATATTTAGATTTCGGCATTAGAGTTGTAACTTATATAAATGTAGGTAAAAAAAAAAGGCAAAAGTTGATAAGATAGCTAGCCCTACAAACCACTGTCCGGGCTTGGCCACGCCCCGGTCTGTGGGTTCGGTGGTAGTTTGCACCGGCCCCGCCAGTACGCAACGGTAATATAATACATGTTCCTGCGCGCGAATTGATCGCCTCAAAATTGGAGATGATCTCTTAGTTCGCTTTGTTTTTCTTTCTGCTTCTGTTTTCCTGAAGAGCCAGTTGCTTGGATTGATTGTTTGACTCGTTATTTGCCAAGGCACGTCAATAAGAGTCAACTGGAGATTAAAATGAGGTTTCAAATCTATTTGAGACGTCCTTGGATAAGAGCGAGGCTTAAATTCATTCTGACGGCTTTTCATCTCGGGATGAATATTCACGTCTCAGAGTGCAAGGATTTATTAATTCATCAAAGTAGAAATGCCGTAATCCCATCCCATCTCCCTCTCTCTAACTCTCTCATCTCTCCCTATCTATCGATCTATCTATCTATCTATCTATCTATCTGTGTGTCTCTCCCTAACACCCGGACTTATGGCAATATCACCTTGAAACACCGGTTCTCTTAAGATCACGATTGAAGTTAAGCAACGTTATGCCTGGTCAGTATCTTGATATATAACCGAGATAATTATTAGTGACTATTTGATTTAAAAGCTGAAATCTTTGAAGAATTTAAATCACTGATTTTTTTCTGCAAAATCGGATATGGTCCTACCAAAAATTTGTTCTGAACGAAAAATTAAAAACACAATAAAACTAAGACATTAATTATTTAGAGAAGCTTTTAATTGCCTTTATGAATAATATATATTAAAGACAATATTGTCTGAAGAAAAAAAATCTAGCTAAAAATGAATTTTTACAAGATTTGTTTTTATGTTTTTACAATTTTAAATTGAATAATTTATAAAGATTTTAAATCTTTTATAATTCATTCACAATGTGATAATTCTTAGGAAATATTGTTATTAAGTGAAACTATATATACTAATCATATAATTTAAAACTTATTACAATCTGACAACCCCGAATATTGTTAAAAGCATTTTGCTTTGTTTTTGTATGTGCGATTACGAGCAGAATTTCTGAAGTATGGATGTACAAACCGATAAATCTATTATTAAAAGGTCACATGTTTTATGGATTGTCCCCGCTTACAGCGAAAAAGCCCTCAAACTTTATAGTCGTGTTCCACTATACTTAACAATGAACACATTGAGTTGCAGATAAACTGTCAATAAATCAATTAACACGTCAGAAAAACAAGACCCCGTAGTTAAGATATGTGTGTATACAATATTTTATGCTGCAAGTAATATTTTTTAAATCAGTTTAATTTAACTTTAAATTTGCTACTTTTTCTCAAATAACGTTTCAGAAATATTTTATTTTTATAAGATTTTTAAAACTAAGAATTAACTTTTGTTTACAAATCTGTCAAAAATGGCAGTTTTGATCAATTTTACTGAAAAAAAAATCGATTCCTATCAATATAAATTCTGTTTGAAATAGACCACAGAGTATTTTGCTTACTGGGAATAGTAAATTTTAAATCATTTAGCTTTCAATTAAATTTAAAATAAAAGCTTCAAAAAAGCTTTTTAATTTTTTAAATTTCATTTTAAACCTTACATATACCGAATTAGCGGAGGTACCTACCTTGATAATATATTTATGTCTTTCTTGAGGCATGTAACTTGAGAGGACATTTCTGGAGAGTAATTCACATCTATACGCCCTCACACACACCTGTATAAATGTATACAATTGTACAAAGAAGTATTCGACCCCTAAATTTTTTTTCTGATTCCAAATTTGATTTGATAGCATTTATGCGAGCATAACAGGATTTGATAAGACAACATTATTATTATTATTATTATTATTATTATTATTATTATTATTATTATTATTATTATTTCTCTTGTTATTATTTGAGATCCTTTCCGACTCACCGATATATATTAGGGTAATGGTCATATCTCAGCCCCTATCAGCAGCTTGGAGTCACAATACTCTTCCTCAACACATGAGCTGTTCCAAGCAGCTCTGCTACCTATGCATTCCCAATGATGTCAGGTAACCCCAGGGCTTCATACAAGGTAGAGAGACCACTGGATATAGTTCCGAGTGCATCCAACCACGACATTTTTTTCCGGTTTTTCGTGTTTTTGTCTGCGCCGTCAATTTACCGCAGCGTATATCAAGATTCATTTTTTTAATTACTTCACCCAAAAGTAAGACAATAAAGCCACTAAGATGCAAGTTTTAGTAGAATACTACTGAGAAGAGAGGAGAATAAAAGAACAAGAATTAAGACAGAAGATAAGGATTGATATTGCATATAAATTTTTGAAGATCAAAGTTGACTGGGAAGCAAGAAGCCGGAAGAGAATTTCATACGAAAGAAGTACGAGAGAAGAAATTATTAGCATAGAACTTACGGTTCCATCTATTTTAATTGGAAAATGACGAGACCTTGCCGCCAATCAAATACTGCGATTAAATTCACAGAGTATATATAGCATAACGGAAAGTTCATCAGAACAATTACCATGAAAATATTTATAGAAAAGGCACAGAACTAGATTACAGTGGTGGGACTGAAGCAGAGATACCAGATCAAGACCAATAACATTGCAAATCTTCTTTGAATTTCATCAAGAATCTCTCAACAGATAGCGGGAGCATCGGACCAGATGTGGTAACAATATTCAAATCATGGATGAATGGTAGACTTATAAATATGTAAGATACGTTGTGACGAGAAAAAATTGTCTAACACGAAATAGGGAAGCAACTTTTCTAGCAGCAGACCTATCAATTGATTCAATATAATTTTGCCACGTTATGTCTGTGGAAAATGTTAGTCCGAGAAGGTTCAATCAGTCACTCATGTAGGAGGTTAGCAAAAGTTGTTATTATTTTATTTCCTTTGATTTCTGGTGTGTACACATTTCGTTCCGGCCATTATATATATAATTTCTTCTTGTATAAATCAATTACAGGATAAAGTCTACCTCGAAATCGACGAATACCAGCAATTTAGAAAGTGCTCAATACCTAGTCCGTAGATCAATATCCGTAAATATTATCTTAAAAATACCATGTTATTGTGGTTACACGGTCTCCCTTGTGAAACTCATTTCCCGGTTCTGGCCTTTCAGTCAAGTTTATTCTTCAAATATTTAATTGCAATTTTAATCGTTATCTTCTGCCTTCATGAGACCTGTTCTTTTATTGCCCTCGCTCCATAGTAAAGCGTTTCTTTTTCTCATATTCTTTTACACTCAGTAAACCATATGCGTCATGGGGGCTATGCTGCACTGCTTAAGATGAAATGATTCATATATATATATATATATATATATATATATATATATATGATTATTTATTCGAAAATTATAACATAAATATCTTATAAAATCACTATAAAAATAGCCATTTTGTTTCAACACTTCCGGTGTCTTATGAAGTGATGCTGTTGAATTTAGAATAAAGAGTTTTAAAAGCTTTTAAAACTCTTTATTCTACATTCACCACCATGACTTGATAAGACATCAGAAGTGTTGAAACAAAATGGCCATTTTTGTAGTGATTTTATAAAATATTTATGTTATAATTTTCGAATAAATAATTATATTTACTCTACTCTGTATTGAGCACTCTTTTAAGAATAGTACTTTTGGTTATTGGAATTTATCCCGCATACACCAATCCTATACCTTGGTATACACACACACACACACACACACACATACACACACACACACACACACACACACACACACACATATATATATATATATATATATATATATATATATATATAATAAAAATATAGTTTTAATTTAGGCTATATTTATGGGTTAAAGTGCTCAATATCAGAGATAGAGAGAATGTATATAAAAGTGGAAACTGAGCTCAACACCCAGCAGCGATGATCGGTTTCATATTTAAATGCAATCGTCAATCCATATATGTTGTGCTTTCACTCGACTATTTATATATACTGGTCAGTGGTGCATTATGAGTAGGTCTGACATATTATTCTAACGGTTATTGGGTAGACGTTAACAGTTATGTTCCAAATTATTCTAGGGGCTATTGAGTGGGAATAATTGTGGATCCGAATGCAGTTTATGGCAATTTTATAGTGTTTTTGTTGACATTATTTACTCATTATTTATTATTGATTATTTGTTGCTAATTATTATTATTAGGTTCCCTTGTGTTTATATGTGAATTCGTAGTTAGTTAATTTGTAT
>OZ038485.1:39245629-39343129 GCA_964036315.1 Acanthosepion esculentum
TTCTGCCTACAGTTATATACGTTATAAATTAAACTAAATATAACTGACTATTATAGGATGAAAAATTTTCCCGGATTTTGACGTCATTTCGTGATTTTTTTGTGGGGTTCGTCCAAATACTTGAGTTTGTCTTGACAAAGCACTATCTAAAAATCATCATTTTTTTTATCCATAGTGTTAAATAATCTGAATTATTTAACACTTTAAATGCGGCAAAAGATTGTTGACTTATTTAAGATGGAATTATCTGTTATGACATATCTCTAATTAGTATTTAGATACATTGTATTTATTTTCATTTTTTCTAGTCGAAGTGTGCCCCTATATTGCATTATTGTACATAATTAGGTTACAATAAAATTTATATTTTATATGAATAATACCTTATGAAAATTGAGATGTAGTAGAGTTGGGGTTTCCGTATCATAGGATCGGTTTGGAAAACGAGACACATGCAGCGTCCCTGATGGTAATATTATCAGTTTCCTTCTATCTATCTATCTGAAGGTTAGCATCAGCCATAGTGATGGAAGGCAAGAAGAGTTCTTTTAGACGATTAAGCGAGAACAGTTTCGTCTTGGAGACGTTAAAATTAACAGGCCATGAAGTAGGGATTAGATCAGGTTGATTTGACAATATATAAAACCTTGTCAGCGTTATTTAATATTGAAAATAATTTTTATGGGACAAAGATCACTGTTAACTGATCACCCCAATGTTAGCTATTTTACGTTAATTGAAGTAGAATATTTCTACTGACGACAGCAAAATCCCCACTGAGTGCCGAGTTAATATGAACTTGTCGTAGGCTAAACCAAAGCTTAACTGATACTGAAAAAAAAAATTTTTGTGGGGTTCGTCCAAATATTTGAGTTTGTCTTGACAAAACTCTATATAAAATTCACTATTTTTTTATCCATAATGTTAAATTATTTAACACTTTAAGAATAAAAATTGCCGCAAAACATTATGGCTTTATTTAATATGGAATGAACTATTATGACATATCTGATTGGTATTTAGATACATTGTACTTATTTTCAAATTTTGTAGTTGAATTGTTCACATATACTGCATATGATCCATTATTGCACATAGTTAGGTTAAAATAAAATTTGTATTGTATATGAATACTACCTTATGAAAATTGAGATATAGAAGAGTGGGGGGACCACGTGTCATAGATTCGGGTGGGCGTTACGAGACCCTTCCACCAGTGCCATATATATATATATATATATATATATGGAATCGGCTATTGCGCAACACCTAGTAGAGAATATAGTCTGTGCCAAGTCGTATACGAAAGAGTGGTTCAAAATTATTCACATGTCTGGTTCCAACAATCATTTGAAGATTTTGGAATCAATCTGTACAGGATTACGGAAACCTTCTCTTTGCCGGCAGAAGTATTTGTGAAGTCCCTTAATTTGTTGGGGGATATTTTATTTTAACTGTCCCTCGCTAATTACTTACATGCAATTTCCCCTCCCCTCCTTATAAGTATATATACTTATACTATATTGATTTTAGAGTGTTTCCCCCCCCCCTTTTTTTTTTTTGCTCTTCATTTTCGTTGCTGTTCTTTTCGTTTAATTTATCAATTTTTCCAACGATTTTCTCCTGATGAGATGTTGGACGAAAGGGCCTTAGGGACTATTACCATCAATAAATTCCTCGTTTTTAAAATAGTATATATATATATATATATATATATTTCAAACATGTAGTGTTGAATGTTAAAGACAACATAGTCTTACATATTTTCTTTTGAATTTTCTCATATTCTCTAATGAGACTTTTTATTTGAAAATAGTTCCGAAATATGTATTTTCCATACAATGACCTAGCGCTTTCGAACATCATTGTTCATCTTCAGGGTCAATATTTTAGTCAAAATATATATATGAAGAAATATAGTCTTAAAGTGTGCTATATTTATGGGATAAAGTGCTCAATATCAGAGATAGAGCGTGTGTAAATATAAAAGTGGACATGGAAGTCAGCACTTAGAGGCGACAGTCTGTTTCATGCTAGTGCAATCGTCAGGTTGCCTCTAGCTAGTGACTGACAGTGACTGCCGATATATATATATATATATATATATATATATATATATATATATATATATATATATATATATATATTTCGGCAGAATTGAGTCACTGTCAGTCAAAGTGTGTTTATCTAAATCTAAAAATAAATGCGCTAAAATTCACCTTTATCCCTGCCGTCGGCTAAGTGGTAGAATTTCCGACTGACGCCAATTCAGTCGGGTTTCGATCCTAGCTAGAGGCAACAGGACGTCTAGCCACACTGATGATCTGTGATACAGCGAAACAGTCTGTCTGTGGATGACAATAATATTGGCTCCTGATAATTTCGGTTGAGCTCTGTGGGAATGAAGCGTGGGTTTGTAAACAGTGACTATTAAAGCTAATATAGCACGACTCTTCGGCAGTCACTGTCAGTCACTAGCTAGAGGCAACCGGACGCCTAGCCACACTGATGAGCTGTGATACAGCGAAACAGTCTGTCTGTGGATGACAATAATATATATATATATATATATATATATATATATATATATATATATATATATATACTGTATACATGTTTCATTAAAGACAGCAGACAAGGTACTATGATTAAGCTTTTTATTTAATTTTTCTTGTGGTCGAAAAAGTGTTTTCTTTTCTGGACACAGAGTGTGTAGAAACTGTCCAAATGTTCTGTAATTCCGAGCGCTTTCGGCTATACTTTTAGCCATTATCAAGGATGATTCTATTTTTGCTTTTTAACTGCATGTATGGGTTGTGTGTATGCATCTAGAGTTATAGGGATGTTTTATTTTACGAACACAGTTACGACATTGGGGCCGTGTTCGTAGTTAATATTATTAAGTGTTGGCTTTTTTCATTTTTATTATTAAGGCTTCCATTATTTAAAATCTTTTTTATGTGGATGAGGTTATTATGTTTGCATTTTCTACTAGTATGTTTCAGATGGAGTCTGGTAAGTTTGTCTGTATATTTAAATGGGTTCTAATAGAACTATGGTCAGATAGGTGTAATGTAAGGCGTCTGGATATGCATGTAGTTGTATGACCGATGTAATTATTTATGGATTCGTTTTGATCAGGAACACAGTTCCTTAAGGAGCATTTGATTTCATAGATAATGTTCGTTCGTTGTCATTTTGACTTAGCTGGTGTGTTGTTATTATGGAGGATAGGGTCAGCTGTTTAAAATTTTTTTTGTAGTAGATTAATTAATTTAGTGTTTTTATTCGGATCAGTTGGGGTAGAGTATTTCTTTATGATATTTCTACTACTGTGCTTACATTCAAAAAAGGAAAGTTTATCAGAAGAATTACCATCGAAATATTTATAGGAAAATCACGGGGAAGCTACGTTATGACATATAGTGATTTTCCCAAGCGTAGCTTAGATGTGGCACAAGGCCGAAAATATGGGGCACCCAGTGAGGATCGAACTCGCTACTCAGTTGTAACTGTTCTAGCGAGACTGGCTTGCTAACCACTAATACCGCCTCGAGGTGTCCACGTTATAGCACACACGCACACACACACACACACACACACACACATATATATATATATATATATATATATATATATATATATATATATATATATATATATATATATATATATATATATAGAACTGGCCATATATATATATATATATATATATATATATATATATATATATATATATATATATATAGAACTGGCCATATATATATATATATATATATATATATATATATATATATATATATATGGCCAGTTCCTATTTGAAGTTGAGCAACGTCGATCCCGGTCAGTATTTAGATGGGGATTACTTGGTACACCCGGTACTGTAAGCAACCTCATATAATACGAAATATGTTTTGGGTTTAAGTTACCTACAAAGGGTAGATAAGCTGTAACAAAACAAATCAATCAATCAATACATATATATATATATATATATATATATATATATATATATATATATTATGAAATAGATTAAGTCCGACAATTATTTAATATATTTTCTGTTTATACGCTATTTTTCATTGATATAATTTATTTAAGTAACATAATTTATTAATACTGTTTATTTTAAAAAACAGACCAATTACTTAAATAAATTATATCTATAAAAATTATGTATAAACAGAAAATATATGTGTGTGTGTCTGTGTGTGTCTGTGTGTGTGTGTCAGAAAATAGTATGACAAATTGGAGAAAAAAAAGTTTTTATGACGCTTTTTATCTGTTACGATGTCATCGGACTGGGCTTTGTTGGTTTTTCCACCACTATGCGTGCGCACGAAACGAGAGACACTGGTAGTTTCAAAATTTTTGAAAGAAAATTTTATTTGTTTTAAGAATCTTTTTTTTCAATCTCGTCAAATTCATGTATATTATTTTTCCTTTTCCTCTCTATCACCTTTCCAATTTATCATACTGTTCTCAATATTGTTTTTTGACATAACCCGACATTTTTTATTACTTTAAAAGCTATTTTTTAGTGGATATCCATATTTGAATAGACACGCCGTTTATTTATTTATTTTTTAAAATACTGTTTAATAAATAAACGAAACGTCTACTCACTTATGGCCATCCGTCTAAAATAAGGTTTAAAGTAATAGAAAAAGCTATGGCTAAAATCTAACGGGAATATTAAAAATAAACAAATTTGAAAACCATTATAAATTTGTTTCGCTACTTTTGTTGTCGTCAGAAGATTTTGTTATAGTCTTTAAAATGATTCTGATGAAGCTATTATAAAAATAGCAAAATTATTTATTTGTTCCTTATTTAACCATATATGTGCGTGCATGCGTGTGCGTGTGTGTGTGTGTGTTTATGCAACACATATACATTGCATATACATTTTTTCATTAATTCAATATATTTTTTATTTAAACATGTTATTAAACACAGCAGAGCTGTAAAGTTTAGTTAATTTCATTATGTACATTTTCTTATATTCGCGCAAAAGAACGAACGGTGGTTTCGAGATTATGCAAAAATTTTCCCTAGTTATATCGTCTGTTCTAGCGGTTTCGACTTTTTTCTGGTGAATATTATTAGAATAATTATATATATATATATATATATATATATATATATATATATATATATATATATATATATATATATATATATATATATATATATATATATATATATATATATATATATATATAAAGACATTTTTATGTTTAACATTCTTTTTATAGATACAAATATTTAAGTAAATGCTTATAAACTTCAATTCGACCTTGCCAACCGAGTGCTCCTCTGTAGCCGAATCGGTTAAAAGGCACGTCAGGCTATATGACGGGATACAGGTTCGAATCCTGTCGGAGGACGAATATTTTCTATGAAAATTTATCGGACATTCAGGCCGGTAAATGTTGTTTAATACTGTTTATTATAAACAGAGCATTTACTTAAATATTTGTATCTATAAAAAGAATGTTAAACATAAAAATGTCTTAAAATAATTGTCAGACTTTGTCCGTTTCATAATATATATATATATATATATATATATATATATATATATATATATATATATATATATATATATATATATATATATATATATATATATATATATATATATATACGGTGGTGTAGTGGATTGAGGAAGTGGAGAGCCGAGTTCGAATTCCAGTCGAATACATTGCATTCACTTGCGTTGAACTTACGTGCTAATACCCTTAGGAAAGGTATTAATCCTCTTCTCCCTCCAGCTATGGGTAAATAGCAGGAGAGACTGGGTTCTATAGCCTTGGATGGCAACTGGTCTAGGAGAAGGCCAACTCTTAATTCCGAACCTGCGCAGTCGTTTGGGGACCTTGTGGCATGTATTCGGCTCTTCAAAATGTGCTGTTGCTTCTGCACAAAGCCATCACATTTATAACCAAATATGTGCTGGTGGCTGGCTGTCGGTTCCTAGGATTACGACCGGAGAGTTCACATATATTAAGTTCACCCTATATTATGAAATGGATTAAGTTCACATATTTTAAGTTCACATTATTTTTATAGATACAATTAATTTAAGTAAATACTCTGTTTTTAATTAAACTGTATTAATTTACATTTACCGGCCTGAATGTTCGAGAAATTTCGTAGAAAATATGCGTTCTCCGACAGAAATCGAACCTGTATTCCTATACGGAAACCATCATTTGGTATGACGTGCTGTACCATTAAGCTGCAGAGAAGTGTCTGGTTAGCAAAATCCGAATTAATATTTATAAACACACAATCTTCGACGATTTTTCTCGATCGATTATTTCTGCTCACAAAACGTATCTTGACGTAAACAATGACAGCGAATAAACAGAAAATACATTAAATAATTGTCGGACTTAATTCATTTCATAATATGTTGTCAACAACGTAAACAATGACAGCATATTATGAAATGACAGCTAGGGAATATCAGGTGCCGTAAGCTTGGATGTGCGGGTGGTGTAATGGATAATGGCTTGGAATTGTTAATCGGAGAGCCGAGTTCTAATTTCAGTCGGGTTCGTTATATTCAGTTACGCAAAAATACCTTTGGGAAAGATATGAATCCACCTCTTCCTCACCCACGTATGGATTAGTTAGTAAGACTTTTATCACTAGACCATTATTATCACCCGCCCATGCAAAAAGTTCTTACAATCTAAAAATATTTTCTGGCTTTAAATAACCTTCTAATGAGCCATAGAATACGAATAAATCAATCAATACAATTTGTTGTATTTGTAGGGAAAAGTTCCCAAAATCTGGGATAGAGCATAGATATATAAAAAAAAAGCAGTGTAGACAAAGAAATCAACATTACATGGTGACAGTTACTTTCCGTTGATTATGTAAGACATGGAATTGCAAATAACCGTGCAATGCCTGTGATTTCTATATCGAGGTTGTTACAGTGTTCACACACATAATAATTGCTTTGGAATTATTTTGGTTATGAATTTACGGATATAAAATGAAAAATGTTAGCCGTCCGGGCTTCGACAGAACTTAATGAGAGATGTGTTCTTCTTCATAAGGATAATTCATCTTAGACGAGATATCCTTCCTGGCTGAGTCGGTTGAAAAGCGCGCGGTGATGTAGGGCGTGTTTCCTTACATAAGGATGACACAGGGCGCGTTTCCTTTATTAAATACGCTAGCAACGACGAGCACCTCAAACGAGTGTATCCACTAAATATATCGTATATATATATATATATATATATATATATATATGTAAAAGTGAACATAGAAGTCAACACTTAGAGGCGACAGTCTGTTTCATGCTAGATGCAATCGTCAGGTATGCTAGATGCAATCGTCAGGCATGCTAGATGCCTGGCGATTGCATCTAGAATGAAACAGACTGTCGCCTCTAAGTGTTGACTTCTATGTTCACTTTTATATTTACACACGCTCTATCTCTGATATTGAGCACTTTATCCCATAAATATAGCACACTTTAAGACTATATTTCTTCATATATATATATATATAGTTGGGGATCTGTTGGATTCAACAGAGTGAACTCGAAGGTGGCTGTAGAGTCCAATTTTATGCGAAATCCAATTTTATTCAGATTTTACAACATTTCCATCATCTCGACCAGACGGGCATCCCCCACCCCGGCGTTCGGTGAGTTTGGTTGGTTCCTGTACGTATTACCTACCCTTGTGACATCTTGAACTTGCCAGATGAATATAAAGTGTCCATTTTTCCAAATAACTATTGTCGACCGCCTGAGAATTGCATAAGAACGCATGAAATATTTAGCTGTGTTCAGCCACCTATGAAAAATCAGATCAGAAAAACTAGAATTTTTACAAACCTATATACATATAGCAATATTTGCGCTTTTAATGCACATATTCTATGACTGACCAATGAAAAACAATACAAACGTGAAAATAATTGAATTTCTTTTTCTCTCCGTTTCTCAGTCACTGGCGAAGCTTTAAAAAAAGTGAAGCATGTTAGATTGATAAACGTTTCCTATTTGTTCTTTATCTTATATATATACATATATATATATGTGTGTGTGTGTGTGTGTGTGTGTGTGTGTGTGTGTGTGTATTTAGGTAGAAAATTATCTTTTAGACATGTCATATTAAATAAATTACAAACATTATTTTTGTTTATCATAATCCTTTCATATACACAAATATTTTCCCGTATATGACAATTAAATAATTTAATTGTAATATAGAAAAATATTCGTGAATGTGAAAGGGTTATGATAAAAATAAGCAAACATAATGTTTTTAATTCATTCAATCAGTCATATATATATATATATATATATATATATATATATATATATATATATATATATATATATATATTATAAATTAATTGATTTAAAATATAGTTTTTCGCTACACAGAGATAACAATGTTTCAAAAATGGAAGCTAAAACCTTCGAATTTAATTTTGCTATTAAATTAAAGACATTACTTCCATTTCCTCGTCAACCGAATTTTGGAGTCGCTTGACGAGGAAATGGAACTAATGTCTTTAATTTAAAAACAAAATTAAATTCGAAGGTTTTAGCTTCCGTTTTTAAAACATGGTTATCACTGTGTAGCGAAAAAAACATATTTTAAATCAATTAATTTATAATATTAATGCTTTGTAAATTTACATTGAGCACTATTGTGTAAAAATAAAAATATCTATAAGAACACCGGATTTTATATCTTAAAGTTCTTTCTTTATATATATATATATATATATATATATATATATATATATATTAAAATGAGATGTCAGTGTTATTTCTATTTTTGCATGAATTAGGCGACAACTTATCCATCGCACCCTATATATATATATATATATATATATATATATATATATATATATATATATATATATATATATATATGGTGACCTAAGTATGTGTGTGTGCGTATGCATGTATGCAGATAGGTAGTTAGGCAGGTAGGTATATAGTTATGTGAGAATTAGAATTTGTAATCTAAATTATTCCTATTAAAATGTTGCTACTAAAATGGTCATCGGTACCGAGGAAATAGATACTGAAATAGATGAGAATGTACCGATGGTCCATTTTAGTAGCAACATTTTAATAGGAATAATTTAGATTACAAATTCTAATTCTCACATACCTATATACCTACCTGCCTAACTACCTCTCTGCATACATGCATACGCACACACACATACTTAGGTCACCATTCTATAGATCAAATAGCGTTTGCCTCTATAGATCTGTGTTTGACAGAGACAGGCGAAAATCAAACAATGACAGAAAAAAAGATGGCGCCTAGTTTACGACAATGGTTGGTGTACTCGCCGTTTTGGACTAACTGCATGTACTGGATATCTGTACTGGACTAAGTAAAGATCAATAAATACGTGTACAAATAAAAGGGAATACAGCAGAGAAAGTTATGGAGGTAGGCGTGGGTACGTGGGTGCGTTTGTGTGTGTCTATGGTTGTGTCTTGTGTATAAAAATGCCTATTTGTTTTGAAGGAACGAAACAAAAAAGGTACAAACTTATCATTATTTGCTACCTTGTTAATCACATTCAACAAACTTCATACTCAGTGCATCGAGCAGTAATAAGAACGAAATTACATTTCTCATTCATTAGTATTATATAATAAGGGAGATAACTCGGCCGGCATTTTATAACATCATAGATGGTCAACTAAATAACTTCATATAATGTTATATCCAAAAACTTTATTATTATTATTATTATTATTATTATTATTATTATTATTATTATTATTATTATTATTATTTCGCCCAGAGACCTAAGGTCAGAAACTGACCAATTAAAAAAAAAGAACAACACCACACATATTTTACATAGATAAAACCCTTCGTAAAGTGAAGGCTGTACTCATTAGAATAAGTTTTAATGCATGGGCTTCCAAGAATCCCTTCAGGTAGTCTACTTGATTCTTTTCCAATTAATCCGAGAGCTCCAACTACAACAGGGATTGTTGGTGTTCCAATGTTCCACATTTTTGAGATTTAGATTTTGACAGCTTTTTCAAGATCTTCAAAGATACATTGCAGTTTGCAGGGACTACCATATGAATATGGAGGCAATTTTTTTGTTTGCGGTCTCTAATAACAATGTCTCGGCGGTCGGATTTGATTATTCTGTCTGTGTGTATTGTGTAGTCCCATAAAATTGTAACAGGTCCTATCTTCGTAACCGGGTCTGGGTGGTGTTCATACCATTTTCTTTCAGTTTCCTTCCCGTAGAAGTTGAAGATTTTTCAGTGCAGATATTAGCCCATGCTGTCATGCCGGGTTTTATCTTCAGTGGGTGCCAATATCTTGCAACCTGATACAAGATGATCAATTGTTTCCGGATATTTAACACAGAATCTGAATTTTGGGCTCACACAATATTTTAGTATATGTGCTTGATAATTTCTAGTTAACAAGCACTGATCCTATACAGCAAGGATAAAACCTTCCGTTTCAGCTTTTAACCCTGCACTACGTAGCCACTGATGGGTACGGGGCATGTCTACATCAGCTTATTTGGTACGGGCAGAGTATTGGCCATGAAGCAGTTTATCTTGCCTTTGTTTCTGTATCGGTTGCAATTGTTTTTGCTTTTTTATGTATTTTGCAGCTTCAGTCGGTGTATTGTTCTTTACTTGTATTTCTAAACCTATTTGAAACTCTATTTTGAATTTTTATTATTATTATTATTATTATTATTATTATTATTATTATTATTCCATTTTTCGTTTTATTCTTATTTTTATTCGTGATATCTTTATGCTGTTTTACTGGATTTTTCTTTTGATTCGTTTTCTTCAATTTTCTTTCTTCCCTTTTTCCTTCTTTATAAGAATTATTCTTTTATTTGTTCTTTCCGTCTATGGATTTCTTTCTCTTTCGTTTCTCTATATCTATTGGAATATTTTCTACGTTACATGATATTTCTCTTACTCTCCTTTACACTCTCTTTCCTTCTTTAAATCCTTCCCTCTCCCTTTCTATCTCTCTCTCTCTATCTCCCTGTCTCTCTCTCTCCCACTCCATCTCCATCTGTTTATATATATATATATATATATATATATATATATATATATATATATACTTGTTGTTTTCTCTTTTTAAATCTCACGTCCTTTGAATGCATTTGTATATACATGCGAACTTACATATATGTGCATGTGTGTTTATTGGTGTGTGCGTATTCACTGTGTATATATGCGTATGAATATTTATATGCCTATATAAATCTATATGCAATATCTACACGTGTGTAATACCTTCATGTAATCACATCCCTATGATCTCAGTTTCATATATATATATATATATATATATATATATATATATGTGTGTGTGTGTGTGTGTGTGTAAGATATATACACACACACACACACACACACACACACACACACACACACACACACACATATATATATATATATATATATATATATATTGAAAATTCAGTTTCTCTTTTACCTTCACTCTCTGGTTATTTCTCTTTCTCTCCCCCCTTTCTCTCTCTCTCTCTTTCTCCCTCTCCCTTACAGTCCTTTCTACCAACCCAGTGTTCGATACCCCTGGGGCGCATAAGAGGCAAGCAGGCGGGTGAATTGCCGTTTCACCAGTGTTTCTCCAACCCACCCCTTTACACACAACAGACCCTGCTTGCCGCCAACTGGTGCACCACACCCAAAACGCACAGGGCGTCCCAGTGAGTGCAAGATCAAATTGGATCTTTGACATTTTCTGACATTCTTCCACGATCTCCAATCCCTTGTCGGCATTCCACACCATTCCGATGGCCACGGGGCTCTCACACTCCCCACCATCGCTGTTACTGAAAAAAGTACTTTACAGAAAGACTAAAATGCATATATACCTATTACAACCCGACTGGGTCCATCTCCCCAAACACCAACCCATTTTTAGGATCATTTTTACTAAACAGCTAAGAACTCTTCATACACTGGAGATCTGATGGTATGAGTTCTTCGAAACTAGTCCCCAAAGGTTACCTCCCTTTATTAAATGCATTTATCTAATAATCATAACTAAGTTGAATTTTTTGGCATTTTTTTTTTTGGTCAATATTCCAATTCAGAGGTTACTCAGTGTAACTTCATAAAATAGCGAGAGATAAAATTTAAAGAATAACTAGACAAAAATTAATAAAAATTGATAATTTCCTTTTTATAGTGTTTAGAGAGCTTGTGATTATTACACCTCGTTGCAAAAGTGAAATAAATAAGACAAAAGAAATGCTTATAAAAGTAACTGACAATATCGTATTTGAGATGTTTAGCTGACTTCTGACTATTACACTCCGATGTAAAAGCTAGAGAAATAACACGAGATAAATACTCCTAAAAACAAATAATTAACAATTTTGTGTTTAAGATGTTCAGATAACTTGTAACCATTACATCCCGATATAAAACTAGAGAAATAAAACGGAAGAAATACTCCTCAAAAATAAATAATTAACAATTTCCTATTTACAATCTTCAGATAGTTTTTAACTGTTACGCCCCCATGTAAAACTAGAGAAATAAAACGAAAGAAATACGTTTCAAAATAAATAATTGACTATTTCGTATTTAAGATGATTAGATAACTTATGACTGTTACACCTCGGTGTAAAAGCTAGGAAATTATGACATAAGAAATATTACTCAAAATAAATAATTGACTATTTCGTGTTTAAGATGATTAGATAACTTATGACTATTACACCTCGGTGTATAAGCTAGGAAAATAAGACATAAGAAATATTACTCAAAATAAATAATTGACTATTTAGTATTTAAGATGATTAGATAACTTATGACTATTACACCTTGGTGTAAAAGCTAGGAAAATAAGATATAAAAAATATTACTAAAAATAAATAATTGACTATTTCGTATTTAAGATGATTAGATAACTTATGACTATTTCACCTCGTTGTAAAAGCTAGGAAAATAAGATATAAAAAATATTACTAAAAATAAATAATTGACTATTTCGTAATTAAGATGTTTAGATAACTTATGACTATTACACCTTGGTGTAAAAGCTAGGAAAATAAGATATAAAAAATATTACTAAAAATAAATAATTGACTATTTCGTATTTAAGATGATTAGATAACTTATGACTATTACACCTCGTTTTAAAAGCTAGGAAAATAAGATATAAAAAATTTTACTAAAAATAAATAATTGACTATTTCGTAATTAAGATGTTTAGATAACTTATGACTATTACACCTTGGTGTAAAAGCTAGGAAAATAAGATATAAAAAATATTACTAAAAATAAATAATTGACTATTTCGTAATTAAGATGTTTAGATAACTTATGACTATTACACCTTGGTGTAAAAGCTAGGAAAATAAGATATAAAAAATATTACTAAAAATAAATAATTGACTATTTCGTAATTAAGATGTTTAGATAACTTATGACTATTATACCTCGGTGTATAAGCTAGGAAAATAAGACATAAGAAATAGTACTCAAAATAAATAATTGTCTATTTCGTATTTAAGATGTTTAGGTAATATTTACTATTATATCTCGATGTAAAATCTAGAAGAATAGGCCGAAAAAATACTTTCAAAATAATTAATCATAGATAATGCCTTATCTGATATATTCTGGAAACTTAAGACTATTAATACTGGATATAATAGCAAATGACATATGATCACATAAAACCTTATCAAGAAGTCATTGAATTCGAGTCCTTAAAAATTGCTCACACATAAATATATTTTTTATTTTTTCATAATGAATTTATTTATAATCCCACATTATTTCTTATGACTCCAAAATTTATATTAGTGACTACCCATGTTTGAGTAGACATCCCGATTTTTATCATTTCTTTTACACAGTGTAAACATGGATATCCTCGAAAATAACGTTTGGGGCAATATATATCAGGTGTAAAAGCAAAACTGTCTAATCGTGTAACACAATTTTCCAACTGTTAGATTAAGCTTTGAACCGTTGTATCTAAGAAATGATTAAAGATATGTTACTGGATTTCTCCGAGGTTTCTATAACACTCTTGGACTCTACTTTGAACAATGAGAATGTATTTAGCTCTAAGTTGAAACGATGATCGCTCCTCATGTTCTGACCTCCTGGTCCAGTTTTCGTCTCTACTGTTCCCTCTTTTTAAAACTTATTCACCGTTCTCTTGGCGGTTGTTGAATGGACTTTGAAAATGGAAACCAGAGTATGAATGTTGGTACCATTACTGAAGGCCCGAATGATCGTTTTCCTCTCACCATTGCTCAGTTGGGAAGACATAGTGAAGCTGACACAAAATGATTTTAAATTTTTCTCTTTCTAACTGAAAAAACTCAAAGGGTTTTTCAGTGATTCTTACGGCAAATGATATCAACATGGCTAAACATCTTATCTGAAAACCTGGAAAAAGAAACTTTTCTTGTTTAATATCTATAAAAACACTAAACTTAATATTAAACATTTTGTGGGGTGGACATTTATTCTGTACTGTTGCACGATTTGGACAATTTTGCTATTAAACCCGGTATATAAACATGGGTGGCAGAAAAAGAGTTTTCTGCGTTGGTTCTTCGACATTGTTTCTCTGCATGCTGGACAAACTTCATTTCTGTTGATCGAACCGTATCTATGCAAATAGTTCGCCGACAGGCCCGAATGCTAGCCAACTCTTCTAATTGAAAGATATTACAGGTTTTCAGGGTGGCTTCGATATGGTCCCTGTCTCGATTGTACTCTTCAGTGACAACTCTTTCACATGACTCCAATTCACCGATGAAGGCAAGACGCTGGGAAGCAGTTCTCAGTCTTGCGGTTGGCGTGAACAACACAACGGAGCTGTCGATCGATAAAGCGTGGCTTCGTAGATCGTAGAAAGTGAAGGCTTCGGAATTTCTACATGTGGCACCTTTATCCCACCAGTATAAACTGAGGAATTGTTGTAACTAAAACACGTGGAATCGTTCAAGAATTCGAAAATGGCGACGCTACGTGACGCAGGATTCTCAGCATTATATAAGTGTTGGAACGCATACTTCCGTGTAGACGACTATCTAGAGTCTTTTCAGATGTCCTGCTCGAAGGAAAATGCACCATTCCTATTTTTGTCTAATCAGCAATCAGGCAGCTAACTGCATCTATCTATCTATCTATCTATCTCTCTCTCTATATATATATATATATATATATATATATATCGATCGATATATATATATATATATATATATATATATATATATTTAGATAGAGAGAGAGATAGATAACTGCATATATCTATCTATCGACATATATATATATATATATATATATATATATATATATATATATATATATATATATATATATACATATAGCATAATGAGAAGCCACATAAACTTTCTTAATTTGTATATAATATAGAAAAAACAACAGAAAAAAAAAGTATAAATAAATACTTTCACAAAAAAAAAATTCAATTTTTTTTTATTTGCAACTTTTCAGTTGTTTTCTTCATATTATATACATATCAAGAAAGTATACGTGGCCTCTCATTATGCTATTTGGACCCTACTTAGAAGGCAAAAAACTCCACGATAGAAGAAAACTAGAAAAAAATTTCTACAAACTGGCACAGATACACTCGGATATTATATTTCTCGGACTTTGCAAAAAAATGGACTTAATACCAAAAGGATTCAGATTTAAATACAATTTCCAACATAGTTTTATAACACTGCATAAAGAAAAAGCCCAACATATATACAACAGAACCTCCACGCAATTAAGAAATCTTGTGCACAACACTGCTTACATTAAGAAATCTTTTTACATGAACTTATCTAAAAAAAAATCAGTTATTCGCTCTACCTAACACTTTCCCCTTCTCAATACTTTCAAGTAAAAAAAAACACTCAATTTCCTGTACCAAAAAAAACTGACACAGTGTATATTTTTGAAAAACCAAAAACCTCAATAAACTAATTGCTGAGGACCCAATTTTACAACACATACCATACCTGAATAACTATTTAATACAACAGACTCCACGAAGATCTCACTATGTTCACTACACCCATACCACCTCTGCTGACAACCACATCGCCAACCTATCTAAATATACTCTCACCCAAGGAGAAACCTCTTTATTAAATAAGGGCTTATCATTCTGCCCCTCACAACCACTAAACCCTCTAAACCTTTGCTACGATATGGAAAAATACATTCGTAGACTGAGACTAAAAGAATATTTCTCAGACAACAAATCTACTTCTAATACAGACAACAGCGCTAACCAATCATGCTCCAAACGTCCTCCTACGAAGAATAACACTCTATGGACTCCACCAAGCGGACGTAATCAACACTTGGACCAATATGCCAACAAAGCCATACAACACATGGATAACTTCTTAAAAAAAAAAGGACACCAGATAAAAAAATACAACTTATCCAAAATAGAACACCAAGCCATCTATACTCTTAAAAACAACCGAGACATAATTATCGTACCAGCCGACAAGGGCGGAGCTATAACCATCTTAGACACTAACAACTATATAAAAGAAGCAGAATCACAACTTCAAAATAACAGATTCTATGTACCCTTACCTCTAGACCCAACTAGCACATTCAAAACAGAATTATCATTTCTCACTCAGAACCTGAACCACAACATAAGAAATACCATAAAATCTCTTATTCCTGGAAACCCTAAAACAGCAACATTCTACACTATCCCAAAACTACATAAACTCCCCAAAACACCTTTTCATCCAACCCACATCAAATTACACAATCAAATAATGAATAAAACATCTATGAAATTTCAAAATCCCTTAAAATCATACCACCTGGTAGACCCATAATATCAGGCATAGGTACCCTCACAGAACTTATATCTGGGTACATAGACAATATCCTAAAAGCTTTAGTGCCTGACATACCTAGTTATATTAGAGACACTACAGACTTTCTCAACAAATTACAAAACATTAACTTAGTCCACCATGATACAATCTTAGTATCGGTGGATGTTTCGTCCCTTTACACGAACATCCCACATGCTGAAGGAGTATCAGCTTGTTATGAGTTCCTTAGTAAAAAAAAATACCTAACAACCAATTACAGATATATGCCAATTAATAAATTTAATTTTAACACATAATAATTTTAAATTCAACAACAAACACTATTTACAGATTAGTGGCACAGCAGTGGGCACGAAAATGGCACCTAGCTAATATCTTTATGCACATTCTAGAAAGGAAGATACGAGACAATTCAGAATTTAAACCATTACATTATTTTAGATATATTGATGACATTTTCTTATTATGGACTCATGGATCAGAAAAATTAAAAAACTTTTTTACTTTCTGCAACAACTTCCACGATACAATTAAATTTGCCATGGAGCATTCATACACATCCGTCCCTTTCTTATACGTTATGATAAAATTAAACAAACATACACTTTCTACCAGTCTATACAACAAACCCACAAACCAACATAAATTCCTACACTTTAACAGCTGTCATCCCCTTAAATTAAAAAAAATGTATCGTATACAGCTCATTTCTAAGAATCAAACGCATATGCTCTGACCATCTAGATTTTCTATACAACATAAATAACTTAACAAAACAATTCCTAAAATGTAAATACCCAATAAATATAATAAAAGAAGCACTAAATAAAACTATCCACATAAATCTTAACACATTTCTCACATCCAAGAAAATTAAAAACAACAATTGGCTTCTCATGGTTTTTAACCACAATCAATATTCGCACAAACTTATTCACAATTTAAAAGAATTACAAGAACCTCCAGTTAAACAAAAAGATCAAAGACATTTTCGCTAAACCACACATCAATGCAAAGAAACAATCACCTAACCTATCAGCTATCCTCACATCTACCAAATATCTAAACAATACAAACCAATCAGGAAATTACAAATTTAACAATCCTCGTTGTTTAGTTTGCAAACACTTAATAATCGAGAGTGTATTTTCTGTACCCAACACCAATATCAAGATACACCCACCTCGCCTCACCTGTGATAGCCATAACATAATCTACTATTTATTCTGCACAATATGTCCCAATAGTGGATATATTGGTGAATCTGGACATAATTTTAGATTTCGCTTAAACAACCATAAATTAACCATACGTCAAAACAATCCTTATTCCCCCATAGCTGAACATTTTAATCAACCAGGACACTCATTAGAAAACTGTAAATGTGTATTGATAGATTCTGATTTCAGTTCCACATACACACGCAGAAAAAAGAAAAATACTGGATTTTAAAATTAAATACATATAAACTAGGGTTAAATAAAGACTTGGGTATTTTAAATCTTTATAAATATTTCAATAGTTAAACAAAAAAATTTTTAGATATAGTTAAAAAAAATTTTTAAACAACATCTAAAATATTACTACAGTTAGATTTACGTTAGAAATATTCAAACACAGTAGTATTCCATATCACGTGACGTCCACGTCTCGCAACGGACGATACTTAATGTAAACAAACTTATGAAAACAATCATTTCTGATGAAAGATCGAGGCCGATCTGAAATATCAAATATATATATATATATATATATAAAAATATAAATAAATACTTTCACAAAAAAAACAATCAATTTTTTTAAATTTTAACTTTTCAGTTGTTTTTTTCTATATGATAGATAGATAGATAGATAGATAGATAGATAGATAGATATCCTGCGTCACGTACCGTCCCCAATTGCGAATTCTTCACGATTCCACGTGTTTTAGTTACAACAATTCCTCAGTTTATACTGGTGGGATAAAGGTGCCACATGTATATATATATATATATATATATATATATATATATATATATATATATATATATATATATATATATAGAGAGAGAGAGAGAGAGAGAGAGAGAGAGAGAGAGAGATAGATAGATAGATAGAAACAATATCAGTTAGATAGAATGAAAGAGTTTCATTCAGATAGATAGATAGTTAAATAGATAGAAACAATATCAGTTAGATAGAATGAAAGAGTTTCATTCAGATAGATAGATAGATAGATAGATAGATAGATAGATAGATAGATAGATAGATAGATAGATAGACAGACATACAGACAGAGATTAGCAGACATATATATATATATATATATATATATATATATATATATATATATATATATATATATATATATAGATAGATAGATAGATAGATAGATAGATAGATAGATAATGAAGAGTCTGAAATAGATAGATAGATAGATAGATAGATAGATTAGAAAATAGGAATTGTTTATCATATTCCTCCGACGCAAAAGGCCAAATTGTCTGTCACCTGCAATTCTTTGGGTAAGTAAATATCTATTCCCGAAGGATCGGGTCAGGTGTTAAACCTAAGCGAGGATCATGTAAATGGAGACGAACGGCAAGCCCCAGAGGCCTTGGCTGGATTTTTGAAATCACTTCATTACACGCCTGAAGGCAAAACAGCGTTTGTCGTTCATTTCCAGTACGTCGAGAAAAGCTCACAAACGAACTGTTGAAAGTAACTCCCCCGTCTGGAGGCGCTCTCTGAGAACAAATGAATCAAGCCATTTATGAGAACGAAAACACTATATACAAAGAAATTGCAATATATTCTTCCAATATCCTTTCATTTCGGTTGATGCAAAAGTTCCCAGCTCCAGCTTTTAGAAAATATTAGGAAAATCATAGAAGTGTTTTTGCATGTATACTCAGCTCTGATTTTTATTACTGGCAAATAAACTGCCGGCCGAACTCTTTCTCGTGCACACACATGTATCACGTACACACATACAGTGCTGGTCGATAAAAGTGACTTACCTGATTTTTCTTTTCTTTTTTTTTTTAACTTTTTTACTCCTGTCATAAAAATAAAAACTAGAGTAATGGATTCAGGTTCGGATTGAGGAATCGGAGAGCCGAGTTCGAATTTCAGTTCATTGCATTACAATTGCTTACTAATACTCCTAGGAAAGATATTAATCCAACTCATCTCCCTCTTCAGCTATGGGTAAATAGCAGGGAAAACTGGGTTGTATAGCCTTGATTGGAAACCGGTGTAGGAGAAGGAAAACTCAAAACTGTATACTATGCAGATACGGAAAGGATATTCGCATTGACTCGACTCCAAATAATGTAAACTGACATATATTTTATTTTCATTCTTAATGCTTATATCGTCACCGGTGACTGCCTCGTGCCCAAAATGATGTGTCTGTGTGTGTGTGTGTGTGTGTGTGTGTGTGTGTGTGTGTGTGTGTGTGTGTGTGTGTGTGTGTGTGTGTGCGCGTGCGTGCGTGTGTGTGTTTAGAATAATAAGAGCGTGAATTCTTAAAACGCTGACCGATGTTTATTCGTATAAATACAGGGCGTTTCGATAAAAGTGACTCACCTGATTTCATTTACTAAATGTTCTCTCCGATGAAATGAAAGTTGAGCTAAATTCAAAGGATAAGCGATCTAAAATCCGAAAAAGAAGAAGCTTTGACAGCTCTTTGAATTTAGCAGTAAAGTACTGTCAAGTATCCGTTCAGTATAATGTTCTGGGGGATGCTTTTCTTTTCATGGAACTGGTTTCTTAAAACCTATTGAAAAGACCCTCAGGAGCAAGCAGTACAAGTGAATTTTAGAGTCTTGTCGGCTCCCTTCTGCTTAAAAGGGTGTAAATCGACCCCACCAAGCCCATTTTTATGCAGGATAATGCTCCCTGTCACAAATCAAAATTGATGAAGGAATACTTTGATGAGAAGCAGGTGAGTGTTATGACATGGCCTCCACAATCTCATGACCTCAACCCCATAGAAAACTTATGGAGAAAGCAGTTGAGCCACAAAGAGGATTTGATTGTGAATTTCATATCCGAATGGAACTCAATGCTTGGAGATGAGATTTGCCAGAACCTAATCAAGTCAATGCCAAAAAGGGTTGAAAAGTTCATTCAAAATAAAGGAGGACCCATAGATTATTAAATATTTCGAACTATATTACCTATTATAAATAAATTATAGCTCTAGTATTCTTTATTTAAAGCTGTTCGGTTATGTTTCTATTGATTACTAGTTACAGGAAATAAGTGAGTCACTTTTTTTGCACGGTTTTTTTTTCCCCCTAAATCTTATTTATAATCCAAAATTATAATTATCAATATCAATACGTTAGGGTGAGTAAAATCTTTTACTAGGTGGTCGGGACGGGGTCTTTATATTAGTAAGATTAAAAATTAGTTTGACTCTCAAAACAATAGGCGAAAAAAACTTTTAAGTAAAAAAATCAGGTGAGTCACTTTTATCGAACAGCACTGTACGGGTATCATAGATACACACAGACGACCTCACTATAGTTGGGATCAATAGAGCCATTGTAAAACTTCACGATTTTTTCATTAACCTCGCCGGGGTTACATACGATTTTTGAATTCAGAATTGTCTTTCTCCTCGGCTGGTTTCCACTCAAGGCTGAAGAGCACAGTCAGTTCTAGTATTTGCCCAGAGTTTTTGGATTCTAATATGACTTTCTCCTAGACGCGTTGCCACCTAAATCTATAGGACCCAGTCTCTTCTGCTATTTGTCCAAAGCGGGCGGGGGTGGGAAAGAAGAGATGAACTCAAACCTTTCACAAGTAAGTGAATGTAACAAACTCGACTGGAATTCGAACTCCGGTTCCTCAACCTGAGCCGCTACCACCTTGCCTCATATCATTTGTGTTAAAGCATATTGTACAATGTCAAAGAGCTCATATTCATGAGTCAGTTAATAAAATAATAATATATTCAGGTATATGGAATATATATTGAATATATATTTATATATAAATATTTCTGATCTTATATCATTATAAGTAAAAAATAATGTGATAAAACCTAAAAATACCAATGGAAGATTTTATGAATATTTTTTTAGCCGGATAGGATCTTGCAAGCTAAAATATCCACGATATATTTAGCTTATAAATATATATATATTTTAAAGCGTTTCACACCAAGCAAAGCAGGAAGCCACTAGCCCGCAAGGGGTTGGAGCGAGAGCAAATAGGAGTGATAGAGGGAAGAGGGAAGAGAAGGATAGGGGATAGATCAAGGCATCTGGAGACGTCGATTGACATTACATTTGAATAGTTGGAGATTATAGCTATCAGGGAAACAGGAAAGGGGGAGGGAGTTCCACAGGCGAGAAGTGCGAGACATGAAGCTATTGGAGTAGAAGAGACGGCTACATTTAACAGTTTCGACAGTGAAAGGGTGAGAACGAGATGCCAGCCTAGTTGAACGCATAAATTCATGAAGTCTGGGAACCAGCGAAAGCAGCTCATCGGAGCAGTTAACGTGAAAGTATTTGTAAAAAAGACAGAGGGAGGCAACGGCACGTCTGTGAGAGAGCGACTGCATACGAGATGCCAGATCAGGGTCAATTACATTGCATATCCGTCTCTGGATCTTATCAAGAACCCCAAGGCAAACAGAAGGGTCTCCAGACCATATATGGCAGCAATACGCCATGCAAGGGCGGTGGTTGATTTGTAGATTTGAAGGATCGACTCAGGCGAGAAAAACTTCCTGGGGCGGCACAGAGTGCCAACTTTCCTTGCGGTGAAGGAAGCTATTGACTCAATGTATTTGTTCCATCTCAGGTGAGCAGACAATGTGAGGCCGAGTAGTCGCAAAGGGGTGCTCTAGTGAAGTTGAGCGTCAGACATTCTAATGGGGGGGGGGCAGGGATGGTTCTCTGTGGTGAGTCATAGAGAGCAGTTTTGTTTTTGAGGCATTAAATTTAACCAGCTAATTCCTGCTCCAGTCCACAACCGATTGGAGGTCCTTTTCGAGAAAAACGGCCAGGTTAGTTTTGTCAGCGACACTAGATTTGTTTTTGAGACAGGAGTAAATAGTAGTGTCGTCCACATAGATGCCTACTTGGGAACCTATGACACCAGGAAGATCGTTAACGAAGATAAGGAACAGAGGAGGGCCTAGGATAGAACATTGGGGAACACCTGCCTTCGTAGGATAGGAGCTGGAGGAGAACTAATCTAATCGAAGGCCAACTGAAATTAAGCTACTTGAGAACCTATGACGTATACGCAAAATCCTGAAAATGTCGCCGCATCGTTAGATAGATAGATAGATAGATAGATAGATAGATAGATAGAAAGAAAGAAAGAAACAGGCCCAGTCAGTCAGATAGATAGATAGATAGATAGATAGATAGAAAGAGAGAAAGAAAGAAAGAAACAGGCCCAGACATTCAGATAGATAGATAGAAAGAAAGAAAGAAAGAAAGAAAGAAAGAAACAGGCCCATTCAGTCAGATAGATAGATAGAAAGAAAGAAAGAAACAGGCCCAGTCAGTCAGATAGATAGATAGATAGATAGATAGATAGAAAGAAAGAAAGAAAGAAAGAAACAGACCCAGACATTCAGATAGATAGATAGATAGATAGATAGATAGATAGATAGATAGATAGATAGAAAGAAAGAAACAGGCCCAGGCATTCAGATAGATAGATAGATAGATAGATAGATAGATAGATAGATAGATAGAAAGAAAGAAAGAAAGAAAGAAACAGGCACAGTCAGTCAGTCAGATAGATAGATAGATAGATAGATAGATTGATAGATAGATAGATAGATAGATAGATAGATAGATAGATAGATAGATAGATAGATAGAAAAAAAAGAAAGAAAGAAACAGGCCCAGACATTCAGATAGATAGATAGATAGATAGATAGATAGATAGATAGATAGATAGAAAGAAACAGGCCCAGTCAGTCAGATAGATAGATAGATAGATAGATAGATAAATAGATAGATAGAGTCCCAGTCAGAGAGATGGATAGATCGAGAGATCGTCAGAGAGAAAGCGAGAAAGGTGCGTGTCAGCAATATATGGGCCAAACGACAGGATATAATAACAAATAGAAAACACTACAGTGTGGTAAAGAGTCAAACAGACCGGGTTTGATAAATCCAAATCGTTTAGCTGTTATTTTTCTATACTTGATTCCATTCTGCATATCTTTCAATTGCTAAACTGTCTATCTATTTCGCCAATCTATTATTGCTTCAATTCTGCAGAAAGTCCGATACATTCCCTTTACCTAAACGTTGTTCGTTTGTACGAACGCCCCGTTACGCTGTTTGTTCTGACGACCTCGACGGGCCGAGGATATTCAGTACTCGAAACGGGCATTTTCAAGCTTCTATCAAATTGAAATCTTACGTTGTTTGCAGTCTTTGTCTGCTCGTCTGATTTCAAATGTACATGTCTATCATTAAATGAACCGCCCAGTTTTACAACCCGGCAGACATGTTTCTTTACCGACCCATCTTTCTGTCAAAATCTGCCCCTATTCATTTCCATCCTCTAAGTCCGTTCGCATGCATCTATTTCATTTTGTTTATAAGAATCTACCTACTACCATATATATATATATATATATATATATATATATATATATATATATATTGAGGCATTTTTTATGTTTATACGTGTTTTTTATAAATACAAATATTTAAGTAAATGCTCTTTTTATAATAAACAGTATCAACGATATTTACCGGCATGAATGTCCGAGAAATTTTCATCGAAAATTCAGGCCAGTAAATGCCGTTAATACTGTTTGTTATAAACAGAGCATTTACTTAAATATTTGTATCTATAAAAAGAACGTATAAACATAAAAAAATGCCTTAAAATAATTGTCGGACTTTGTCCATTTCATAATGTGTAACGTCATTTTTTTTACATTTGGATACGCATCGAGCAGATATGAATGTACGAAAGAAAAACTGTGAGAATTGTAGTTTAAAAACAGTAAAATCGACCTTGCTAACCGAAACGATCCTCTATGGTTAAATCGGTAAAGCGTGTAAGGCTATATAACGGTCCGTATAGGATACAGGTTCGATTCCTGTCGGAGGACGCATATTTTCTATGACAATTTCTCGGACATTCAGGTCGGTAAATGTCGTTAATATTGTTTATTATAAACAGGGCATTTACATAAATATTTGTATCTATAAAAATAACGTATAAACATAAAAAATGCCTTAAAATAATTAACATATATTATGTCCATTTCATAATATATATGTGTGTGTGTGCGTGTGTGCGTGTGTATATATATATATATATATATATATATATATATATATATATTTAGTTCACGAAAAACCAGGTAATCCGTATGGGTAGACCCAAGGAGGATAAAATCCAGAGAGCTCAATGTAAATCAGAGCTAATAATTTAAATACAAATAAAAACAGACCACTTTAAGCTTCCATGTAATAAATTATTTCACCACAGCCCTTTTAAAGGACCGCGGATCATCAGACTTTACTTCCAAAGGTTGAAACGAAAAATGAAAAGAAATTTACACATTTTTGACGGGCAGTACTAAGCATATGTAAATTAATGAAGTGAGGAAGTGAGCGGGGAGAGAGACATGATTGAGTTAGATGTAATTTAAAATTTCAATTCTTTCAAATTTAATATTGTTTGAGGAAGTCCAGACATTGACACATTTAATCGGTTAACTTAACGGAAGTTAT
Source organism: Acanthosepion esculentum (assembly GCA_964036315.1). NCBI lineage: Eukaryota > Metazoa > Mollusca > Cephalopoda > Sepiida > Sepiidae > Acanthosepion > Acanthosepion esculentum. Next base: position 39,271,255 of record OZ038485.1, read on the forward strand.
ATATTGTTATAGAAGGAGGGGAGGGGAAAAAGACCTAAAGGGAAAAAGAGAGAAGGAAGTCATGAGAGAAAGTGTCACTAAATTTAAAGGATAATCAATATGAATTTGTATGATAAATTTAAGGATAATTTAAAGCATAATCTGTAAGTGTTTGTATAAAATGAGAGATAATCTGAAGGATGCATCTGTGTGATAAGCTGAAGGAAGATCTTAAGGATAATCTGTATGCGGTACACAGGGATCTTAACCCTTGGGAATAACTGACGGGTGGAGGCCCTTTATAATGGAGGGATGTAATGCCTTTGAGCATTAATGTCCCAGGCATGCTCGGATCAAGCGTGATCTCCGGAGAGTTGTAGGGCATGTGGACGCAATCGACCCAGTAAAGTATGCAGAGTTGCTTGATGCCGACGAAATCTAAAGCTGGTCTCAAGAATCATCTCAGGGTCCATGAATGCCAAAACGAGAGGGAAGCCATCACAAATAATGCGAGCGGAGTGGTTCTCATCAGAGTGAGATACCATGTAAAACAGCAAAACTGTCCCAATAATTGTCCATGCCACAGAATGCTTAATATCTAAAAAAAAAAAAAAAAAAACAAGTAACTGAGTTCTTTTCCCAGGTTTTCAGATAAGTCGTTTAGTGATCTTGAAAACATTTTTCATAAGAATCACTGAAAAACCCTGTCAGTTATTCAGCTAGAAAGAGAACAGGTTAAAATCGTTTATGGTCAGCCCTACTATGTCTACCCAACTGATCAATAGTGAGAGGGAAAAGATCATTCAGGCCTTTATTAATGATACCAAGATTCATACTATGGCTTCCATTTTCAAAGTCCATTCAAGAACATCAAGAGAGTGGTGAATAAGTTTTAAAATACATTAGGCTACAATGACGGTTTCTGTATGGGACGCAGGTTCGATCCCTTTCGGAGGACGCACATTTTCTACGAGATTTCTCGAATATTCAGACCGGTATATGTAATTAATACTGTTTAATTAAAACGGTGCATTTACTTAAATAAATTGTATCAATAAAAATAACGTATAAACAGAATATATATATATATATGTGTGTGTGTGGGGGGGTGTATGTTACGAGTGCATACGGAAATATACATATATATGAGTGTGTGTGTGTGTGTTACAAGTGTATACTAATATATATATATATATATATATATATATATATATATATATATATATATATATATACGTTACGAGTGTATACTGAAAGTACCCGGCCCGCGTGGCATTTGGACAGATATGTGGCGTAATTGTTATCGACTCGGAAAATGGAATCGTCCAACAGAATTGGAGTTCCGACCAGATCTGCTCACAAGGACATTCTTTTTTCCCATCCCCTCCTAATGGCTAAATAGCAAGTCAACATAGCTAGAAGCTTGTCTTGGAAAAGGACAACCTTGTTTGCCAACCTGAAGTGGAGAACCGCAAGTGCTACCCCATCCTTAAGTATGTCACATGCCGATGAAAAAAAAAAAAAACGAAAAGATGACTTGTTAAGATTGACCTCGTGCAATGACCCTTGAGCTTTAAATAAATTCAAGCATAGCTTGCTATAGGATGCGTGCGGAGCGTGTCGTTCAAATGCAGGCCTAGTTCCTTAAGAAGGAAAGAAAGTCGAGAAGCTTTAATGGGATAAATCCTTTCCCAAAAGAGTAGATTATTGCTCTCCACAACGTCCTGTCTTTTGTCATGCTAAATAATTTTCGACGATTTAACTATCGTCCCAAGGTAGAATCTCGCATATGATCAATTTAACGTGGGGTCGCCGTATATGCAAGGAGTAAAATTGCCCCGGTTCCGTAAGCAATGACATCTACTGCAGATAAAGTAGAGTCCTCTGCTGGGAAGTTCTCTTCCGCTCTCGATTCATCTGGAGTAGCTCTTCCAGATTTTCCCCCTAGAACGAAGGCCCTACTGAGTGATATGCGTATAACCCCGTTTTCTGATGTCATTTCTAAATTAGATCCCGACAACGAAAAGAAATGTGCTCCTGAGCTGGCACCTGTTCTCTGTTCCTGTTTTTAATAACTCTGGGGAACCATACTATTTACATTATTCGGACTATTCTCCTCATCTTTGTCGCCATATTTATTACAACGTTTCGGCCTTCTTCAGGTGGTTGGAATGTCGAACTGAATCCTTTATTTTGCTCACTGGGGTAAACTGTTCTGATTACACGTGCCATATTTAATGGATGTCAGTTATCAGTTATTTGTCAATTCCCCTTTCCAAGTTCTCCACTGCCTTAACCGGGTATTGAACTTACACTCCTCTCACTGGATCTAACCAACGTCTTTATCCGCTGTGCCATGTGTCCTTGAGGACATCAGTGTATGAATTTCTGGGTATTATGAAGCTAATGTCTTCAGCCATCAATTTTTACCAGATCTCATATTGCAATTTTTGTTGTTATTATTGCTTTTCTCTGACACTCCTTATTACTGGTTCCCATATTGTATTCATTTCAGGAGATTTTTGTGGCCTAGCATATGTGCTGATTCCTTAAGTTTACGAATTTTCCAATGGTGTTCTTTGTCTATGATCTCAAATTGATCCCACAGAGAAGGGTGATCTCCCTTTTCTCTCCATATGTGGTCAGCCACGCCTGATTTTTCCACTTTCCCTCGTGTTACTGCTTAAGGTAAGGCTTCAAGAACACCAGAAAGCTGTAAGATGAGGACAATAGTCCGAATAATGTAAATAGTGTCCATAATACCTCATCTCTGAAATATAGACAGATACTCTGGAGAACCATGTGACGCCTCAAATCATAGCTCTATTATTCTCTTATCTCTTTCCGGCCAAGTAGTCGAGGCCCTAATCAACGCCAAATTAGTTAGGCATCTTGCTTCGGGCGACTTTCTTTTCGGACAAACAATATGCCTTTCGTTTCACCAGATCTACCGACGACGTGTTAATGACCATCACTGAATTTGTCCATCAAATTTTGTATAAGAATAGCGAAGCTCTGTGGCTCTAGATATCTCGAAGGTGTTCGACAGGATTTGGCATGGCGGTCTTCTACGAAAGATCAAGAGCTACATAGTCACGGGACGAATATTTGACTTAATTCAATTGTTCCAAACAAATCGTGCAATTAAAGTCGTGTGGAACGGGCATAGTTCCAGATAACTTCATACTAAGGCATGTGTCTCCCAGGGCTCTATTCTTGAACGTACGCTGTTTCTGATCTTTATCAATGATATATTCGACGTCATCAGGTCCCAAGTAGGTAATTATGCGGATGACACGACCATTTACTCTTGTCTTAGTAGCAAATCTGACAGACCTGACAAAGTAAACCTGCAACTGCTCTTGAAAAGGACCTTCACTCAGTGGTTAACTGGGAGAAGATATGGCTATCCAAAATATAGGAGAAGAAAGCCAAGATGCTGCTGGGCTCAAATGATGCGACAAATACGTATATATATAAATATATAAATATCTTTATTGCTCGTGTTGTGGCAAGTGGTTAGAGTGAGGGAGGATCACAGAGGTTAGGATTGCACACGCAGGAATTGATGGAGATAAATCTTCGGTGAACCTCTAACCAGCCTCTCTGTCCAGATCAAGTTTTGTAACATTTGAACACTCACAAAACTTCACTTAGCTACGCCTTCTTCTGGTATGTCAATAAACTACGTGGTTTTTCATTCAAAGTAACTACCTCGAGTCAAATGCCCTTTTTCATCATTCTCTGACACGCTTCTATACACTGCTGGAAGGGTTGTACTTGGATGCTCCGTCGTTACGGCCCTTTTGATGGCCACCAGGCCTTCAAAACGCGTCTCTTGATGAACCCCTTCAGATTGGAGAAAAGACAAAAGTCACACGTAGCAAGATCAGGTGAATACGTAAGTTGTTCCAACACAGTGATTGATGGTGTTCTCGGTGAGGAACTTTAAGATGCTCAGGACGTTGTGAGGCAGACCCATTTTTGTAGTAAATTAAGTCAAATAAGTCGAAGAACACTTATATATAAAAATATATAAATATCTTTATTGTTCGAGTTGCGGCGAATGGGTAGAGTGAGCGTGAATCAAAGAGGTTAGGATAGCGCGCACAGAAATTGACGGAGATAAATCTTCGGTGGAACTCTAGCCTGCCTCTCTGTCCAGATCAAGAATCGGATCGGTTAAATAACATTTGGACACCTACGCTGCTTCACGTGGCCACCCCTCTTCCGGCATGCGCCCACGCAAGAACGTATTTCCTTCCACTCAGGACACCTGGACGTCCTGTTTATATTAACCACCAGATGCATTTCCTGTTTATGCTATTACCCGTTTCGATTTGCGCTCACATACTGATGCAGCGGACATAAGGCTAAAGGTCTTTCCTCAACCGATATTCAATGATGGAAGTCACATCGGCAAGATCATTGGGTAATATTAAAATGCATCATTTTTATCCACAAATTATAACAATGATTTAAAATCAATCATCATTTTCTTACAAAGACGCAAGTAATTCAGCTTGTAATTTAATAAGCCGATTCAAATGCAGGAAACCTGCTTTCAACAAAATTTTAGAGCCATCATTTTTATCAACACCATAACTCTTTTCGCAAATAAAAGCGTCATCTGCTCAATGGCAAATATTTCATGTATTGCAGAACATAGTTAAAAGAGTAAATATTTAACGAATTTTTTACGAAATCCGAAAAAAAAAACATTTCTGAGTAAAAAAAAAGAAAAAAAAATATATTAAAAAAAATTGATTCCTTGCTCGACAATCAGAATAATTTATTTTAGAAAATTTTTGAATTCCCTGACATTTTTACCAATGCTTCTCTCCTTATCAAATTTAACCGACTTGACGAAAACAATACACCGAACATCCCCTTTTGCGCAAAGGAGATTTATGGTTGATGGGACAAGATGCGCCTCTTTTTTTCCCGCGTCGTGCCGAAAATGGCGCATCATCCTGCCCGAAAACGAAAACACCACTGAAGACCCAATTCCCAAGGCTGTGAAGCTACGATCGATAACCAATAATAAATCTAACAATTGATACGCTTCTCATGTACAAGGCATGTGGCATGACTGTGGGGTTATCTTTTAAGGTTGTAACAGCTTCTGATACAATTTGGGTGGTAAACAGCAATTGTGGTATACAAGCGACAATGCCTCTATGGAATAGAGTGCAATAAGGAGTGAGTTCATGCCTTTCCATGCACAGTGCTTGTGAAGTCAACACGAGATGCTAAAGTCAAAATTTGAATTTCATTCGACAATTCTATTTTCTACGTCACTTCATAATTTGGAATACATGGAGCTATTACAATATATTAGGGAAGCTTAAATCTCGAAATGGCTTCCACAAAGAACGAAAAGATAGATAGATAGATAGATAGATAGATAGATAGATAGATAGATATGAAAAGACTGATGAATAGATAGATAGATAGATATATAGATAGATAGATAGATAGATAGATAGATAGATATGAAAAGACTGATGCATAGGTAGATAGATAGATAGATATGAACAGACTGAGATAGATTTGAATAGGCAAAGATTCAATAGATAGATAGATAGATAGATAGATAGATAGATAGATAGATAGATAGATAGATAGATATGAAAAGACTGATGAATAGATAGATAGATAGATAGATAGATAGATAGATAGATAGATAGATAGATATGAAAAGACTGATGAATAGATAGATAGATAGATAGATAGATATGAAAAGACTGATGAATAGATAGATAGATAGATAGATAGATAGATAGATAGATATGAAAAGACTGATGCATAGGTAGATAGATAGATAGATATGAACAGACTGAGATAGATTTGAATAGGCAAAGATTCAATAGATAGATAGATAGATAGATAGATAGATAGATAGATAGATATGAATATATTCCTATGAATAGCCTAAAATTTAGGTAGATAGATTTGAATAGGCAAAGAGTCAATATATATATATATATATATATATAGATAGATAGATAGATAGATAGATAGATAGATAGATAGATAGATAGATATGAATATATTCCTATGAATAGCCTAAAATTTAGATAGATAGATTTGAATAGGCAAAGAGTCAATATATAGATAGATAGATAGATAGATATATATATAGATAGATAGATAGATAGATATGAATATATTCCTATGAATAGCCTAAAATTTAGATAGATAGATTTGAATAGGCAGAGAGTCAATAGATAGATAGATAGATAGATAGATAGATAGATAGATAGATAGATAGATAGATAGATAGATAGATTTGAATAGGCAAAGTTCCGGAAAGCAGATAGATAGAAAACTATAGAAGGCGAGATAGATAGGCGGCGAGAGAGATTCTGGACAAGGCTGGTCTGAAATTAATCGACGAACAAGTATAGTTACGCAATTTTCCTGCCTGGTTCCGTTTGGAATATTTCTCTTCCAACCTGCGACAAGCGAAAACATTTCTCAACTTGGTGGCCTCTTTATATTCAGTTACTCTTGTCGAGCGCGACTCTTAGCGCGGGAACAACCAACATGTTGGTTTAAACTGACGACATTAGGGCAGAAGCCATCACACAAGTAAGCCTCGTTTGGGCTCTGACGACTTAACCGGCCTGGAGCTGTCTATCAATGGATCAGCTTGTCACACGGACGACATGCTAACGCCCGGCCTAACTGACCTTTTAAGTAAGTTATCAAGTTATCTGTTAGACTTGTCTGGTGGCTAAAACGGTAAAAATTTCATTTCCGGCGCCAAGCTGTCTATTTTATTGTATCTAATTGAAAAACATCATTTTGAAAGCTGCTATTTAAAATAAAGAAGAGACTCCATTTAATGATTGACGCTATGCAATCTTTCCGTTTTCGGGAAGTTATTAGATTGATGGAATATTTGTCCGGTACTATATCCTGCATATTAGTAGGGAAATCTTAAAAGCGTCATCGATTGAACTTGATTTGCTTTGCATGAATTAGTGTGAAAAAGAAGAAAAACATTCCAACGTAGAGTGCTGTCTGATAAAAGTGACTCACCTGATTTTTTTACTTAAAAATTTTTTCGCCTATTGTTTTTGGAGTCAAACTAATTTTTAATCTTACTAATATAAAGACCCTTTCCCGACCACCTAGTAAAAGAATTTTACTTACCCTAACGTATTGATATTGATAATTATAATTTAGGATATAAATGAGATTTAGGGAAAAAATCTGTGCAAAAAAAGTGATTCACTTATTTCCTGCAACTAGTAATCAATAGAAACATAATGGAATAGGTTTAAATAAAGAATACTAGAGGTATAATTTATTTATAATAGGTAATATAGTTCGAAATATTTAATAATCTATGGGTCCTCCTTTATTTTGAATAACCTTTTCAACCCTTTTTGGCATTGACTTGATTAGGCTCTGGCAAATCTCATCTCCAAGCATTGAATTCCATTCGGATATGAAATTCACAATCAAATCCTCTTTGTTGTTCAACTGCTTTCTCGAGAGCCTGTACTTTATAATGCTCCATAAGTTTTCTATGGGGTTGAGGTCAGGAGATTGGGGTGGCCATGTCATAACACTCACCTGCTTCTCATCAAAGTATTCCTTCATCAATTTTGATTTGTGACAGGGAGCATTATCCTGCATAAAAATGAGCTTGGTGGGGTCGATTTTCACCCTTTCAGCAGAAGGGAGCAGACAAGACTCTAAAATTCTCTTGTACTGCTCGCTCCTGAGGGTCTTTTCAATAGGTTTTAAGAAACCAGTTCCATGAAAAGAAAAGCATCCCCTTAACATTATACTGAACGGATGGATGCTTGACAGTACTTACTGCTAAATTCAAAGAGCTGTCAAAGCTTCTCCTTTTTCGGATTTTAGATCGCTTATCCTTTGAATTTGGCTCAACTTTCGTTTCATCGGAGAAGAGAACATTTAGTAAAAAAAATCAGGTGAGTCACTTTTATCGAAACGCCCTGTATTTATACGAATAAACATCGGTCAGCGTTTTAAGAATTCACGCTCTTATTATTCTAAACACACACACACACACACACACACACACACACACACACACACACATCATTTTTGGCACTAGGCAGACACCGGTGACGATATAAGCATTTATAATGAAAATAAAATATATGTCAGTTTACATTATTTGGAGTCGAGTCAATGCAAAGATCCTTTCCGTATCTGCATAGTATGTGCTTCGCATACAGTTTTGAGGTTTCCTTCTCCTACACTGGTTGCCAATCAAGGCTATAGAACCCAGTTTGCCCTGCTATTTACCCATAGCTGAAGAGGGAGATGAGTTGGATTAATATCTTTCCTAGGGGTATTAGCACGCAAGTGTAATGCAATGAACTGAAATTCGAACTCGGCTCTCCGATTCCTCAATCCGAACCTCAATCCATTACTCTAGTTTTTATTTTTATGTCAAGAGTAAAAAAGTAAAAAAAAAAAAAAAGCAGAGGACGAAAGACTTAATAGAAATTCACAACAAAGCCGATTAATGGCCACCACAAAGTTTTGACTTAATTATATTAGGTTCTTACATATCAGTCAGTTATGTGCCATGCGTGATACACGCTTAGCCGATCATGTATCTTTCGATACATGACTGACGAGGCAGATTTTTCCGCAGTAGGTTGCCATTTCTTTCTGCGGTAGACCAGTTGCCATTCAAGGCTATAGAACCCGGTCCCATAGCTAGGGGGAGAAGAAGAGGATTCATACCTTTCCCAAGGGTATTAGCACATAAGTGAATGTAATGGATTCGACTGGATTTCGAACCCGGTTCTCCGATTCATCAATCCAAGCCGCAATCCATTACTACACCATGCTTCCTTATAAGTTAGTTACGTACCATGCGTGATACACACTGAAGCGATCATGTATCTTACCATACATGAGTGACGAGGCAGATTTTTTTCCTGCAGTAGGTTTCCATTTCTTTCCGCGATAGACCAGTTGGCATCCAAAGCTACAGAACTCGGTCTGTCCTGCTATTTACCCATAGCTGGAGGGAGAAGAGGATTCACACCCTTTCCCAAAGTTATTAGCACGTAAGTGAATGTAATGGATTCGACTGGAATTCGAACCCCGCTGTCCGATTCCTCAATCCAAGCCGTAATCCATTGACCTTGTCATTTTGAAGAATGGCACATTTTCGGTAAAGCGGACCTGGATACGACGCGATGTTTTTTTTCTTACTCTAAAGTTTGTGCTCTTTTTCTGCGGCCTTGTTCCTGACTGAACTAATTCACTTATTTAATGGTATAATATATATATATATATATATATATATATATATATATATATATATATATATATATATATATATATATATATAAGCTATACATCCATTTACTCTAACCAAAATTAGGGTCTTCAAATGTCGCATGATACGTGTGTATATATATATATATATATATATATATATATATATATATATATATATATATATATATATATATATATATAGTTAAGTTCGTTGAAATCCATTTTGAAGAAATTTGCTCTCATCGTGGCTAAGCAGTGACGAACCTGATCAATACCTGGGTTACGGAACACTAGATACTCGTGCCAGACTTAACAAATAATATTTCCTCTATCAGAATGCGACATTACTTTCCTAACAGTGACATGTTATGTTTCTTTGCAGAGGAATACCTGTAACTTTGGGTTGATTCGTCTACCTGTACGGAGATGTCTACATTCGTCTTTGTTTGTGTTTCCTTGCATGTCTACCTTTGTGCGTCTCCATTAATCTGAACCTATGCGTCTGTGTGAACTTCTCAACCTGCTTGTAAGTGGGACTGACTGACATTACCATTTTTTTTTCAATCCACTACAAAAAAATAAGAGTTTAGTGTATACAAGTTTGAGGTGGGGTGGATTTTTGATGCACAACAGCCAGTCGGACGGGGCCCTTCCCAAGTTGTCAGCAACCTGTTGAAAGTTTCTTTGTGACTCTATCTAATACACACACACACGAGTAACACTCCAAAAGTAATGCCTCCCATTTATTTACGTGCAAACTACAACAGATACAGGGAATAAAATAACACCGTTGAATAGTACAAGTTTTCATCTACAAAACACTATTTTTACACATAATCACCATCGATGGCAATGCGTTTTAAAGACGCTCTTCATTTCATGGGTTGACAACTGTGCGGAACGCTGGCATATATATTGCTATAGTCTATACTGAAGGGCATTGTCCACCAGCTATGTTCATATCCACTGAATGGTCTCCGTAAAAGATCAGTAAACATCGATCAATGTCAATGTAAACAATTTATACCACATGGAGAAATTCGATAACATATATTTGTTCCGTAAAGCGCTTTCATGTCAGACTCCAACTTGCCAGACGAGCGCCCAACTGCTCGTTTGAACAAGCAAAATGGTATATACCCTTAACATGTTTCTTTTTCTTTTCTTTCTCTCTGATTTCTTTTCTTCTTTTCTCTTTATTCTTCATTTTCATTGATTTTTTCTTTTCTTTCCTTCGTTCTTTCTTTCTATCTTTCCATCTTTTTCTTTCTGTTTCCCTCTTTCTTTCTTTCTTTCTTCCTTTCTTTCTTTCTTTCTTCCTTTCTTTCTTTCTTTCTTTCTTCCTTTCTTTCTTTTTCTTTATCTTTTTATTCTTCCACGATATCCTTTCCTCTCTTGTATTCTTACGTTTCATTCTTCTTTTTCTTTTTTTCTTTTCTTTCTTTCTTTCTTTCTTTCTTTTTATTCTCCCACAATTTCCTTCTCTTGTCTTATATTCTAACTTTTCATTCTTCTTTTTCTTTCTTTCTTTCTTTCTTTCTTTCTTTCTTTCTTTTTATTCTCCCACAATTTCCTTCTCTTGTCTTATATTCTAACTTTTCATTCTTCTTTTTCTTTCTTTCTTTCTTTCTTTCTTTCTTTTTATTCTCCCACAATTTCCTTCTCTTGTCTTATATTCTAACTTTTCATTCTTCTTTTTCTTTCTTTCTTTCTTTCTTTCTTTCTTTCTTTTTATTCTCCCACAATTTCCTTCTCTTGTCTTATATTCTAACTTTTCATTCTTCTTTTTCTTTCTTTCTTTCTTTCTTTCTTTATTTCTTTCTTCTCCTTTATCTTTTTATTCTTCCACGGTTTCCTTTCTTCTCTTGTATTCTTACTTGTCATTCTTCTTTTTCTTTTTTCTTTTCTTTCTTTCTTTCTTTCTTTCTTTTTATTCTTCCACGATTTCCTTTCTTCTCTTTTGTCTTGTATTCTTTCTTTCTTTCTTTCTTTCTTTCTTTAGAGTCTTCAAATTTACTCTTCTTCTTTCTTCCTGTTCTACATTTACCATAAAATCGAATTGAAAGAATACTCGACGAAACAAACATTAAGATCTTCTTAGAAAGAAAAGGTCAAAAATTAACCAAAGTTTTTTGGTTTTTTTTCAAAATTAAAATAGAAAAAAAAAGACGCAGAAGGAAACGGTTTTAAAATCAGCAACCTCAAACCAATAGAAGAGGGCAAAATGGCGAATCTGAAAACGCAAAATAAGAAGAGGAAAGAAGAAAATACTATAATAGAAAGACTGAAAAGACGGAAACAACAAAGACAACTTCCAGATTTCCGGAAAATATAAGAAAATGGCGAAGAAAATATGAAAGAAAAGGTAATTGTTTTCAAGGCGTGTAAAGAGTTCGTCGGATGTGTATAATATTTTGGTAATGGCTTTCTCGGTTCATTGATACGCCATTTTCTCTCTCTCTCTCTCTCTCTCTCTCTCTCTCTCTCTCTCTCCTTCCCTCCCTCTCTCTCTTTCCCTCTCTCTTTTCCCCTCTCTCTCACGCACACACACACATACACACTCTTCCTTTCTTTCTTTCTTTCTTTCCTTCTCTATCTCGCATGCGCGCACGCAAACACACACATACATGCATACATACTGAAGGAGAAATTTATTTACATTAGGCAGGCATAAGAGTACATTTATACATAATAGCGGTAAAGATCGAATTATACTCATTACAATAGCGCGACATGATATGGGAAACGAGCTTGCTAAACCCTGGAACACCCCCCCTCTCTTTAAATCAGTGAGTATTAAAACTACTCACTGAACATCTACTACTATAATCAAGCGACAAGAATGTTCAAGGTAGCTGGTGATAGCTTCAGTCGCATGTTTTTTTTAAATTTGAATTGTCCTTCGATAAGATTTGTTCTCCGCCAGCTCCTATCCCACGAAGGCAGGTGTTCACCAAGGTTCTATCCTAGGCCCTACTCTGTTCCTTATCTTCGTTAACGATCTTCCTGCTGTCATAGGTCCCCAAGTAGGCATCTATGTGGATGACACTACTAATTACTCCTGACTCAAAAACAAATCTAGTGTCGCTAACCTGGCCGTTTTTCTCGAAAAGGACCTCCAATTGGTTGTGGACTGGAGCAGGAATTAGCTGGTTAAATTTAATGCATCAAAAACAAAACTGCTCTCTATGACTCACCACAGAGAACCATCACCGCCTGCCATTAGAATGTCTGACGCTCAACTCCACTAGAGCACCTCTTTGCCACTGCTCGGTCTGCTGACCTGAGATGGAACAAATACATTGAATCAATAGCTTCGTCCACCGCAAGGAAGGTTGGCTCCTTGTGCCGCGCCAGGAAATTTTTCTCGTCGGAGTCGATCCTTCAAATCTACAAATCAACCATTCGACCTTGCATGGAGTATTGCTGCCATATATGGGCTGGAGCCCCTTCTCTTTGTCTCAAAGTCCTTGATAAAATCCAGAGACGGATATGCAATGTAATTGACCCTGGTCTGGCATCTCGTCTGCTGTCGCTCTCTCACAGACGTGCCGTCGCCTACCTCTGTCTTTTTTTATAAATACTTTCACGGTAACTGCTCCGATGAGCTGCTTTCGCTGGTTCCCAGACTTCATTAAGTTAAGCATTCAACTAGGCTGGCATCTCGCTCTCACCCTTTCACTGTCGAAATTGTTAAATGTAGCCGTCTCTTCTACTGCAATAGCTTCATGTCTCGCACTTCTCGCCTGTGGAACTCCCCCCTTTCTTGTTTCCCTGATAGCTATAATCTCCAAATATTCAAATGTAATGTCAATCGACGTCTCCAGATGCCTTGATCTATCCCCTATCCTTCTCTTCATCCTTTCCTTTATCACTTCTCTTTGCTCTCGCTCCAAGTCTCTGTAACCCCTTGCGTGCTAGTGGCTTCCCGCCTTGCTTGGGGTGAAACGCTTAAAAAGAAACACAAAAAAGACAACAACAACAAAAAAACAAGTCTGAATAAACCAGTCTGCCGTACTATTCAATGCATAGCTGAGCCGAGAAAAGTGAGACATTTCAAAGAATGTTTGTGTGAAAGTGAGTGCAATGAGCTCAACTGGAAATCAAACTCAGCTCCGAGTCCGTCTGAAGTTATGCAAATCACATATACCTCAATAACTCGAATTTGTTTTGAATTTTTTTTATCAAATGTTAAACTATTAATTTAGATATCAAACGAAGCTTTAGTTAAATTTTCACTTTAATTTGTGTTAAATTCTATTTATTTAATCAGTTAAATTTTAATTAAATTTTCAAAACGTTTTATTGAAGTTATTGAATTCAGTACAAAATCTTCAGTCTGAATTTATTATACAAAACCAGAAAATCAGTTTTTGATTCAACATCAAGGTACTAAAATGATCAACAATTGATCAACACCTACCATAATACAAATAACAAACATGAGTTTTTGAAGCATTTATATCTTAGTATCAGTTATATGCCATGCGTGATACACGCTTAGGCGATCATTTATCTTTTGATACATCACTGACGAGGCAGATTTTTTCCCTCAGTAGGTTGCCATTTCTTTCTGCAGTAGACCAGTTACCATCTAAGGCTAGAGAACCTGGTCTGTCTTGCTATTTACCCATATCTGGGGGAGAAGAGGTGGATTCATATCTTCCCCAAGTGAATTAGCACATAAGTGAATGTAATGGATTCGACTGGAGGCACGGTGGAGTATTGGATAGCGGCTTGGATTGAGGACTCTGAGAGCCGAGTTCGAATTCCAGTGAAATCCATTACATTCACTTACGTGCTAATACCCTTGGGGAAGGTATGAATCCTCTTCTTCTCCCCATAGCTATGGCTAAATAGCAGGACAGACCGAGTTGGATGGCAACTGGTCTACCGCATAAAGAAATGGCAACCTACTGCGGGGAAAAATCTGCATCGCCAGTCATGTATCGAAAGATACATGATCGCCTAAGCGTGTATCACGTATGGCATATAACTGACAAGCCTGGCCACTACCGAGATAGGTGACCGACTGGGAATACCAAAACCGAATTCTAGTCGAATCCATTGCATTCTCTTACGTGCTAATACCATTAGGAAAGGTATGAATCCCCTTCTCCTTCCCCAAGTTATGGATTAATAGCAGGACAAACCGTGTTCTATAGCCTTGGATGGCAACTGGTCTAACGCAGAAAGAAATGGCAACCTTCTGCGGGAAAAAAAATCTGCCTTGTCAGTCATGTATCAAAAGATACATGATCGCCTAAGCGTGTATCACGCATGGCACATAACTGACTAGTATCTTAATATACTGTTGAGATCAATAAAACATCCTTCGTCGCCACTGTTGAGATGTTGAGTGTTTCCACGTGAGTATATGGTAATAACGAACAAACACAGTCGTAGGGAAAAATACTGGTATATTCAGAGAGGTATTTACATCAGAGAGATTAGTAGTAGAACGAACGTAGGTTAGTAGTAACAATAAGTAATAGTAATAAAGTCCAACGGTATCTTCCGGTCGAGAAACGGAAGTGTAACTGATCACTACAGAAGTCTCACTCTGCACTGCACTACACTGCTACACTCCTCACAGTCTCTAGAACTACTGTTCTATTTATAATAATAGGATCAGTCTATTGTGGTTGTGAAGGTGGGTGCGTCCCAACATATACTGACCTTTTTTTTTTTTTAATAATTATCAGTAATATATTATCCTTTGATTTTCTTAAATGTTTTACTTCAGTAGGTTCAACTTCCGGCCTGATGGTTTTAATTACTTCCGATAGGTTTGCTTTTCTGCCATATTGTTTGCCTACTTAATACAATTTCAACTTACAATTGACCACAGATTTTTGATCGGATTCAGATCGAGACTTATCTTCTTTCTTGTAAACATTTTGCGCTCAAAAAATTCACGCGTTACCTTATACATGACAAGGAGAATTGCTGTGCATAAATGAAAACTTGAAACTTCACCTTGAAGCTGCGAGGCTGGGACTTGTACCATTCAAAGAAATCTTGTCCATGAAATCGCAACCATTAGCACTGTACAGTTTAACACCTTCATAGACATTGAATGATTCAATAATGGTTTGGTCGACAATCCCTGTCCATATAATCCCACTGCCACCTCCTTGGTGACTTCTTTTAGCCATAGGCACAACTGCATCAGATACAATCGATCTTTTGGCCCACCCATCAGGTGCACTGATTGTCACCGGAGATTAGTCCGTGAAATTTCAATTTAGAAAAAAAAAATGTTCACGTATTTCTTGGCCCAATTTCGACGCTTTAAAATATTTGCTTTAGGAGTTTGCCTAGGAGATTTCTTCGGAGATCCCATTTTGCGAAGTATTCTTCACCGTTTGTCCTACTTGAGCCCTTCAATTCCAGCCTGTTCAAAGGTCTAAGCACTGGTCAAAAGTTGCCACCTAGATACTGACCAGTCTCGACGTCCCTTAACTTCGGTGATCGTACGGGAACCGGTGATTCAACGTGATATAGCCGTAAGCGCTTTATGAATTGAAACGCCGTTCCAGATTGTCGAAAAGTTCTCATCATTTTACAGTTGAAATGGCGCGATATGACCGTAAGTTCCATGCTAACAGTTTCTTCTCACGCACTTCTCGCATGTGGAACTCTCTTAATGTTCTTGCTTTCCAACCAACTTTGATCTTCAAAACATTCACTTTAAAATTTAAGGTTAATGGCTGACCACTCGTATGCAAGAATACCCGTTTACTAGAGCGGATAGATAATCCCTATTGCAGACGCTTACGCAGGCGCATTTTGTTTTTGTTCAAAACACACAGGGGCCACCTGTGGTTTATATTGCAACTATGCTGAGCGGTTACATTTTCTGGGTGAGAAGCGTGTTATCTAGCGTGATCAATCTGAACAAGGCCAGCACGCTCAAATCCTCGGTCACGATGACTTGTGACTTCTTGCCATCACGGCCATCGACGGTTCACAAGTAATTGTTCCGTCTACCCAATTTCACTCGTGGTATGGTTTTCAGGCACTTTCCAAAGGTGCCGCACGCTGGGATCGCCTCCTCTAGATCGATGACATCAAAGTCACGTTCCTGACAAATCGACCATAACGAGATTCGAACCCGGGTCTCGTGGTCAGAAAGTGAACGTTCTAACCACTCGGCCACGTTACCATATAAAATTTAATGTCGTATTAAATATAAAATAAAAATGTTATTGTAAACTAACTGGCGGCAAGGTCTTATCATTTTACAGTCGAAATTGCGAGATGCAACGGTGAGTTCTATGCCAACAGCTTCTCTTCATGCATTTCTCGCTTATGTAACCTTCTTTCCCGCATTGGTCTTACAAAATTCAAATGCAATCTTAATCGTTATTTTTTCGTCTTAATTCCTGCTCTTTCAGTTTTCTCTCGCCATGATATTTTTTAAAAATATTCCTTCGCATTAAGTAACCCCCTTGCGCTTTAGTGGCTTTATTGCCTTGCTTGGTGTGAAATGATTTTATTTTTAAAAATCAAGGGCCAAAACCCATGAGACCAATCACGATTCCTCATCTGAAAAAAAATACCCAAACGGAGCAACAGAACATTAAAACAAAAAAAATCAATTTTCATTCTCTCTCTCTCTCTCTCTCTCTCTGTGTCTGTGTCTCTGTCTCTCTCTCTCTCTGTCTCTCTCTGTCTGTCTCTCTCTCTCTCTCTCTCTCTCTCTATATATATATATATATATATATATATATACATATTTATATATATATATATATATATATATATATATATATATATATGTATATCAATAGCGTGTTATCCTCGACGGGCCAGACGGATGTCTACTAAATGCAATTTTAGTTCAGTTTCAGAAATAAGCAAAGCAGAAAGTGCCGAAATGTTCTTGGGGTGATAGGTGATGAATGTCAGTTTACATCACCTATCCATAGCGGAAGCGTGCCGTTGACAATTTGGACCCGTGGGAGTATCATGATAAAAATAAATCTTAGTTACCTATTTAAGCAATGCATATCTCTCGTTTGGGAATACCTAGGATTTTTGTAAAAGGAATTTTTTTTTATCCGACATTATTTCTTCTATATAATAAATGCGAATGTCAGTGCGTCACTGTGTCACACTTTTTCAAACTTACTCCTAGAGGCCGTAGCCCAACATATACCATTTTGGAATCAGGCCGACTCCGTGACCAAATTAAAAACATTCCGGGCCAGATCCGGACCCGCAATCCTGAAAGTTTGGATTCCCAAGTTTTCATTACTGCAATTGTTTGCGATTATTTTTTTTACGTGGTTATTTGTTTTTTGTTTTTTTTTGCAACGAATTTGTTTGTATGATAACAATTTTTATAACTTGGAAATAAATTTGAGAATAATGGAAATTAATTATCAAATCCAGCGAAAGTCACCCATGAAATAAAAATAATTGATTGTATGGAAATTATGGACCTATGTACATCAAATTGTCTTTAAATTAAAATGGCAGCAGAAGAATTATCGTTGAACTTTTAAAAGGTAAGCTTAAATATTAATGCACTACTTAAAGGCAGTGATCAATTTTGAGTTCTTCTGTAGTTTATTGTTGCCTGTCGCATCTGCTCCTCCCAACCTATTGCGGTAAATGCCCAATCAAGTGCTCTCAGCAGGGGCCAGCTTAAATAATGCCCGGAAGGGTGGCTTTTAAGCTTATATTGCTATAAACGTTATTTTTTTTAGTTTGTACACCTGTTTGAGTTGTTATCTCTGTTTATTATTTTATTAAAAAGCGAAATTAATTATAACCATCCTAAAATGAGAAGTCCTACTAAACAGAAATTGTGCTTACGACGGGAATCGAACCTATATATCTTTACCCCCTATCAGAAAAACAACTTTTTGAGCTATAGTGTACCTTGGTCGCGGTGTCCAGTCTGACAGAGCAAAGTTTGAATTACCGATTTAAGTAAAGCTCGTTCTTCGACAGGACTTCAGTTTTGTACCCTAAGCATAATCGACAGCAATTTTTTATCGGATTTTTACCCGACATTATTTCTTATTATAAACAGTTTATTTTCTTGCACTTCCCATCTGAGCAACTCCCTTCCGTTTACTTACTTATCTGGTAACTACAATCTTCAAAAATTTAAATGCAACGTCAATCGCCATCTTATGTCTTTTATAATAATAAAAAAAACATTTTTAGAATCTATATATGCTAATTGTAACGTTTATTGCCCGACGACAGATTTACATTCCTAGGGACGATGGCTTGTTTTGAGATGGTCCTCGTGGATGGGGTTATCTATTTATTCCCATTGTTGAAGGTTTATCTGCTGGTTGGTCTCCCTGAACGTTCATCAGCAGCCGACACTCGATCGGCCTTGAAACGCGTGTGCCACTCAAAAGCTTTTTTTTTTTTAAATTAGTTAAAAAGGTAAAGAAAAAGATAATGGCGGTTCGATTCCTGTCGGGAGGCACATTTTTTTCATTAGTAAGACTTCTCGATCTAGGCCGGTTGACATTAATTTTACTGTTTAAGAAAACCAAAGCAGGGATGTAAACTCAAGCACGTGCACCCAATTAAAGTAACGTTTATAGAAATAATGTCGGATTTAAAAAGATTCAAAAGTGATGCGGCATCCATCATTTGAAAGACTGACGAAATAAAATCTTCCTGTTACTATTTCCCATCGAGCCGCACTCAACGCCTCGCCGTTACGTAACAGTTAGCAAGTTAGTCTCGTAGATGATGAATAGTGGATTCGATTCTCACTGCATACTCCATGCATGCCGCGACGCTTAGAAAGATTCGAAAGAAAGAAGTGGCTCCACAAGAACGAGGGCCCCGCCTAACTGCCGGGCTCTAGTGTACAGGCGGTTCTAATCGTTTCTTCTCTCGCAGTTCTCGCTTGCGAAACTCTCTCCTGGATTATTTGCTTCTATGCCACTTACGATCTTCAAAAATTTAAATGCAATACTAATCGCCATTTCCTGTCTTTCTGATTCCTGTTCGATTATTCTTTCTCCTCAATAGCTTCTTTTCACTTTCTTTCGCTCTGAATAACCACTGGCGTCTTAGTGGCTTTATCGCCTTTTTTGGTGCTGGGGGATTAAAAAATAAATAAAAACAAAAATGTAAGGCTTTAAAGAATTACCTTTTTATATTCATCGCCATAATTACAAAATTACTAGACTTATCAGCATCATCTTCCAGAAAACTCTGGTTGATCTCTTTCTTTTGTTTGACACACACACACACACACACACACACACACACACACACACACTTATATATATATATATATATTTATATATATATATTATCCGAATGACCCGCACCTTGCTGCCTGTCACGCATATTTTTGTAAGAAAATGATGATTGATTTTAAATCATTCTTATAATTTGTGGAGAAAAACGAGGCATTTCAGTATTGCTCAATAATCTTGCTGATGTGGCCTCCATCTTCTGGCTTTCTCCTTCGATATTTTGGATAGGAATAATTCCTTTGTCCAAATTTAATTTAAATCAAAGGGAAAAAAATTAGTGGGAGGGGGTGCTGCCCGGGGACATCCTTTGATCAAAATGAAATCTACTTATCCAAGTACCCTGGGTAATAAAGTTTCATATGATTATGGAGATCTATCTCCAAAACCCTCGGGGGAGTTCGATAACAGACAAAGAGAGAGACAGAGTCTACAACTTTATATATATATATATATTGTTGAAACTTGACTAATGCATGGAATAATAATGCAACACAAAATGTACTTAGAACAAAATGTATTGAAACAAGAAAGTGTACACAATATTTACATATAGTCTTTTGTATATTCCTGGGAAGACCGTTCCTGGAGAATGTGTTGACTAAATCGGAGTCGGGCAGAGTCTCTAGTTGAATCTCTTGATTCGCCTCTCATGTCTTCCCGGTACCAACCATATTTATATAGTCGGTACTCCACTATGCAAATTAGGTGGATCCTACCAGAACATATATATATATATATATATATATATATATATATATATATATATATATATATATATATATATATCCGTTATAAAGTATCTAACTTATACCTATGTAATACAAACAGTACGTATATAAAAACTGTCCCAGGTTAATAGAATACCACACCACTGACCACACAAAAGTGAAAATATTAGAACTCCTCCTACTAGACAGATACACATACACAATTACGAATACACATTACCATCCGATGCCCTCTTAGACATATTAGAATTTTTACAAAATTACATACATATAGATTACATACATATACATCTACAGTTTTAATGCATCTGATATATGACTGACCAATGAGAATCGATCCAAACAAAATTGAAATCACCAATATACTGTCTTTTTGCCTGGTTTCTCTCAGACTCTGACTAAGCTTTAATAAAAGTCAAACATGTTAGATTGATAAACGTTTCCTGTTTATTGTTTATCTTATCCTCCTATCGGATTCTGATCCATATTTCATCTGCATTTAATCCATAACTTATATATATATATATATATATATATATATATATATATATATATATATATATATATATTCTGCACAATATGTCCCAATAGTGGATATATTGGTGAATCTGGAAATAATTTTAGATTTCGCTTCAACAACCATAAACTAACCATACGTCAAAACAATCCTTATTCCCCCATAGCTGAACATTTTAATCAACCAGGACACTCATTAGGAAACTGTAAATGTGTATTGATAGATTCTGATTTCAGTTCCGCATACACACGCAGAAAAAAAAGAAAAATACTGGATTTTAAAATCAAATACATATAAACTGGGGTTAAATAAAGACTTGGGTATTTTAAATCTTTATAAATATTTCAATATTTGAACAAAAAATTTTTGTTAGATATTGTTAAAAAATTTTTTAAACAACATCTAAAATATTACTAAAGTTAGATTTACCTTAGAAATATTCAAACACAGTTGCATTCCATATCACGTGACGTCCGCGTGTCGCGACGGACGCTACTTAATGTAAACAAACTTCTGAAAACAGTCATTTCTGATGAAAGATCGGGGCCGATCTGAAATATCAAATATATATATATATAAATAAATATAAATAAATACTTTCACAAAAAAAAAAAATTCAATTTTTTTAATTTGCAACTTTTCAGGGTTTTTTTTTTCTATATTATATATATATATATCAACCAGAATTCTTCTAATTGAGGCAGACAGTTGTTTGTAGGCGTCAAAATGCTTTATATGGTGCTGATATCACTTAAGTGGTTCGTCATCCTACAAGAGAGGGTTGTTGCCGTATGTCCAATGTAGATTATCGGTTAATAACAATAGAGTCAGTCTTGTTCTGGGAAATTAAATTGATATACTAATTTGTTTTTTGGGGGGTGGGGGGTCGTTTTTAGTGTTGATTTTATAGGCTTGTTGTTGTTGTCGTGTTTTTCAATGATACATCACGTGGCACAATACTATGAAACGTTATTTTTTAATGTAGTCAATTTTATAGACCCACAAAAATATTTAAGTTCGTATAACCACGAAGCCAGCGATATGTATTCAAGATAGTTGGAAATAATTTATTAACATGTATAATTACATTGTAT
Organism: Acanthosepion esculentum; assembly: GCA_964036315.1. Lineage (NCBI taxonomy): Eukaryota > Metazoa > Mollusca > Cephalopoda > Sepiida > Sepiidae > Acanthosepion > Acanthosepion esculentum. Next base: position 39,293,105 of record OZ038485.1, read on the forward strand.
AATAATATTTAACATGATAATATGGTTAATTTGCAGTGTAACATCCGCGCTCAGTTCGCATTAAAAATTTCGTAAATATTCACATTTGTGTAATTTTACATGCTTCATTCGAATATGGCTTGATAAATTTGATAAAATCTACCGTTTTGGAGTTATCGATAGTGAAACTTGGGATTCAATCGTTTTTTTGGCGGCAGCCATTACTTGCGTTGTTTGCATACATTCGCTGCGGAAAGCTAAACGCGGAAGACTGCGGAAAGCTAAGCGCGGAACTGATCTTTCTTGCCCAAATTTGTCTCAATTACTACGCACGAAAACTGTTTACGTAGACACGTTCAGTTTGCGCAATGATACCTGCATTGATAGCTATTCTGCAGCGAATGTCTGCACACAACGCCCGAAATGGCTGCCCGCAACGCGAATGAATCCGAACATTCAGTGTCAATAACTCCAAAACGATAGATTTTTATGAAATTTATCAAGCCAGATTCGAATGGAGCATATACAATTACACATAAATGTAAGTATTTTGGAAATTTTTAATGCGAACTGAGAGCGGGTGTTACACTGCAAATTAACCGATAATATAATAATATAGGCATTCTTTATAATAATTTTTTCTGAATTCGATTTTTTCATGCTCTAAAATTGCGGTCTTGTAAATTCGAAATTAAAATATTCATCTTACAAGAATGATTTCATTCTTAAACTTCTATCTCTTCATTCATTCAGACTAAATTTCTCGTTTTTGTTTTATTATATTGTGTCGGCGGATGTGTGTCCTTCTTCAGGAGTTTCTAGTTCAATACTCCAACATACGAGGGGCACAGTCGGAGAGCAAAGTTACCAAAACTTTTTGATTAAAATAAAAAATTTAAAACAACATATTAGTCTGAATAAACACTTCTTAATTGCTTTTATTTTCCAGGTCCACCCTGACCCGGGATAGTAGCAACTGTTAGGGTCCTTCTATGGGCAAATAATGAATCCCAAAACAAAACACTATGAAATTGTAAAAATACATTTTTAGAGTAAAAATACCATCCATCCATTCTTATATAAAAAGATTACCAGCAAATACATATTTATAGTGAAATCATCAACAATACATTTTTCTGCAGTTGAAGGCATACAGTTGTATTCAATATATATTTAACTGTAACCATAACATGTTCTACAAAATATTTTTATTTCGGCATTAATTAACCCATAGAGGTTGATATACCGTTAAAAAGTAAATTCAGTGCAAAATGACTAGAGTGGAATTTGAACTCTGCTCACCGATTACACTTGTGGCACCTAAAACATTTACGCTTTTCAAACACCGTTCATGATTACAATACCTTGTCTAAAAAGTATTCATTAATAGTTAAAATACCTTGTTTAAAAAGTATTCCTTAATGGTTAAAATACATTGTCTAAAAAGTATTCCTTAATGGTTACAATACCTTGTCTAAAAAGTATTCCTTAATAGTTAAAATACCTTGTTTAAAAAGTATTCCTTAATGGTTAAAATACATTGTCTAAAAAGTATTCCTTAATGGTTACAATACCTTGTCTAAAAAGTATTCCTTAATAGTTAAAATACCTTGTTTAAAAAGTATTCCTTAATGGTTAAAATACATTGTCTAAAAAGTATTCCTTAACGGTTACAATACCTTGTCTAAAAAGTATTCCTTAATAGTTAAAATACCTTGTTTAAAAAGTATTCCTTAATGGTTAAAATACATTGTCTAAAAAGTATTCCTTAATGGTTACAATACCTTGTCTAAAAAGTATTCCTTAATAGTTAAAATACCTTGTTTAAAAAGTATTCCTTAATGGTTAAAATACATTGTCTAAAAAGTATTCCTTAACGGTTACAATACCTTGTCTAAAAAGTATTCCTTAATAGTTAAAATACCTTGTTTAAAAAGTATTCCTTAATGGTTAAAATACATTGTCTAAAAAGTATTCCTTAATGGTTACAATACCTTGTCTAAAAAGTATTCCTTAATGGTTACAATACTTTGTCTGAAAAAATACTCTCTTATCCGCAGGATATACGTTCCAATATCTCAAGCGGACATTACTGAATTGTAAGCATAGCCTGTTTTTTCGATATATGATAAACTATGATAATTTTAATTTATATATTAAAGACAGAGTTAACAATATACTGTAATTATAGAAAAATCGCCCATAAGGTTTCTTTGTTTTTTTATTCTTTTTCTCTTCAAGACGTAAGGTGATCAGTGTCCTCCACAACCTTCATTTTTTTTTAGTTTAATTATTTTTCAATTCCCATACGTTTCTGGTAAATATAGTGTGATAGTTTTACGTTGCATTTGCAAAGTCTTCCTTTTCCTAGATGGGGTGCGAGTTAAGGCTAGAGAATATAGTATATTTTACTGTTACATTCAAGCATTTCCTACGGACATTAGTGGGAAAATGAACGGAACAGATTAGGCCTTTATTTGAAGTCGGCACGTCGGGCCCACTTTCTGCGCCGATCATCCTTACATCCTTACTGTCGCCCTTCTGAAATCACTTGACAGCACAATCCTCATTGACAATGAAGAAGCCGGCTGTGAATCGAAGCCATTATTTCCTTGCAATTTTCGCTGCGTTTGCTAGATGTTTGCTACGGTGGATAATAAACTTGCACCCAGAGATCGAATCCGGTACTATAGTGAGTTCGATCCCCATGGCGTGCCCCACTTTTGCTCGCAGTTTAATATGTTACTATAAGTACCAAGTACTGCGTATATATATACTCACTCTTTCTCTTCATCCCTCTCTCTCTCTCTCTCACGCACGCACACACACACACACACGAGCACACGCACGCGCGTACTCACACATAGATATCTACATATAGATTTATGAAAGTGCGTGTACACAGACGAAGATAGAAGCGTACTCTCTCGCATCTGGAATGTCTATCAGTGTTTAGATAAGCGTCAAATTAACGTCTCTCTCTTTGGGAAAATTCATACAAATTGTCTTAGACGCCAAATGGCAAATTTTACCCACCCACTCTGTCTTTTTCTTTTTCTTTTTGTTTGTTTGTTTTTTGTTTTGTTTTTTACTTGAAACTTATTCTCTCATTTGCTTCTAGTTTTTTTTTCAACTTTTATATACATTTTTTGTTTGACTTCTAACTTTTCACCGCTTTTCTTAATAGCGTTTTGTACGATTTTCCTTCTTTTCCTTCTTTTTCTTTTATTCTCAACCTTCTCTTTCATTTACCCACCCCCTTTTCTACACCTTATCTTCTTTTCTTTCTTTTTGTTATTTTATCGTAGCTCTTTTTTTCTTTTTCTTTCTTTTTGCCTCTCTTCCTTCCTTCTTTCTTTCTTTCGTTCGTTGTTCGTTCTTTCTTTCATTCATTCTTTCTTTCTCTCTTTCTTTCTTTCTTTCTTTCTTTCTTATTTATTTATTTATTTATTATTTTATTCTCAATCTCTTCTCCCATCCACATTTCCCCCTTTTCTCCCCATCCTCCTCCTCATCTTCTTCTGCTTCTTCATAATTATTATTATTATTATTATTAATCGTTGTAGTAGTAATTGTATTAGGAGTAATATTTATTTACGCGTTCACACATCTCTTTATCCCTCTCTTTTCCACTTATTCTTTTTCTTTTATCCTCAATCTTTCTTTCTTTCTTTTTTACTTTATATTCACTTTTTTCTTCTATCTACCTCTCCTCTCTCTCATTCTTCCTTTTCATTTTATAGTTGCTCTTCTTTCTTTCTTTATTTATTTATTTATATTTTATCTACCGTTCCCTCTCTCATTTTTCTTCTTTCTCTTTTTCTTTTAAAGTTGCACTCTTTCATCACTTATTATTTATTTCCTTCCCCTCTATCGTTCTCCACTTCTTCTTCTTCTTCTTCTTCTTCTGCTTCTTCTTCTTCTTCTTCTTCTTCTTCTTCTTCTTCTTCTTCTTCTTCTTCAAACTTTATTCTCCTCTTTTACCTTTCCTCTTCTTTCGTCCCCGTTTAATTTGCTTAGTCTTCCTTTAGTTACTTCCGTCGCCTCCTCCTTATCCACTCTTTTCATTTTCGCCATTTTTTTTAATTAAATGATATTATTGCCATTATCCAAGCGGTTGGAATGTTTCTGGTGATTAAAAATTGAATGATTAAAATACCTGGAAATCAAGGGAATAATTGAAGCCGTCCACATGACAACACGGCGAAAATTAACAGAAATCGTGAATTAGAGCCCCTTCCTTACTTAACAATTTACCTGTTTTAGTTTACAAAAACCTGGTCTTACGACCAGCGATAAAATCCCATAAAAAATCCAACCGGTCGATATTATGAAGTATACGAAAACTTTGATCGAAGTGTAATAACAAGTGTAGGCTTTAAGAAAGCTTTATTCGTTTGAGGTTACACGTGTCGCGTATAGTGTCCTTTTATAGTCCCAGTAAACAGAAATAGCTTTCTCACAGAGAAGTGTAACGAAACAAGGGGAGACCACTCTTGATTATTCATAACACGAATCGGAATAAATAACATTTATTAAGAAAGTGACAAATAAATAAAAACTACCTGGAACTGTATTTTTACAGCCTGCAAACCAAAATAATGCATAGAATATGGAGCTGGTTTTCGAAGTTGCCTATTCATAAACATCATTATCTTCCTTCAACCCCCCTATGGAAACTCTGATTTTAAACCTACGCTGCCTTGCGGCCCTTACCCAATCATGGGAAATGCTTCGTGAGTAAACCGCGAGGATAAATCCGGAGCTGGAGTCTCTAATACATTCTGTGGAAATTCAAATTCCAAGTTGGTGTCTTGCGCGGGATAATTCACTTCATGGCACGTAAGAACTCTTTAGCCTTGGATGGCAGTCTTTCTAGAGATGATGTCGAGACAAAAACACCCGGGTGTAGGGTTGGCGTATCACATTTTGTATCAGCTACGGAAACAACTACTATTCGCCTATTACGGTTACTATTCACTTATCTACTGTACTGTATAAACGCTTGGAAGTGAATTGGTAACGCCACGAACGGCGTAAAAGCGTCAATAAAGCTATCTGAAGTTGGTTGGTACAACACCTATAACACACGTGGGATGTCTGAAATAGCCCAGGTACAACTTGTCACATAACGACTGGCTTGTTTAGCGACCAGGTCGTTGGATCGGTACTCGGGCGCTAGGTGAGGTGTGGCGGTCTTAAGTAGATTTGGTGTCATTTAATCCCGCGGTAATTTTTTTTTTTTCAGTTTTAATGCCACATTTAACGTTTCATTTTAAATAACACATTCAGGATATGGACAATTATATATATATATATATATATATATATATATATATATATATATATATATATATATATATATATATATATATATATATATATATGTTGTGGCCTTGTTAGGGCCAGAAATAAAGACACAAAGAGAGGAATTGAGTTAAACAAATATATTAACAGAAACACTAATACAAACATATACAAACAAGAGGGTTACAGCAAGAATGTTCGGTCCGACTGTCAGAGCTGACTGCTGGAAACCTCCCTCTCCAAAAGGTAGTACCTGCTCCTATTTATAACTGGAAGAGTCCATGCATGCGTGGGTAAATTACTATAACAATATATATATACTACTACGGACGCTACTTAATGTAAACAAACTTCTGAAAACAGTCATTTCTGATGAAAGATCGGGGTCGATCTGAAATATCAAATATATATATATATATATATATATATATATATATATATATATATATATAAAATATAAATACATACTTTCACAAAAAAAACATTCAAGTTTTTTAAATTTGAAACTTTTCAGTTGTTTTTCTATATTATATATATATATATATATATATATATATATATATATATATATATATATATATATATATATATGGTGGACTCTCGCGTCGTATTCGACGTATGAGGGTCAAGCAGCTCAGTTCCTAGGAATCGACATGCAGACATCAGCACATATGAATTGATTATAGTGGTGAAGGTTTTGTGCAGAACCAACAACACTTTTTCAAGGGCCGAATACATAGACCCGGTGGACTTCTTGCCACAAGGTCCCCAAACAGCCCCCCGCAGGTTTTGAATTCAGAGTTGTCCTTCTCCCAGACCACTTGCCATCAAAGGCTATAGAACCCAGCCTGTTCTGCTATTTACCCGTAGCTAGAGGGAGAAGAAGAGGATTCATACCTTTCCCAGTGGTATTAGCACATAAGTGAATGTAATGGATCCGACTGGAATTCGAACTCGGTTCTCCGATTCCAAATTCTTTTAATCGGTGTCACCCGAAGCAAGGCAGTAAAATCGCTAAGATGGTTACAGGGTGTGGAGGAATTAGGAACAGAAACATTAGTAATGAGGAGAAAGAGAAACGACCAACCAGGAGGAGAGTAGATAGCGATTGGCATTACATTTAAATTTTTGAACATTAAAGTTGGTTGGAAAGCATGAAGTCGGAAGGGAGTTCCACAACCTAGAGGTGTGAGATAAGAAACTGCTAGCGTAGAAGTTACGGCTACATCTATTCAGCTCAACTGTAAATTGATGTGATTGCGCCGACAGTCTAGTATTGTGCTCAAATTCATACAGTCTAGGTGCTATAACAAAGAGCTTATCTGAACAGTTACCATGGAAGTATTTATAAAAGCGACACAAATAGGCAACCTTACGGCAAATGACTAAAGCCGAGCCGCCAGATCATGACCAATAATATTGCTGATTCTTCTTTGGATCATATCAAGAAATTCCGGATAAATCGCAGGGTCACCAGACCATATATGGCAGCAATATTCTAAACATGAACGAATGGTAGACTTATAGATATGCAAGATAGATTCAAGAGAGAATAATTGTCTCGACCGACACAGTGAACCGACTTCTTAGCAGCTGACCTCGCAATGGATTAGATATTGTCTTTACATTTCATATTCGCTGAGAAACGTTAGCCCGGGAAGGTGCAGTGAGTCACTTTCCTGAAGGATAGCATTAGCCATGCCGTTGGAAGGCAGAGAGGGGGTCACTCAGATGATTAATAGAGAAAAGTTTAGTTTTGGAGGCGTTAAAATTGACAAGACATTTTGCGCCATGGTCTTGAGGTCGTTTTGTATATGAGCTGCCATTTTGTCCTTGTCAGACTTATCAGCCACACACACACACACACACACACAAACACACACACACACACAGATACATACATACATAGATAGATAGATAGATAGATAGATAGATAGATAGATAGATAGATAGATAGAATTTTAAATAAAGTACAAAGTAAGAAACTCCTAAGGGAGTATTCTACAAAGGTACACCGGAGAAAAAGGAAGGCTAAAAAATTGAACGACGGAGGATAAAGAGAAGACGTGAAAGAAGAAGAAGAAGAAGAAGAAGAAGAAGAAGAAGAAGAAGAAGAAGAAGAAGAAGAAGAAGAAGAACAACAACAACAACAACAACAACAAGGAAAAGGAGAAGGAAGGGGAAGAAGAAGAGTTGGAGGAGGAAGAAGACGAATAGGTGGTGATGGAGGGGGAAGAGGAGGGGAGGGGGAGGAGGAGGAAGAAGAAGAAGAGGTGGAAGAGGTAGGGTAGGAAGAGGTGGAGGAGTAAGAAGAAGAAGAGGTGGTGGTGGAGGAGGAGGAGGAGATGGAGGAGGAGGAGGGAGAAGAGGTGGAAGAGGTAGGGTAGGAAGAGGTGGAGGAGTAAGAAGAGGTGCTGGTGGAGGAGGAGGAGGAGGAGGAGGAGGAGGAAGAAGAAGAAAACTTGTTGGGCGATAGAGGTTGAAAGAAAGAAAGAAAGAAAGAAAGAAAGAAAGAAAGAAAGAAAGAAAGAAAGAAAGAAAGAAAAAAAGAAAGAAAAAGTGATGAAAGAGAGCAACTTTAAAATACACCGGGGTCGGGATGTAATGTGACCAATACCTTTTTAAATGGCAGAGTTAGTGTGTACATACTATGTACACATCAGCTATCCTCGTTGTTAACCTCTTGAGCTTTCCGAGAAGGTATAAAATGCATATGTGTAATCGGCATGTCGATTTCAGGTTCCGGCCCAGTCGTTTGCATTCACTTTGGCATTAATGCCTCTTGGGAAAAAGGATAAATCCATCTGTTCACCCTCGCCACCAGCTATGGGTTAAATAGAAGCGTAGACTAAGCTTTCTAGTCTTGGGGTGTCAGACAGTCTAATAGAAGTACTCTGAATTTAAGACCGTAGCGAAAACAACGGGACACCCCTCCATATATTTCCCGAGTTATGGTAATTCACAGATAATAAGGAAATGGATTTTAGGAAGAGAAACGTTCGCTTACGTTTTCCAACAGAACTATTTCTGGCTGATTTTTATTTTATTCTCAATTAAGTCGTGCCGTAGGTATAATCTGTATTGTAATTTACTTTGTACTAATTAATATGACTTAGAAAATTCCCAAAGTTTCATACGTAAAAAATCCTATCAGTTTTTACGGGTATTATGTTACAGGGTTTCAGCACTGGTTTTTAAAACCCAGTTGAGATTGTTAATATTTGTCTGGGTTGCTGTTTCTTATTTTTTTATTTTGTTATTTACACTTTCTCCATTTGGAAATTCTTAAACCCATAGAATAGCAATCATCATCATTTATTTAACTAGCGGATTTTACGCCGCTGTTTACACCACCCCGTTCCCCTCCATCTCACAAAGGTAAAAGGATAACATTTTCGGATCTGCAACCATTTAGTCTCAAACAGGAACCAAAATTGTCAAGAGGTACCCTAGAGTACATACTCTAGATGTCCACCGTTCAGTTGAAGGCAGTGTTGAATGCAAAGTTGTTGATAACGTGTGCACATTCCTCCTTGGTGATTGCTTGAATCTTCTCGATGATGACTGCCTTCAATGCAGGAATGATGCGAGGGTTGCCCTGGTAGATGTTGCCCCTGAGGAAACCCCAAAGGAAGAAATCTAGCGGGGGAGGTCAGAATGAAGTGGAATGATGTGCTCATTCCACTTTAAATTTGCGGCTGATGAGACGCACCCCAAGGGGGCACCAAGAAAGCATTATAAGGACTCTCTCAAGAAGTCCCTCAGTACCCGCCACATTGACCATCGCCATCAGCATGCCTGCAGTTGGCGTGGACATCCCACTTCATAAATCTCCGTTCGCGAAGCGAAGCCAAGAAAGAAACTCTTGGCCATATTCGCTTTAGTGCAATCGTCAAGCACGGACTCAGAGACGAATCCTGTTTTCTTTGTTACATTTTAACTGACCCTTGCCTGTTTACAGATGACCAGAAGCTTTCAGTGGAATAGTGGTCAGTCTGTTACTATCTAATGAGTTAGATCCTCACTGAGTGTCGTATACATCAACCATTGTACCAAATTAAGGAAAACTTGGTAAAATAGATCAAAGTTTTATCAATACCTCTAAAGATAGCTTCTTTCTTCTTCTTTTTTTAAAAATAAACCCAATTCAGAACAAATATTAATCGACCTTTAACCTGAGTGAGACGTTCCCTTGGATAGACAGGTGTTGGCTTTTGAAGTTGCGCGGATGATGGACCGACTGATCCAACCACTGGCGAAAACGTGAGCAATTAAAACGGTTTCTGGGACTCTAGGTATGGGTCATTGGTTTTATGGCCACTGATTGCTGGCTTCTGGTTCTTGGAGGTGAAGACTTCGTCTTTGGGAGTGGATAGATAACTGGGGAAAGAAGGTTTATCATAAATCAGAATACCGCCTTTAACATGTCGACACGTCGGTGCTGATTCCAGGGTGGAGAGTCTTTTTGTTTTTTTGTTGGTTTTTTTTTTCATTTTACGTGAGGCCGCTATGGGTCTGTGGCACTCATTATAAGTGAGTTTTAAGTCTTTTAAGCAGAAAGATATTTTAAAATAATTATTCCTACGGTTCGGCGTATTCCTTTGGCATAAAAACAGCTAACGTTTGCTGAACATAAATTTATTTTCCTTTCATTTTTGGTATTCAGAATTTAAAGAAGTCGTTTTTTTTTCGAGTAAATTCTCTAAGCAATGAAATTTTATTGAAAAATCTTCTTATTGTTCTATGTGCCCTATCCTTTTAGGACGTGGACGGTCATAGCTCTCCACAACGTCATAAATTTAAGCACTGTTTGTCACCCGGATGTTTTGCCGTCCATTTACACACGCTTGTTAGGTTGCTTACCTTCAGTACGCCATGTGAGTGTTAAATTTTCCAAGTCCTCTTTCCTCACTATCTGTCCGAGAAATTTGAACTCTCACTCTCTGATTTTAAGTATGTGCCTTTTTTGTTCCCACTTTCCTTAAAATTAGCGCATTATTGACATGGTCAGTCTCGCCATCTTTCTGCAGGATAACACTTCTGTTACCGCAAGTCCCTTCTTCAAAGCTGCTCTGAAGAGAGATGGGCTTGTGCAGATTATCTTACAATGCCCCCAGACAGACACTTAGGTGCTGATGATAGCCGCGTACAGAACAGCTTGAAATTACCTATATTGAGGTTTCTTTTTTTTTGCTGTAAAAATACATATGCTCTGTAAAAATAAAACGTCGAGCTCTCTATGGATCAGTGTTAATTATTAATATTACTAGGATCTACTTGGATTATATACCAACGGATCGATTACCTGTAATATATTACATATATATATATATATATATATATATATATATATTTGTGTATTTAGGCAGCAATCCTTCTTTCATGCACATTTAAATGAAAACGAGAGACAAGGTGCTTTTATTTAGTTTTTTTATACAATTTCTCATGCGATCTAATATTTTTTTCTTTTCCGATGATAATTTATATAAAAACTGTCCGAATGTTATTTTTATCCGAGCGCTTTCGGCTATACATTTAGCCATTTCCAAGGATTATATTTTAACTATTAAAATGAGAAATAGTTCGTTGTACGTATGTTTTATAAAATGTCTTCATTTTTAAAAACACGTTCAAGATATTATGTCCATGTTCAAAGTTAATATTATTAAGTGTTGTTTTTTTGTTTTTATTAATAAGGCTTTCATTACTTTTAGTCTTTTTTTTTTTTTTGCATGTAGATGATGCTATTATATTAGTGTTGTCAACAAGTATGTTACGAATAGTGTCCGGTAGGTCACCATAAATATTTAAATGAGATCTAATTGAGCTATGGTTAGAAAAGTATAGAGTGAGTCTGCGTGTCAAACATGTTGTAGTGTGGCCGATATAATTATTTATGAATTTTGATTGATCAGGAACACAATTCCTTAATGGGCATTTAAATTCGTAAATAATATTTGCCCTATTTAATTTTGTTCTAGGAGGTGAATTATTATTTTTAACTATAAGGTTAGAGAATTAATCTAATTTTTTGCTATTGTCAACTGGTGTTATGCATTTTTTTTATAATGTTCTTAATTCTGCTTTCATCGTGTTTATAATTTTCGTTCATCTGATTTTTATAAAAAATATTTATATTATTGTTTATGTTTCTATTCTCGCCGTTGCTATTAGCTACCTTAGACAAGAAACACCTAAGGTGGAAATCCAGCGAAACAGAGTGGCTCTTGCAGCGTGTCTCACTGGCAACGGTTCGAGGTAATGCTTTCTCCATCATAGCGGCTGGCAGAGGATAGAAAAAATTGTTTATAGTTACGTTGTTCTGGAATTGTCATCATTGGTTGACTGGACTTGGTTTGTTTCAATGACTTTTGTTTTGTTATTATTAGTTGCTTTATCCAGCAATTGATTAGGAAATCCGTTATTAATCAGCGTTTTTCTTACATTGTTTAATTCTTTAAAGAAAAGCGAGTGAGATGTGTTCTCGTGCGCGCTTGTGAGGAAATTTTTAATAACACCTATTTTATATCTAAGAGGGCATTCACTAGAGAAATTAAGATGGCAGGAGTCTTTACTAGTTGTTTTTTATGAACAGAGGTTTTAAAAGTACTATTACTAAAATCGACGAGAACATCTAAGAAAGGAAGTTTATTTTTTTTACTAAATTTACAAGTAAAATCACTTCCTCTCACTCTCTCTCTCTCTTTCTATATATATATATATATATATATATATATATATATATATATATATATATATAGCGAGAGAGAGAGAGAGAGAGGAAGTGATTCTGTTAGTAAAGGTGATATTGGGAAAAAAACTACTTTCCCAAGCCAACATACATAACAAATTTATCAAGAAATGAAAAGAAAACAGTTGAATCCATCAACAAAATACAAACAATATTTCTACATGTGAAAATATTCTCTTCAAACATAAAGTAATTGACGTATGTTTTCAGTTGGCCAAATGAATATACACTAGCGTTTGTAAATTATTCTAGTTGCTAATGACATTTTGCTTGTTATTTATAGATTCTTTGTTTCAATAAATTCATTTCGCTTTTGCCTTGAAAAAGTCCACATTGGACGAAACGCGTCTGCGAAAACTAGAGTTTTCCTATTGTCTTTTTTCCTTTATATTGTCTTTTTCTACAGCTTAATTCTGATAATACATACATACATACATATATATATATATATATATAACGTAAATCATTCATACGAAAAACAAATAACTTCTTTATTTGTTTTTCGTATGAATGATTTACGTTATATAAATTGAACACGCAACACATAATTGATATATATATATATATATATATATATATATATATATATATATATATATATATATATATATATATATATATGGGGTGACCCCAAAAAACGAGAATTTTTGAAGTGCGTATTGCCAGATATGAGCAAGTGGCAACACTGCGAGACAGTGACCTTGAGCAAGTAAACATTTCGCCATTTTAGTAACAAGAATGAAATTCACAGTATCCCAGCTGAGATGTTGCAGCAGTCAATGAGGAATCTCAACAGCAGGTTTCAAGAATGCATTCGTACAGTAGGACGCCATCTACAGGACGTCATTTTAAAAAAAAATGAAAATGCCATCATTGTTTCTTAAATGGCATGTTTTAAGGTTTCAATTACTATGAATTAAATATTTTTCTTCCATCACTCTTGGTTTTATTGGATTGTTAAAAAGTTCCCATTTTTTGGGGTCACCATATATATATATATATATATATATATATATATATATATATATATATATATATATATATTGTTACGATAAACGGGTTTTTTTCTCCAAACAGTGAAATTAATGTCCACCGGCCTAGAAATGGAGAATTGCTTACTAACATAAAATATGTCTCCCGCCAGTAACCCAACCTGTATTCGCTTTTTCCACCAGGAAAAATCTTCTTTATTAGAAGTATGCACCTACCATTTAGGCCAGGTAATACATTGGTAAGGTATAGTTGAATTGCCTACTTAAAGTATGCCCATTTCTCGCTGGAACGTTTCAAATATAATATCTGCTAGCCTTATTTTTGTACCCTAAAACGTAAACAAAATTATTTTTAAATGGATTGTTTTAAAAATCCGACATTATTTCTTATCACTATAAAAGTTACTTTTTTGTATGTGTTTGAGTTGACATCCCTATTATTTTTCAAACTGTGAAATTAACGTCAAATGGCATAGAACTTGAGAAGCCTTTACTATAAAAAAAAAAGTGCCTCCTAATTTTCTTTTGCTCATTTATTTCTTACAGGTTTTATGTCTTTATTGCTGACGACATTTATATAAGGTCTGATCAGAAAGTGTCGGGACTAGTTCTATAGAAAGAAAACAATAACAAATACCAATTCAGCATTTAATCTCCTTCAAAGTAGTTCCCTTCTGAAGCCACACACTTTATATAACGAATAGCTGCCTTGTTACTGTCTTCTCTTAGATTTCTAAGACGTCTTGTAATCTTGTTCTTTTTCAAGTGTGATTTGATTGTTGGAAAGAAGATAAAATGGCAAAAGTGGCAAAATCTAAAGAACATGGTGATTGTCAGACCTCGAGAATTTTCTGCTTGGCCAAAAACTGCTGCAAAGCCACGGTCACTGATAGAACCTCTGTGATATTGTGAGACGACCACACTCTACACACTCTCCTTCCAAGAACTGCTGTAAACAACGGAAGTTAACAAGAACGTTATAACTTGGTGGGCATGCGCAACAGAGTTCAAGGTCAATCTGTGCCAAGCGGCTTTACTCCGCGTACTTAAGCTCCGTTACAGTAGCAATAGTCCCGTTACTTTTTGATCAGAACTCATAAAGGCTCCTGTGAGTTTTGGTATAGTAGAACAGCTTTTTGCTAATAATAATTGCGCAATTTAGGTATATGGGTATAGTTAGTACCTCGGGGAACTGAACAGCCCTGCACTGCATCGTACATTTGCCTCTTGAAATAAATTAGCAAAGTTTCGTTATTCCAGCCTCCGCCTCTTCTCACACTTTCTTTCCCTCAGAGGACAAGACAATATAATGTTCTTGAAGCGTTTACCATTTTCACAATTACGGCTTGAACACTTCATTTGGTTTGAAATTGTAAACAAGTAATTTTTAAATAGTTTTTTTTTTTATACAACATTATTTTTGTCTTGTTATATTGTATAATCGTTATTTTTGCGTGTTTACACGTGTTTCACTTAGTAAGGTCTTCTCAATTTCTAGGCCGATTGACATTAATTTCACTGTTTGAAATACCCGGGATCTCAACTCAGACACGTAAACCCATAAAAATTAACGTTTAAAGTAATACGAAATAATAACGAATGAAAAAAAAAATCCATTTAAATATTACCCCTAGAAAATTATACAAGAAACTTTCTGGTAGAAAACAGCAAATAGCTGCGATATTAAACTACGAACTTATTGATCTATTCTAGTAAGGCTCTCCATTTCTAGGCGGGCGAGTTAACAAGCTTTTCTTTCATGCCTATCTCCGAGTCTAGATCCTTAGAAGGTGACCCAGTTTTATAATTACTAAATAATTAAGTAATTACTATAATTTACTAAGCGTAGAAGGCGGCTGCAAGTATGGAGTACACAGTAAGGATTGAACTCATTATTTTTTAAATCAGATTTACTCCAAGAAAGGCAGTAAAGTCACTAAGACACAAATGGTTACTGGTGTGGGAAGTGAAAGAATAAAAAACGCAAATAAATTGTAAAAAAAAAAAAAAACAGAAACATTACCAAGGAGCGAGAACAATAGAAGAGTATCCAGGAAGACGGTAGATAACGACTGGTATTGCATTTAAATTTTTGAAGATCAAATTTAACTGGAAAGCATGGAGCTGGAAGAGAGTTCCACGTGCGAGAAAAGATGCTGATAGCAAAGAAGTACTTTTACGTCTAGCCAATTCAACCGTAAAACAATGAAACTTTGTTGCCAATCTAGTGCTGCGTTTAAATTCATAAAGTCTTGGTACCATAGCGAACAGCTCATTCGAAAAATTACCATGAAAGTATTTATAGAAAGGGCACAGGCAAGCAACCTTGCGTCAGTAGGAAAGTGTCCGAGGCCCAGACGACAGACCAGGACCAATAATATTGCTGATTCTTCTTTGGATTTTATCAAGGACATCTAGATAAATAGCAGAAGAACCGGACTATAAGTGGCAACAATATGAGTTAACCATTACGTAGAGTTATGTGTTAAGATTAACTTAGCCTGCCTCAAGGTCAAATATTGCGTGAGGCACTCAGTGAGGTTCGAGATCACTG
Source organism: Acanthosepion esculentum (assembly GCA_964036315.1). NCBI lineage: Eukaryota > Metazoa > Mollusca > Cephalopoda > Sepiida > Sepiidae > Acanthosepion > Acanthosepion esculentum. Next base: position 39,308,688 of record OZ038485.1, read on the forward strand.
ATCTTAGGAATATCTATGTCAAAGTGGAAAAAGTTTTTGTGGGACGCATTTTATCCTTTAGTTCTTCCTAAGACTAAAGTACTTTTTTAGCTAGTTCCACCCCAGACAAGACAGTAAAGCCACTAAGACACATGGAGTTACTAGGTGTGGAAGTATTAGAAACAGAAACATGGCTAATGACTGAGAACAAAAATAGTAATGAGGAGGACAGTAGATAGCAATTGACATTGCATTTAAATTTTGGAAGATTAAAGTTGGCCGAGAAGCGTGGAGCCAGAAAGTTCCAGAGAGTTCCACAAGCGAAAAGTGCGAGGAAAAAAACCGTTAGCATAGGACTTACGGTTACATCACGCCAACTCAACTGTAAATTGATGAGATCTCGACGCCAGTCTAGTACTGCGCTTAGATTTTTTTTTAAAGTCGCATAGCGAACAGCTCATTCGAACAATTACCATGAAAGTATTCATAGAAAGGGCAGAGGTTAGCAACTTTACAGCGGTGGAAAAATGGCTGAAGCCGAGATGCCAGGTCAGGACTAATATTTCTGATTCTTCTTTGCATTTTATCAAGAATCTCCAAATATATAGCAGGAACACCGAACCATGTGTGGCAGCAATCCTCTAAACATGGACGAATAGTAGATTTATAGATACATAAGATAGATTCTGGAGAGAAAAGTCTTTACTCAGTCGTAATTGATCTAACGAAACAAGCTTGTTAATCATTACACCACGTCGAAGGGACCCTGACTCCATTTTATGATTTTTTTGGGCGATGATTAACGAAATCTTAATTTCTCCGTTAATCGATTAGAGTGCTACTCTAATAATAAGAGCTATGATGGGCAATTCTTTTAAATTTTCGCCGGGAAATAAAAAGGAAAGAATTTTCCTTTTCACAACATTTCGACAATTTTAAAGTAATAATCTAACTGAAGAGGGGGGCTATGAAATGTATCTGGCCTATAGGTTGAGAAAAAATACCGACTCAAAGTGTACAAGAAGAATAATAGAAAGAATGAGAGAAATTTGATATGTTTCTTCTTATTAATTTTAATAGGCCTTATTCTATTTCCGTTTTAATTTTCCTTAAACCTTTCTCGTTGTTTTTACGCCACATCTATTGTATTCTCAGCATGCTTCTGTAGAATCACACCGATATTGCATCAAATCTCATCGCTGAGGAAATTGTCCGGTATTCACTGCCATATACGTGGATCGATATGACACAGCGGGTCAGCATTCTTTTCTTTGTTTAAAATTAAGTTTTCTTAATATTTTGTTCACATTTTGGGAAGCATCTTCTATTTCAACGCTACTTCGGATTTCGGCGTCACATTTTCCACCGTCTGCTAAAACCCCTGCCAGATAGTTAAACTTCTCTACTTGCGAGATTTCTCCATTTCTGGCTGTTCCTCTTGCTTACAACCGTGGACTCTGTATTGCTACAATTGATGGTTAGTCCTTTTTTCTCTCTTTCCTTTACTACCTTTTCTAAATGTTTCTGCCATGAACACGTGTCTGCGTGTCTTAAGTTGTAAAGATTATGTCCACCAATAATAAATACTGATAGGTCACTTCCATCTAAGTACTAACCAGGCACGACGTTGCTTAACTGCCGTCAACACGGTGTCATCTGCGTGTCTTAAGTTGTAAAGATTATGTCCACCAATAATAAATACTGATAGGTCACTTCCATCTAAGTATTAACCAGGCACGACGTTGCTTAACTGCCGTCAACACGGTGTCATCTGCGTGTCTTAAGTTGTAAAGATTATGTCCACCAATAATAAATACTGATAGGTCACTTCCATCTAAGTACTAACCAGGCACGACGTTGCTTAACTGTCATCAACACGGTGTCATCTGCGTGTCTTAAGTTGTAAAGATTATGTCCACCAATAATAAATACTGATAGGTCACTTCCATCTAAGTACTAACCAGGCACGACGTTGCTTAACTGTCATCAACACGGTGTCATCTGCGTGTCTTAAGTTGTAAAGATTATGTCCACCAATAATAAATACTGATAGGTCACTTCCATCTAAGTACTAACCAGGCACGACGTTGCTTAACTCTCATCAACACGGTGTCATCTGCGTGTCTTAAGTTGTAAAGATTATGTCCACCAATAATAAATACTGATAGGTCACTTCCATCTAAATAATAACCAGGCACGACGTTGCTTAACTGTCATCAACACGGTGTCATCTGCGTGTCTTAAGTTTATGTCCACCAATAATAAATACTGGTAGGTGTTAGTACTGGTTTGAGTACTTTAACTGTTATCTTTTTATTAGTACGTTAATTCTATCACGTTTTTCTTGCTTTTTGTCGCAAACTCTTGAATCAAACAACAATTAAATATGGTAAAACAAATTACTAAAACAAATTATATGGAAAAATACTATAGTGCTTTGCACTGATTTGAAATGTTACAAAATATATAAACCAACTAAAATGCAATATTTATTAAAACAAATTATATGGAAAAATAGTGCTTATTGTTGCACTGATTTGAGATTTTGGAACAAACTTTACTGTAAAACTAATAATAAAGAACAGGACAGTTATTCCCTTGACACCGATATTAATGTATACACTTTTGACACCCTCGACAATGTTTATTTACAAGATTATAAATTTATGTTAACCAAGTACAATGCGATATTTATTATTTATCTTTTATAAAGATTTATTATCTACCATTTTAAAAAGAAATAAATTTGAAAAGAAATCTTTCGTTTCAGAAACTTATTAAAAATATTACAAAATCTGTAAACCAACTAAAATGTAATATAGGGTGACCCAAAAAAACGGGAACTTTTTAACAATCCAATAAAACCAAGAGTGATGGAAGAAAAATATTTAATTCATAGTAATTGAAACCTTAAAACATGCCATTTAAGAAACAATGATGGAATTTTCATTTTTTTTAAATTACGTCCTGTAGATGGCGTCCTCCTGTACGAATGCATTCTTGAAATCTGCTGTTGAGATTCCTCGTTGACTGCTGCAACATCTCAGCTGGGATACTGTGAAATTCATTCTCGTTACTAAAATGGCGAAATGTTTACTTGCTCTAGGTCACGGTCTCGCAGTGTTGCCACTTGCTCATGTCTGGCAATACGCACTTCAAAAATTCCCGTTCTTTTGGGGTTCACCCTATATTTATTATTTACCATTTTATGAGTAGCTATGAAAACAAGTTTACGGACATTCATGCATACAGCACCTGTTATTCGCAAGCGGTACCCCATCTAAGTACTAACCAAGCTCGACGTTGCTTAACTTCAGCGATCAGACGAGAATCGCTCTTTCAACGTGATATTGCCATAAGATACGGTGAAACTTACAGTGATTCTGTCATTATACACAAGGAAAACTTTGTCCAATGTATTGCGAGATACATACTCAAAATATTGAATGTTTATAGTGTCGCCTAAAATCTAAAAATAGAATAATGTTTAGTGGATTTATATGGCGAGAGAAAATGAGAGATGCATGGAAATGCATTTCTTTCAAGATTTATAATTGCAGTTATTCGTCCGTATGTGTTTACAGACATTATGAATAAACTTACGAATAAAAAATAAATAAGCTTATGAATGAAATAAACTTATGAATAAACTTATGAATAACAAAAATTCTTTTCGTATTTCTTTATAAAATGTTAAATGATAAATATTTCAAATTTATTTTTTTTATAAAATAATAAATATTTCATCGGGGTTCTTGATAAGATCCAGAGGCGGATAGGCAACGTGATTGGCCCTGATCTGTCATCTCGTCTGCAGTCGCTCTCTCACAGACGCGATGTTGCCTCGCTCTGCCTTTTTTACAAGTACTTCCACGGTAATTGCTCTGAGGAGTTGCGTTCGCTTGTCCCTAGGCCTCGTGAATTTAAACGCCCCACCAGGCTGGCTTCCCGCTCCCACCCCTACACCGTGGAAACTGTTAGATGTAGACGTCTTTTCTACTCCAATAGCTTCATGTCTCGCACATCTCGCCTATGGAACTCCCTTCCCTATTACTGTTTCCCTGACAAATACAATCTCCAACGGTTTAAGTGTAGCGTCAATCGACATCTCCAGTTGCCTTGATCTATCCACTTCCCTTCTCCACATCCTTTCATTTTTCATTGCTATCTGCTCTCGCTCCGGATCTTTTGTGGCCCCCTTGCCTTGATCGACCCACTGTCTTTCTCTTTCTCCACATCCCCTCCCTTGCAACTACTATCTGATCTTCCTCCAACCCTTCTTTAACCCCTTGCGTGATAGTGGCCTCCGGCCTTGCTTGGGGTGATATGATTAAAAAAAAAAAAAAAAATTGGTTCACAAATTTTTATAATCTTGAAAATATAAAATTATTCTTGTAAATAAGCAATCTAATAAATAAACAAATAATGTTTAACATCTTTGTTGTCACTTCTCAAAAATAAAGAAAATGTATGTTCATATGTTTCGGTTTTATTAAAATTTCTAATCATCACTTTTTAAAACCATAAACATTGGCAAGGGAGTTAAAAGTGTACACAGTAATAGACGTCACCATGGATTCTAGCTGTGGTTTCCTAAATCGTTAGTCAAATAGTTCACTATGATATTATAATGTGGACTAAGAAAATAGATCAATAAAACTGAACAGTACTAAATAAGATCAAAACGAAATATCCTTCGGTATGGAAAGCAGAACAATGACCTAGTGTGTTAGAACATCGGTTCTTGAATTGGGTGAGGAGTTCAATCCTTAGACAAGGTAGTGTATATTTAGGCTCAGTGGAAACAGAGTGACCAACAACTGGGCAATTCGATCATTATGAAACATTCCTAGGCATAGACATCATAACGAGAAGAATCTATCCCCGTATATTAAATAAAGGGTTCAGTTTGAAATTAACTGAGCGTTACCCGGATCGACAAGCACCTGAAGAAGACCGGAGAACAAAACAGTCGAAACGCTGTGATAATAACAACAAAGATGAGAACATTAGTCCGAATGTATATGGCGATAACTCCTCGTCCTAGAAATCCAGACATTAATTTACTAAGATTTTTTTTTAAATATTCGATAATGTTGCTTCAGGAATAGTAACCGCGATTATTGAAGATTGCAAAGCAAGTTGTGTGTTTTTTGGCTTTCATCGTGAAATGCTGATTTTCATGCCCACGCAGTTGCTATCTCTGAGCTTGGAAAAAAATAAAGTTGGTAAATATTTTTACATTGTAAGATTTTTTTTTTTTTTTACCTAATAATGATTTAGTGATACAAGTTTCACTAATTAATCCATAGCGAGGGGAGAAGAACTAGATTCATACCTTTCACGTGAGTATTTGCGCGTTATTCGATATAACGAACCCAGCGGGAATTAGACCTCGACTCTTCGGTTAATAATTCCAAGCCATCACATCCATCCATCCATCCATCCATACATCCATCCATACATCCATACTAGGCTCGACGTTTTTTCAACGTGATCTGGCAGCAAGGACATACATATATCATAATAATATTCGAGGATACCTGTCTATTAGGCTAGCCAATCCCAATTTGCAGGGCCCACCTGTGGTTTATACTGCAACTGTGCTGAGCAGACCTTAGTTACACAGAGCGTGTTATCTACCGTGATCAAAAATTTGAACGCTCAAGCACCCTCGGCCACGATAACTTCGTGCTAGCACAGCTAGTATATCCAATTTCAGGCACTTTTCAGACCGATAACAGGGTTAGGGTTAGGATAATCCTTCCTGACAAATCGACCATGAGATTCCGTCAAGCTACCTCCCTCCACGCATTCATACAGGCATATACATATATACGCACAGGGTTAGGATAATCCTTCCTGACAAATCGACCATGATGTGATTCGAACCCAGGTCCCATGGTCAGAAAGCGAACGTTCTAACCACTCCCCTACGCAAACAAGCACATACATCCATACGCACAGGGTTAGGGTTAGGATAATCCTTCCTGACAAATCGACCATGAGATTCGCTCTAACTACTACCCCCTCCCAACGCATTCATACAAGCATATACATACATACGCAAAGGGTTAGGATTAGGATAATCCTTTCTGACAAATCTACCATGGTGAGATTCGAACCCAGATCTCGTGGTCAGAAACATTCTAACAACTCCCCCATGCATACAAGCACATACATCCATACGCACAAGGTTAGGGTTAGAATAATCCTTCCTAACAAATCGACCATGATGAGATTCGAACCCGGGTCTCATGGTCCAAACATTCTAACCATTCCCCTACACATACATACGAAGTAATTAAAGCTCGTCACCAAAATTCATCACACCATTAATTCCGTCATTTTCGCTAGAAAAGTTATAATGTAAGCTAACCCTTTGGCTAACTGTTTCATTTAAATAGAACCCATGGGGTTTGGCTCGTCAATAAAGAAAATCCGAAGCACCACTAGACGTTCAAAATCCGACCCGGTCCAGGATACGCGATCCGGGTCTCAGATCCTGTGAACGAACCAATGTCTTTACCAGATTAGCCAGGACACCCAACCGTCACAAATTAGACAAATAAGCGCTCTGCGCTTGTTAGTACGATTTACAGTGGATGGAGGTGGGTGTGGTTTTGTTTGCGTACGTGAGTATCTTAGTTTGCTTTCTTGCACCTTCGATCCCTAACCCTGCCCTCCCTATCTGTCAATTAACTTCCACCCTCAACTCCTGTCTGTCTGTCTGTCTGTCTCTCTGTCAGTCAGCCCGTCTTTTACGATTGTCTAACAAATCAACGTAATTGCTGTCATTCGGTAAGCCTACAGGAACGCCGACCGATCAGGGGTCTTTTTATCACGAGCTGTTGTTTTAGGCCAACTTTACGAGACTTTTCTGTTTTGCCAGTCAATTGTTCTGTTTTTAGGTCTTTGGACTGTCATGGTTTCTGTTTGAGCCTTTCAAAACCCATGCGCGCGTATATCTGTGTGTGTGTTTGTGTGTGTGTGTGTGTGTGTGTGTGTGTGTGTGTGTGTGTGTGTGTGTGTGTGTGTGTGTGTGTGTGGGCGCGCGCGCGCTTGCGTTTTTTTATGGAGGGCGAGTTGGGTAGGAGTATGACACTTTTTCTAATAATCAATATTATATGAATTTTCAACCAGTAATATCTGGCAATTTTCTTTCGCGTTCAAGTGACAACAAGTCCCATCAAAGCGCTATCACTCTTTAGTATTGTACTAACATAACTGTTTAGTATTATTGCTAACATACGTCCTTTTTTCATGTTGTTTTTTCCAATTTTGAAATGAGTAAACTGATTTCTTGCAGACAGAAGGTAGCGAAGGAGGGCGAGAAGAAAGGACTAAGCATAAACCAGAAAAAGACAGAATGCATAATTATCTGAAAAAAGGATGAGCCCAAAATGCAAATTAAATGTCAGGGATACTAAAATCAAACAGGTACAGAAATTTAAATATCTGAGAAGTGTTCTAACAGAAAACGGAAAGTGCGACACAGAGATCCGATGACGTATTGGGATGACCAAAGATGCATTCCAAAAGCTAAGCAGAGTATTAAGAGACAGGAAAATTTCGTTGGAAACAAAGAAAAGAGTACTGAACTGTTATGTGATATCTGTTCCCCTATGTGGCAGTGAATGCTGGAGAATCTCCTCAAAGATGAAGAACAGACTTGAAACAACAGAAATGTGGTTCTACAGAAGGATGCTAAGGATACCATGGGCCGAACATGTGAGTAACGATGAGGTTTTAAAGAGAATTGAAACAAAGAGGAAACTTATACTTAACATCAAGAAGAGGCAGTTGAAATTGCTGGGACACGTAATGAGAAAGGAGAGCTTAGAAAATCTGATACACGCAGGACGTATAGAAGAAAGAAAGAGGGACAAATGGAAACCAACGCGTTACGGACATAATGAGCTTGAGCAAAACAGGCTGTGGGAGAAATAACAAAAAGACAAATTTATTAAGAGCTTCAACGAACAGTGGAATGTGGAGGGCCATGATCGCCTACGTCCTGGAGGGACCCGTCACATAAAAGGAAACTGATCTAAGAATGCCAAATACTGTATTCTGATGACAAACCCATTTTTTTTCTGAATTAGACAACTTTTAAAAAAAATAATATTCATCTAATACAAGGCCCCAGAGCCATTCCAGGTAGAGGGTTAATCGACGAGGTCCGTGACATGAACGTAAGACGGGGAAGTAGAAAGTAAAAATTATGATGTTACAGCGGATAGATAACGATTGATTCTAGACAGGAAGAGGTTAAAATTGTTGTGATCGGGAAGGCATCCATTTTGGAAGACACCTACAAAGCGGTCTGGGTGATACTTGCATCTGACAAAGGAAATACGGAGAGAATGAGGATGGTTCAATCCTGTGGATGTGGCACGAATGGTCTTACTCTCAAACGAACTGATCTGGTGAAACTAAAGAACCTCACTTTTCTTCTACTTGCCGTGGGGAGTAGCGATAGTGTAGTAATAAGCTTGAGACTTTACGTCTGCGGGGAAATAGACTGCAGGGTGGAAAATAATTCATCACAAAGCTGCGTAAACTGCTATAAAGGGTTAATTAAATGCTTTTTTTGTTGTTGCTGTTAGTGTAAGGACGCCTGATATGGTGTGATCATTACTAAAACAATCGCACCGATCAATTCGCTAATATGGTAAACTAAGTCTCAAGAGGGCTCCATTATTGTCGCCTTGTGCCAAACTAAGTTACGCTTAGCAAATAATTATTAATTTTATTACTATATGTATCCTTTCACGAATAGTTACTAATGGGTCCCGTTGGGGATGAAGCGGCATCAAGTTTCAGTTGTACTTGAACACTTGAACCCATACAAATTACGGTATTAATTAACCCAAAAATGGTAATGGTAATATTAGCTGTTTCCTTATAAGGAAACATTCGGTATTCGTTGACCGAGCAGCCAGTGCTACTGTCGGTTGGAATTTTTTAATTCTTTTTCTCAAAACTCTTTTTTCAGGAAAATATGTTCCTTGACGCCCAGTAAAGCTGTTATATCTCTTTCTAGCATTGATGGGGGTTTCTTTCCTAAACTTTTCTTCGAAGTAGTTGGGAACATCAAGATCTTGACTATATTATTATTTTCTCTTCATAATACGTGCGCTATCCATTTTAGTTGTTACCGCTGTTGGTAGTCCTCAACTAGTGCTGTTTTTTTTTTATATACTATAGTTTTTATTTTATTTCTTAAACGTTTATTTAGTGGATACCTATGTTTGAGTAGATGCTCTGTTTATTTATTAAACAGTATATTCATTTATTTCCATCTACCGGCCTGAATATTCGAAAAATTAGGGATTTGCTTTAGCCGAGAGGTTAAAGCACGTCAGATCTAATGGCGGTTTTCCCCTGGCGGAACGCAGGTTCGAATCCCGCCAGAGAACGCATATTTCTCTAATAAGATTTTTCGAATATTCAAACCGGTAGACGGAAATAATAAATATGCTGTTTAATAAATAAACAGTGCGTCTATTCAGATATGGGCATCCACTAAAAATAACGTTTAAGCTACGAAATAAAAATATGTCGAATTAATAAATGAAAAATCAATTCTTAAAACAGTTCTTTGCAATTATGTAGCAGCAGCTCACAAGTTTCGAAAAACCTCGCTAAGATATGCAAGCCATTTTAAATCATTGACTGGAGAAAGTGGTTCTATACAGCTAACAGTTTAGATATTTCTGAACGAGTTTGGCGCCATTCAAGACATCCACATGAAAATCTCGATCTGATTAGGCTAATAAAATTTCTCTTATCTATATTGACCAACCTATACATAACCTATCTTTAGGTTTGGTTTGGTTTGGTTTACGGCATATCAAACTCAGTGAGTTATTTAATGCCGACAAGATTTTTATTGTTGGTAATTTTTTTTTCAAAAATCTATTGCCTGTAATAATATTTTTTTCAAAAATTGTTGGGTCTGTTCCCATTCACATAAATACAGTAGTAAATACTGTATGTTGGTCTGCAGTTAGATTCATTGTGGCATTCACTTGACTCACTTCTAGCAGTTGATTACTTCTCCTACGCGCCGCTAGCGAATCTTATATGTGTTGTTCGTATCCTAAGTATTATCGTGCATTACCAAAGTTCGTGTGATTATTATATTCAGTAACCTTCCCTAGGTTACAACAAAAATGTATTGCTGGTAATAATCTTTTACAAAAATGTATTGCTGGTAATAAGACTTAACTGTTTGTGGGTTATCTATTTGCCCATAGCTAGGACCCTAACAGGTGCTAACACCCCGGGTCAGGGTGGAGCTGGGAACACCAGCAATTAAGAAATGTTTCCACACTCCTCTAAACCTGCTCATCAAAGGTCTTGCTGTTGGATGTAGTTTATCGTCATACCCAAGATGCGGACGTACTTTATCGTCATACCCAAGACGCGGACGTAGTTTATCGTCATACCCAGGACGCGGACGTAGTTTATCGTCATACCCAAGACGCGGACGTAGTTTATCGTCATACCCAGGACTGACTATCTTCAGTATTTTAAATGTTTTTCGTAATGCGGTCGTCTAGATGATTTCAGTTCTTTCTCAGATTTTGGAGTTTGTTTTTCAATGATTTTGCAAGGTGCTCGGAGATTGTTCCAAGTGATCCAAAATTGATAGGCACAACCGTCATGTTAGTATTTCACACTTTTCATCGATTCTACGGCAAGTTTAAGATGACGAGACAAAAGAATTTAGGTTGGTGTTTTAGAACTGGCACTGCGACCAGAAATAGTAATTATTTCATTTTTTTTTTTTTTCATATTACAATAGATTCATCTCTCCAGGTTAAGAAGATCTAAAAAAAAATTAAATTTTATAAAAGCTCATACGGGTATGGGGTTCAGTTTGCTATGTAAATACATTGTAAAATGATTCTCCCCCCGACACACACAACGAAAAGCAAAACAAAATATGTTAATACCACATGAGTTGTTAAAATGTATATATATATTTTTCCATTCTTCAGGGATTGCGACCATATCATGTTGAAACAACGAAGTTCAGCAACGTGGGGCCTGGTTAGTACCTAGATGGGACACCGCTTGGGAATGCCCGGTACTGTATGCGTCGCGGTGATTTGGGAGTGGTGTAATAGATAACGGCTCAGAATGAGAAACCGGAGTGCCAAGTTCGAATTCCAGTCGCTTATACTCAGAATTGATAGGTTGAGTTGTTTTTTACGGCTTATCAACCTTTTTGCAGGTTAATCAAAGCGTATAAGATATTTTAAAAGTGTAAGAATTTTTTGCAGATAATAATGATTTACTGATACAAGTCCTACTAATTATCCCATAGCTGAGGTGAGAAGAGGCGAATTCATAACTCCTCAAGGGTATTTGAAGCGTAAGCGAAGCTAACGAACCTGACTGGAATTGGAACTCTGCTCTCCGATTTTCGATTCTGGGTTCGTTACATTCATTTAAGCGCAAATACCCTTGGACGATCATGAATCAAAAGGAGACATGAGCACCCAGACGTATCACATCTGCCTCTACTAACACGCACTGGGCCAGCGCGGTAGGGTAATGGCTCATTACACCGCCCCGCCCCCGAGATCTGAGGAATGCCTATGCCCAACAAAGTATCTTCACAGACTGAAAAGAAGAATAATAATCTTGAGGGCTTAATCGATAGTGATATACGAAAAAAAAGTTTTGAAAAATAAATGATTAAATGCTATTGCGTTGCCGCTTGAAATCGAAGAGTATTTGCATCGATTGTTTTGGCTTCCGTAGGGGAATCAATTTACAATCTACGTATCAAAATTGATCCCGCTATTAATGTTATAATTCTTTTGTTCCAAGATCGTGATCTGGTGTGTTTAATCTAAGCAATAGCAAAAAATTATTATTTCTAGCCGCAGTATCAATTCTAATACTCTACCTAATGTTTATTTAGCAGTAGCTGGTTATTTTCAATCGAGATCAAGTGGTAGCAAGTCCAGCACTCTCCTCAATATCTCCGTCGAAGGACTGGTCACCTTCATATTCCACATGTTTCCCTTTAATTTCCACGCGTAGTCATATATTCTTTCGCTTTTTTTATTATTTATATACTAACGATGACCCAATGAAGGCCCAAGATCCACTCAAGGTAGACGGTTACTGTGTGGTGTTGCATGAGCGTAAGAAAAAGCAAGAAGTGAAATTCATGGGGCTATGCAGGAAAGATAACGGTTAAAGCACGTCTTGAAGAGGTCAGAACTGTAGTGATTGGGAAAACATCCCACCAGGCGTCTGTTCCACAAAGCAGCAGTCCTTGGGAAGAAGCTGTCCAAAAGGAACTTACTGCTTTCACTTCCATTCTTCAATCTCCTCCTAGGCGGCCGTGAATGTTTGTTTTGTTTGTTTAACGGCATATCAACCCCTTGTGAATCATTTTAATTTATCATACTGAAATTTAATTTCATTAGGAGCTTCTTTTTTTTTAGTAATATATATATATATATATATATATATATATATATATATATATATATATATATATATATATATATATATATATATTAGGCATTTTACCCCAAGCAAGGCGGAAAGCCACTAGCACGCAAGGGGTTACAGAAGATTTGGAGCGAGAGCAGATAGGAGTGATAGAGGAAAGGAAGTGGAGAAGGATAGTGGATAGATCAAGGCAACTGGAGATGTCGATTGACGTTACATTTCAATAGTTGGAGATTATAGTTGTCAGGGAAACAGGAATAAGGGAGGAAGTTCCACGGGCGAGAGGTGCGAGATATGAAGCTATTGGAGTAGAAAAGACGTCTACATCTAACAGTTTCAACATTTGAAAGGGTGAGAGCAGGATGCCAGCCTCGTAGGACGCTTGAATTCATGAAGTCTGGGAACCAGCGAGAGCAGCTCATCGGAGCAATTACCGTGAAAGACAGAGAGAGGCGACGGCGCATCTGTGAGAGAGCGACTGCAGACGAGATGCCAGATTAGGGCCAACCACGTTGCAAATCTGTCTCTGGATCTTATCAAGAACACCGAGGCAAACAGAAGGGGCTCCAGACTATATATGGCAGCAATACTCCATGCAAGGGCGAATAGTTGATTTGTAGATTTGAACGATCGACTCCGGCGAGAAAAATTTCCTGGCCCAGCACAGGGAGCCAACTTTCCTTGCGGTGGATGAAGCTATTAACACAATGTATTTGTTCCATCTCAGGTCAGCAGTCAGCGTGAGACCGAGCAGCCACAGAGAGGAGCTCTTGAGAAGTTGTGCTTCAGACGTTCTAATGGAATACATGGAAGAATCCCTGTGGTGATTAATAGAGAGCAGTTTTGTTTTTGAGGCGTTAAAGTTAACCAGTCAATTCCTGCCCCAGTTCACAACCGATTGGAGGTTATTTTCAAGACGAACGGCCAGGTTAATTTTATCACTGACACTAGATTTGTTTTTGAGGCAGGAGTAAATTGTGGTGTCGTCCGCGTAGATGCCATTTATGAAGATAAGGAACAGAGTGGGGCCTAGGATGGAGCTTTGAGGAACACCTGCGTTCGTGGGATAGGAGCTGGAGGAGAATCCGTTGAGAACGACCTTCAATTCACGGTTTGACAGGAATGATTGTATTAAACAGTCGATCTGTAATACCATAACCCTGAAGCTTGCGAAGAAGACCGGCATGCCAAACCCTATCAAACCCTTTGGAGATGTCTAGGGCCATGGCACGAGCTTCTCCGTTATTATGAAGAGCTTGGTAGACAAATTCGGTGATGGCCGTAAGCACATCAGCTGTAGATGTAGATCGGGCAAAGCGGAAACCATATTGCTTGTATATTATTCTTCTTTCACGCTTGAATACATGGTAGATGATACTCAGCTTTTGTGCATATACATGTTTGTGTGGACATAATTACTAGAGATAGTAATATGTGTGTTTATCTTGTAGTTATGTTGAAGTTATATTTTAGAATACAGTTTGTTTTCTTTGAGAAATCGTAGAATATTATATGGATTAATGTCAGGAAAGAGTTCTTTCGTGTTCTTTGTTTGATTGATTTTGTTTAGCGCCATATCAACCTCTATGGGAATGCCGAAATCTAAATATTTTGAACACAGTTTTATTCCTTGCAGATAAAATGTATTGATGGCCATCTTGCTATGAAATGTATTATTGACAATTCTGCTATAAAATGCATTACTGGTCATTTGACTATAAAAGATGTACTCTTGGTTTTCTTTGTTTTTTCATATAAAATTTATTGCTGGTATTTTTACTATAAAAGGTATTTCTATACTTTCACTGCGTTTTTTTTTTTTCGTGGGGAGGCACTATTTGCCCATATCTGGGACCCTAACAGGTACTACCACCCCGGATCAAGGTGGACATGGGAACACCAGCAATTAAGAGGTGGTTCCATGGTCCTCAAAAATCTTCAGTCTCCCGGTCAGTGGTCTTTCGGCCGGATATAGTTTATTGTCATATCCATAGATGCAGAGTGTTTTGCCGATGATATGCTCTTTGTAACTCTGAGATACTGACGTGTCCATGAATTTCACTCACGTGATTTTCGGTACCCTTCTTCATCATAACAATAGTCCCTGTCACAACAGTGATAATCGTAGTTTTAAGTTTCCAAATTTTTGTTACTTCAATTCGTCGGTCCCTATAATTTTATAGTTTTGAAAATCATTTTTTTTTTTCTTTTTTAGAAATATTGGAATTCTGTGGGCAAGTCATATAAATTAGTTAGCAGGCTCCTTTTATTATTATTATTTCCTTTGGATGTTCAGAAGTTTACGTTTCTTGGCTTTGCAAATATGCTGAGAAAGGTTCTCTCTGAAGTCACGCGACTTGATGGAGGACACACATAACACGTGCTGAAAACGAAAAATCTTGCGGAATAAATAATAATAATGATAATAATAATAATAATAATAATAATAATAATAATAATAATTATTATTATTATTATTATTATTATTGTTGTTGTTGTTGTTGATGTTATTTGGAATCTACGGAAAACGAAAAAAATATACCCAGTTGATTACGCATGTTCAATTCCGCTACCAAGTGTCAAGTAATTGAGTTTCTTTACGGACATTTTTTTTTTTTCGTAACGCGATTCCCGTCCTGGTAGGTCTGACACGACCTGCTGTAACAACTGCGTGGGTGGTGCTAAGAAGCTTGTTAGACATGATTTAATAGAGCAAAAATAGGATAAAAAAAGGGTTTGGAATTATATTTAAAAGGAAAAAGAACAAAAATTCCAAAGCCAAAACGTTATACACATACAACACTGTATTGGTTCACATATGGCCACGTATGCGTGTGTGTTACTATATAAATGAATTCAGGTGGTGAAAAGATGAGTTCTTAATTGTGCTAAGATTGATTTAAACAGACTTGAGAAAACTGAAATAAATGGATATCTGGCCAGAGAAATCTGAACTGACTGAAAAACAAAAGATTAACATGATGAAACTGAGATAGATAGATAGATAGATAGATAGATAGATAGATAGATAGATAGATAGATAGATAGATAGATAGTGTTATGGGTCGTTAACTATAACTGCAGAATGAACTCTTCCTAACACTATGT
This sequence comes from Acanthosepion esculentum, assembly GCA_964036315.1. NCBI lineage: Eukaryota > Metazoa > Mollusca > Cephalopoda > Sepiida > Sepiidae > Acanthosepion > Acanthosepion esculentum. The sequence continues at coordinate 39,324,258 of OZ038485.1, forward strand.
ATACTATGCCTCTCAAGAGAGAGAGACGAATCGAGTCGAGCCAATAGTAGTTCACTCCAAACCAGACTGACAGTCATACTAACGCCTTCCACATCTTGTATTATTATTCCGTGTAATATGTCTTCGTTATTTCTACTCTTGTGTTCGTGTTGTTCTTCCTTAGTCCTAACCTGGACCATAACAGACCGATAGATACAATTTGGGTGGTAAACAGCAATTGTGGTATACAAGCGACAATGCCTCTATGGAATAGAGTGCAATAAGGAGTGACTTCATGCCTTTCCATGCACAGTCCTTGTGAAGTCAACACGAGATGCTAAAGTCAAAATTTGAATTTCATTCGACAATTCTATTTTCTACGTCACTTCATAATTTGGAATATATGGAGCTATTACAATATATTAGGGAAGCTTAAATCGCGAAATGGCTTCCACAAAGAACGAAAAGATAGATAGATAGATAGATAGATAGATAGATAGATAGATATGAAAAGACTGATGCATAGATAGATAGATAGATAGATAGATAGATAGATAGATAGATAGATAGATATGAACAGACGGAGATAGATTTGAATAGGCAAAGATTCAATAGATAGATAGATAGATAGAGAGAGAGAGAGAGAGATAGATAGATAGATAGATAGATACATACATACATAGATATGAACAGACTTATAGATAGATAGATAGATAGATAGATAGATAGATAGATAGATAGATAGATAGAGATAGATATTGAAGAGACTGAGATAGATAGATAGATAGATAGATAGATAGATATGAAAAGACTGATGCATAGATAGATAGATAGATAGATAGATAGATAGATAGATAGATAGATAGATAGATAGATATGAACAGACTGAGATAGATTTGAATAGGCAAAGATTCAATAGATAGATAGATACATACATACATGCATACATACATAGATATGAACAGACTTATAGATAGATAGATAGATAGATAGATAGATAGATAGATAGATAGATAGATAGATAGATATTGAAGAGACTGAGATAGATAGATAGATAGATAGATAGATAGATAGATAGATAGATAGATAGATAGATATTGAAGAGATTGAGATAGATAGATAAATAAATAGATAGATAGATAGATAGATAGATAGATAGATAGATAGATAGATAGATAGATCCCTTCAGGAATATATATTTTCTATTACTCGAAGTGAGCCATCAAATTAATTTTGAAATTTACAAGCGATTCGTTTACCAGTCAACAGACACATATTAATAGGTACAGTCTTATCCCCTTACAAGGATCAAAGCAGTTTTATTATTATAAAAGAAATTTGTGTATGATCCACGTCTCTCTTTCCATTCCTCCCTTTAACTATTTCATATCTATCTATCTATCTATCTATCTATCTATCTATCTATCTATCTATCTATCTATCTCCCCCTGCTCTCTCTCTATATATATCTCTCTCTCACGCCCGCACACACACACACACACACACACACACACACACACACACACACACACACACACACACACTGTCTGTGTATTGCCGTCTAAATAAAGCCAACAATGAAAATAACGATGACATTTTATTTTACACAAAAATATCTTGAAATACTAAAGAGTAAATTTATTCAATAAAATCGCCATTGGCTTCAATCACGACCACAGACGACTGCGGAATTTCCTGCAACTCTTCTGTACGGATTCCTTGTTTAAGTTGGTGAATGATGCCATGATCCTTACCTTCAGTTCATCTCAGGTGTTACACTATAATGTTGAGTCGTTATAACAATCAAGTCTTTCCGAATCCTCTGCACTGTCCTTAGATTGACACCCAAACACACTGAAATGTTCGTATTGGCGCTTCCGGTGCAAATGCCAAGCAGTCAGGTTGCCATTTCCAAATTTCTCTAGGAGTGAATTCCGACATGGTACTCTTTTTCTCGCAGACGGTGCCCAGCTGACCCTACTATACTGTGCAAGCGACAGAATCTAAAACAAACGACGCGCATGCGCGAAATTGAAAATATAAAATGGTAACAATTTACCCATCACACCCTGTATATATGTCTATATATATATATATATAGACAATCTTTTTAGGAATGGATTAAATCCGACATATTTTGAATTTATTTGTTTAAACGTTAGTTTTAAAGGATACTCACATTTGAGCAGATGTTTCTAAACACACACACACACACATATATATATATATATATATATATATATATATATATATATATATATATATATATATGTATATATATATATATATAATGAGAGAAAGTAGAAATTCTAAAATATTTGGCGTAGAGAATTGTGTCATAGTGCTCTTTTTCTCGCAGACGGTGCCCAGCTGACACTACTATACTGTGCCTTCGACAAAATCAAAAGCAAAGAATGCGCATGCGCGAAATTAAAATGGTGACAATTTACCCATCGCACTCTGTATATATATATATATGTGTGTGTGTGTGTGTATGCGAGCGTGTGTGTGTGTATGCGTGCGTGTGTGCGTGATAAAATCTCCCAAAACCTTACGTGCACACACACAGCTATAGCACATTTCTCTCATCCTTTAACATCAATATATATATATATATATATATATATATATATATATATATATATATATATATATATATATATATATGAAGAAATATAGTCTTAAAGTGTGCTTTATTTATGGGATAAAGTGTTCTATATCAGAGATAGAGCGTGTGTAAATATAAAAGTGAACATAGAAGTCAAAACTTAGAGGCGACAGTGTTTCATGCTAGATGCAATCATCACTTTTATATATATATATATATATATATATATATATATATATATATATATATATATATATATACAAATGCAATAAGAACGATTCAAATATAAATTCAAACTTTCATAACATTATTTCAAAAAGTGCTCAATACAGAAGTAGAGGTATAATTCGTTATTATAGATTATCACATTCGAATATGCATTTTTCTGCTATAAAAATGCATTAATTTTTCGATGCAACATAGCATCTCATCAGGCAGTGTTAATATTTTAACACCACTTGGTGAGATGCAATGTTGCATCGAAACAGTATTTCATTTTTGTAGCGGAAATATGCATGTTCAAATGTAATAATAATAATAATAATAATATATATATATATATATATATATATATATATATATATATATATATATATATATATATATATATATATTGTATTTGATATAGAAATGTCGTATTTTTACGAGCAGGCAACTATACTTAGGTGATTTTTCTTTTTCAAATAGCATCATCGTCTCAGTGTAACTGTTCATGCATTTGTAAAATCCATGATTCCCAATAAAAGTGAGCAATTGATATCGACAGTGGAGATAACCTAGCCCCACCCGAAGTTGTTGGGGTTTGGTATCCGTCCGGTTTGGTGAACTTTTACGTGGTGTTTCCCATCCGTCTGTATAATGGAATGTACCCAACCGCTTTTCTACCTGGGATGCACCCCGGGTGGCTCTACCATATGTTCCCTGTTCAGCAGTGCACGATACCTTCCGTTATCACAGTATCAATTTCAGATAAAATCATAAGGAAATGCACCGTGTACCCTTTTACGGGAGTCGGTTGTATGTACATGTATGTGTGTTGTGCGCACGCTTACCTCTTGCAAATCTTTCAGGGATGACGTCAATCCTCTTTGGGAATTGATATTTTCATGTGGATTCTAATTTTATACCTGATAAGGTTCTTCCTGCAATGAAAGAGAAATCAATGTACTGGTCGGTTACCACGGTTGTTTTAGAAGTAAAAGTAAAATAATATTCATCGTCAATAAAAATATAGTTTTGAATAAAATCTCAAATAACTGATATATATATATATATATATATATATATATATATATATATATATATATATATATATATATGTATATATATATATATTCATTCAAGCAGGTTTGGTAAATAATGTAGACATACTATGTTTATTTTTTATAAAGAATACGGTAAAACTAACAGTAGAAATGTTCTGAATATACGAAAATACGTCTACACATACACAGAAAATTTAACCACCTTGAAGATGGTCTCAGATGAGACTGAAAGTACGTGGGAAAATAAAAACTATTTTAAGAAAATTTTGGTATTTTTCTTAATCAATGTTCTACGGTTACCAAGAAAGTGATTCTTGGACTGGAAAGGATTAAAACCAAAATAAAAAGACATAGTATGTCTAAATTATTTAACCAAACCTGTTTGAATATATATATATATATATATATATATATATATATATATATATATATATATATTTTTTTTTAAGTGTATCACCCCAAGCAAGGCTGGAGGCCACTGTCACGCAAGGGTTTATAGAAGGGTTGGAGGAAGAGCAGATAGGAGTGGTAAAGGAGAGGATGTGGAGAAAGAGAATGACAGTGGGTCGATCAAGCCAAGGGGGTTACAGAAGATTTGGAGCGAGAGCAGATAGGAATGAAATGTGAAAGAATGTGGAGAAGGGAATTGGATAGATCAAGGCAACTGGAGATGTCGATTGACGCTACACTTAAACCGTTGGAGATTGTATTTGTCAGGGAAACAGTAATAGAGAAGGGAGTTCCACAGGCGAGATGTGCGAGACATGAAGCTATTGGAGTAGAAGAGACGTCTACATCTAACAGTTTCCACGGTGTAGGGGTGGGAGCGGGATGCCAGCCTGGGGGGCGTTTAAATTCACGAGGCCTAGGGACAAGTGAAAGCAGCTCCTCGGAGCAACTGCCGTGAAAGTATTTGTAAAAAAGACAGCGAGGCAACATCGCGTCTGTGAGAGAGCGATTGTAGACGAGATGACAGATCAGGGCCAATCACATTGCATATCCGTCTCTGGATCTTATCAAGAACCCTGAGGCAAACAGCAGGGGCCCCAGATCATATATGACAGCAATACTCCATGCAAGGGCGAATGGTCGATTTATAGACTTCGAGGATGGATTCCGGGGAGAAAAATTTCTTGTCTCGGCCCAGGGAACCAACTTTCCTTGCGGTGGATGATGCAACTGACTCGATGTATTTGTTCCATCTCAGATCAGCGGTCAGCGTGAAACCGAGCAGCCGCAGATAGGAGCTCTCGAGAAGTTGGTCTTCAGACATTCTAATGGAATGCAGTCTTGGATCCTTGTGGTGGTTAATAGAGAGCAGTTTTGTTTTAGAGGCGTTAAAGTTAACCATCCATTTCTCGCCCCAGTTCACAACCGATTGGAGGTCCTTTTCAATTTGAGCTGCCAGGTTAACTTTGTCAGCATCACTAGATTTGTGTTTGAGGCAGGAGTAAATTGTGGTGTCGTCCGCATAGATGCCGACTTGTGAGTCTATGGCGTCAGGAAGGTCGTTTATAAATATGAGGAACAGAGTAGGGCCTAGGATGGAGCCTTGAGGAACACCTGCGTTAGTGGGATAGGAGCTGGAGATGAATCCACTGAGAACGACCTTCAATTCCCGGTTTGACAGGAATTATTGTATTAGGTCAAACAATCGACCTGTGATACCATAACCCTGGCCGGCATGCCAAACTCTATCAAACGATTTGGAGATTGTCTAGGGCCACGGCAAGAGCTTCACCGTTATTATGCATAGCTTTGTAGACAAATTCAGTGATGGCCGTAAGCACATCGGCCGTAGATCGGGCAAAGCGGGAACCATACTGCTTGTCTGAGAGCAGATCATGGGATATCAGATGATTAATCACTTCGGTGTTGATAATGACCTCGAAGACTTTGTCGAAGAGGGGTAGGAGACTGATAGGACGGTAATTGGAAGGGCCGGAGTGGTTACCAGAGTTCTTAAAGACAGGAACAATGGTTGAGGACTTCCAGCAGTCAGGAAAACAGGACTCCTTGAGGCAGCGGTTGTATAATTTAGAGAGGGCAGGCGCCAGTTCAGGCGCGCATTTCTTCAGGACAATGGCTGGTATCCCGTCACCACCAGTAGCCTTGTGGTGATCTAAGTTAGAAATAATGCCCAATACCGACGACGGCGTTATGTGCAATCCGTTCAAGAGGTCCTCAGTTCTGGGAGGGAAATCGGGCAAGGGTACCCCGGAAGAGTCTAGCGTTGAATTGGAAGAAAACTTCCGAGCAAAGCATTCGGCCTTGTCGGCAGAGGTGGTCAGGACCTCAAACTGATTGAACAGGGGTCGAAATGGAGGGTTTGTTATTGTTCAGGACGCTCTTGCAGAGGCGCCAATAATCTTTGGAGCCAAATTTGCGGGATGCAATACGTTCCTTCAGCCGAGCAGCAAATAGTGACTTGGCATCGTCGAGGATACGCTTACACTCGTTACGGGCAGAGGTAAATAGACGTCTATTGAAGTCGGACATATCACTACAAAAACGGTGGAAGAAGTGGTTCCTATGGGCAATGGCGGCTGAGCAAGCAGCTGTGAACCAGGGGGAGGAGCGCGGTTTGACCTTGAATTTCCTGGAGGGGATGAAATCGTCGATTCCAGCTTTAACCCAGGAAGAGACCTCTGAAGCACAATCTTGAATGGGGAGTTTAAAAACAGCATCCCAGGGGAAATCGCGGAGGAAGTCACGAAACGAGTCCCAGTCAGCCCGTTGGTAGCAGAATGTGGTTCTGGTGCTAGGAGGCTCCTTGCAGGGGGTGGGGCTGAAGGAGATGCTAACAGACACTACAGCATGATCGGAGTTACCGATAAGTCAGAGCTGAGTGGCACTACAAGACTCAGGGATGGAGGTAAAACACAGGTCGAGGAGTGAGGCCTTACAGACACGGTTGTAAGCAAAACGCGTGGGGAAATCGATTATCTGATTGAGGGATTGAGAGACTGAAAAGTTATATATATATATATATATATATATATATATATATATATATATATATATATATATATATATATATATAAAAGTATAAGAATATTAATCTACAACCCAGTGTGTCTGAAGATTTTAATTGATTTTTTTAATAATTTTTATCGTTCAAAATATATATATATATATATATATATATATTAACTTTAAGCGTTATTATTTTTAGTAGATACCCGTATCTGAGTAGACGCTACGTTTCATTATTTGGTTCTCTATTTTTTCGTCTACCGGCTTAAAACATAATATGTCTAAATTATTTAACGAAATCTGCTTGAATGAAAATATGCTGCCTAAATACACAAATTTTAAACTATATGTATATGTGTGTGTGTGTGTGTTTGTGCGTATGTGTGTGTGTGTGTGTGTGTGTGTGTGTGTGTGTGTGTGTGTGTGTTTTAAATAAATTCACCCCAAGCAAGGCAGTAATGCTACTAGGATACAAGAGGAGTAAAAGAGAATTAGAACATTTTAAAAGGATGCGGAAACTCAATCCTAAACAGGAAACAAGGCATAAACCTCTACTCCAGTTAAACCTGTCTACTCTTACTTCTAAAGTATGTTACATATATAATTTTTATACACACACACACACACACACACACACACATATATATATATATATATTACTATCATCATTATTATTATTACATCGGACCTTATTTTTAGTGGCTACTCGTATCTGAGCAGAAACAGAATTTATTTCGTCTACCGATTTTCGTACTCGAGAAAACTTTTGTAAGTAGTGTGAATAATTGCACCACTTCATCTCAGAAATATAGCCAGATCCTGAAGAAAACCGGAGAGTACGACAACCGAAACGTCTTGAATATGGCACCAAAATGAGTATAACTGTCCGAGCATTTTAAAATAGTGTAAATAATTGCAATACCTCAAATAAATGGTTATCCTTAGACAGGGAGACGCGTGTTCGAATCCTGTCTTCGTTGCTATTTAACGCGTTGCTGGTCGAGATGGATTCATACCTTTTCAAATAATTATTGTACGAAAGAGAATTTAACGAACTCGACAGAAATTATAGCCCGGTTCATAGATTTATCGTTCTGAGCAAAATTAGCATATATTATAAATTAACTGATTTAAAATATTGTTTTCGCTACACAGTAATAACCATGTTTCAAAAATGGAAGCTAAATGCTTCGAATTTAATTTTGTAATTAAATTAAAAACATTAGTTCCATTTTATCCTCAAGCGAATTTTAGAGTATCTTATTTTTAAATTTACTGAGTTTTAAAGGCACGGTAAAGATTCATAATTCACTGTTTCCAAGGATACAGAGAAATCCACTCATCCAGACAAGGGGTGGTAGCGTGTTCATTTTCATTAACTTTTGTTCTATCTGTTATCAGTTTCATTTGAAAAAGGGGTTATGTTTAGGGATGGGTAGGGATGTATTTTTCAACGAATTCTGACATCCGCTAAATGCATGTCATCTAGGTTTTTTTTTAATTTTATTGTTAACGGCAAAAAATTCTTAAGGCATTTTTTTATATTTGTATATTTAAAGATTTTGGGGGGATGTTTAGGTTAGAATATGTTTTATTTAACTGCAATTTTTAAAAATTTTCACTTTTAATTTTTAATAGATTATATTTCTTTTTTAAAAACAAGTAAATGTATTAGAATTACTTACAGTATGTAAAATTATTTTTTCATATCAAGTATAAGTATGTATATTTTCAGGTCACATTATTTTAAATTTTATATATAAATATTATTTAAGTAAAATTTATGACAATGACGGCAAAAAGTAGCTAATTTATTTCTCTGATTCAGTAAACTTTTATTTTTTATAAACTTAGTAATATATAGTTTCACATGTATGTACAAAGGACGTGTTTCATTTAATGGCCTACATATTCTAGCTTTTCATATTAATTTCATTTTACTGTAGGTGTTTTATTGGATTCTTTTAAGTGCTTGAAGTACTTTGAGATAAGTGTTAACGTTACAATACGTTTTATTTAACTACAATTTTAAAAGATGTTTAGGCTAGAATCCGTTTTATTTAACTACAATTTTAAAAAAACAATTTTAAAATATTTTCACTGTTAATTTTAATAGATTATATTTTTTTATAAAACAAGTAAATGTAATAGAATTACTTACAGTATATAAAATTATTTTTTCACATCAAATATAAGTATGTATATTACCAGGTCGTACTTTTTTAATTTAATTTCTAAATATTATTTAAGGAAAACTTTTGACAATGACGGCACAAAATAGCTATTTCATTTCTCTGATTCAGTAAACTTTCATTTTTTATAAACTTAGTAATATATAGTTTCTCCTGTATGCACAAAGGACATGGGTCATTTATTTTATAGCCTACATATTCTAGCTTTTCTTATTAACTTCCATTTTACTGTAGGTGTTTCATTGGATTCTTTTAGGTGCCAGAAGTACTTTGAGAGAGATGTTTGATTTTTATATTTATTTATCCTAAAAGAACTTTGATGTTGGTTGAACCTTTTTTTGAAGTCATGGCTTGTGCAATATTTTTATGTTTTCAGGATTTTCAATAGAAGATATATTGCATTGGTATACTAATGATTCCGTGCGACATTTATTTTCTAGAGGACAGTTATGAGGGTTTCTACAGTTACATAACTTTTGTTTATCCTCATCAGTTTTTATTTTTATTTTTCCATTTTCTAAATTCTTTTGGTTCTGGTATAAGGGTTTATTTAAGATATTAGCCTTATGTTCCTTAATAATTTTTTCTAGGTTTTCAGTACAGCTGTAACTTAATTTTAGTGTATTTTTATTGAAAATAGTACTTAGTTTACTTTCACTGGGAAAATGCTTAACTATTAATGCAAGGAATTTTTGTCCTAATTTGTTCTTTACCATTTGGTTGTATGGGGGCGTATACCAAATTATTTTTCTACTTCTGTTTTTTTCTATGCTTTCCCTTTTCATTTTTAATATAAGTTAGTTTTGGGTTTTTGTAGCCACTATCTTTTAGAGATTTTATTATAGAAATTAATATGTTCATCGAAAATCTTGTCATTTGCTGAATTTGTACTTATTCTTTTTCGGATAGATAAAGGTATATGCTTAATTATAGATTGGGAGTGATTTGATTTAATTTTTTTAAAATTTTGTGCTAACCGTAATTTTTAAGCTCATGCTTTTAAATTCTTTATATAATACATTTCTAATTTTATCTGTTTTGAAGTTAGTAGAGTTTCTAATAACCATAAGACCATCGTCTCTGTATAAACCAATGTCAGTTATATTAATATCACGGTGCGCTGTAAGTTTGTATAATATAAAAAGACCTATGAGATCAGAAGACTCAGCTGAGTCTAGTGATCCCATTGTGATGTCAAAGTGGTCATATGAATTCTTTATCCATTGCTCACGTTTATGTATCAGTACCGATTTTGTCGCATTTACAATAATGTCATATATCATATAAAAGGCTCACTAATATTCCATGATTATAATTTATTACATTGGAATCGTAATCACGATCTAATTCATCAGACTAACAAATTCAAAAAGAAATCGGAAAATATGTAGGTCTGATGGATGGACATTGAGTTCTACCTGGATTCTGTCCTCTTAGGAATTCATATATATATATATATATATATATATATATATATATATATATTTATTGACCACTAATATTATCTATCTATCTATATATATATATATAGCGATAACAAAGATAGTACGAAGCCAGAAATTCTATCAGTTAGTGGAACTCGGAAAGAAAGATAAAGTGCTCGATATCAGAGATAGAGCATCAATAGGAATAATGCAAATATAATAAAATTTTTCACTTTGCTGATTGATTTTATATTCAGCATCCCGACTCCAGAGTTTCGTAGACGAATCTTCTTGTAATCGTTCGGTCCACTCATCAGAAGGTATCAGCAATTGTCTGCCGAATTTGTCATTTTCGTTAATTTTATTTTATTTTTTAAAAATTCATGCGCTTTTTATTTATTTTAGGTGGAATCTTTTCTTCTTTGTGTGTGTGTGTGTGTGTGTGTGTGTGCGTGTGTGTGTGAGTGTGTGTGCGCGCGCGCTCGCACGCACGTGTGTATCTGTACGCCTGGACGTGCGTTTATATGCACATGTGTAGAATGTCGTGTGTACACACACACAGATACAAGCGTACACACCCACACATACACAAGCGTAAAAACACACACACACAAAGAAGAAAAAAATCAACTTAATACCAGTGCATCATATTTTTTTTAAATTTAATATAAAACCTTCGAATATGAGAAAATCATCAGAAATTTTCAGAAAAAAACCTGGAGACTGGATACTTGATATAACATCAAGCAGCTTAGTGAGAAATTTTATATTTGTAATAATTCTATATCTATCTATCTATCTATCTATCTATCTATATATATATATATATATATATATATATATATATATATATATATAGCACTTCCGTTATGTCTAGTCCCTCCTCCCCTATTACTAAGTATGATAGTTAGAAATATTAAAATAAACCCTCTCTAGACGCGATCATGCCTATCACACCACTCCTCACTGCCCTCTCTGTTAAATTACATAAACTTAATACTACCCGTCAAAAGTCTAAATTTCATTTTTCGTTTCACCTTTTGGAAGTGAAGTCTGATGATCCAGCGTCCTTTAAAAGGGCTATGGTGAAATAAATTATTACATGGAGCCTTAAAGTGGTCTGTTTTTCTTTAAAATATATATATATATATATATATATATATATATATATATATATATATATATATATATATATATATATATATATATATATATATATATATATATATATATATATATATATATATATATATATATATATGTTTGCAAGGTCGAATTTACTGCTTATTGCCAACCGAACGATCCTCAGTGGCCGAATCGGTTAAGGCCCGTCAGGCTATATGACGCTTTCGTATAGGATACAGGTTCGAATCCTGTCGGAGGTCGAATATTTTTTATGAAAATTTCTTGGACATTCAGAAAGATAAAGATAAACATGTCATTTAATACTGTTTATTATAAACAGAGCATTTACTTAAATACTTGTATCTATTAAAAAGAATGTTAAACATAAAAATGTCTTTAAATAATTGTCGGACTTTGTCCATTTCATAATATATATATATATATATATATATATATATATATATATATATTGTTATAAATTTGTAACATATAAAGGTATGGAACCCAGGTTAAACAAAATAAAAGGCCAAAAGAAAAGAAAAAGGATGGATTCGCCCAAATATGAACACACGAACAGGTACCGACGAACAACAAATAAAAGATTAACTTTTGTAAATAAATTTTATATAACAAAATATGAGAAATGTATGGGGAGAGAGACGTACAATTAATAAAAGAACACTTAACTGATATTGGATGTCAGCTCAAACGTTTGTATTTCTGGCATTTGAAGTCCGAATGGTTGTAATGACAGACAACGTTGCTGTAGAATGTTCACAAAAGTTGCTTGTTCTTTCTTCCGCAATGTGAAATATATAACTCGGGAATAATGTTTGAGTTCCGCTTCCCCTTTGGTAAATTGGAAGTAAGATGCTTTCTTTGTATCTATTTGGGTACGATATTCCGTTATCATTTACCCATAAAATAGTCAAATACATTTTAGATCTACATGGCGAAAATTCTTTATTCCCAACACAAGTAACAGAATAGGCTTGTGTCTGTATTTCTCATCCTTTACAATTGCATGATGAGAGTCAATTTTCCTTGCGAACTGTTGTCGTGGCAGGTCATTAGGAAACTAAAAATTACAATACCAAAATCCCACTTGGTGATATATGTTACGTGAGCGTAGTTGACCAGTTCCTACTCCCTTTCTTAGGAGGTCATTCTGTTTGTTGTCAAGTAATACCAAATTCCTTTCCTATCATTTCCTAAGAGGTAATTCTGTTTGTTGTCAAGTGACACCAAATCATTTTCCTACCATCTTTTAGCCGCAACTCAACTCAGTGAGAGAGGGAGAAACACAAAGACAGCGCGTCTCTTATTAAATTGATTTTACGTCTGAATTATCAGTTAGCATTGAGCGCCATGTTACAGTATATATATATATATATATATATATATATATATATATATATATATATATATATATATATATATATATATATATACACATATATATATATATTTATATATATATATATATATACTTTGTGAAAACTGGATACTACTCTGTCGACGGCATCATCTGCCGAAATATAACCCCCTTTTGGTGTATTATTGCCGATAGAAAAAAAGTAGAAAAACACAACTAATGTTTACCTACGGATACAAGTGTAAAACTGACAAATGTTTACCTACAGACTCAAATATAAATTGAACAGAAGACTTAACTGTAAACCTGACCAATGTTTGCCTATAGTCTCAAGTATAATTTGACCGATGCTTACCTATGGACTCAAGAGTAAATCTGACCAATGATTGCCTATAGTCTCGAGTATAATTTGACCAATGTTTACATATGAACTCAAGAGTAAATCTGACCAAAATTTTCCTATAGTCTTGTGTATAATTTAACTAATGCTTACCTATGGACTCAAGAGTAAACCTGACCAATATTTTCCTATAGACTCAAGTATAATTTGGCCAATGCTTACCTATGGACTAAAGTATAAAACTTGACCAATGTTTTCCTTTTAACTCAAGTATGAATCCAACCAATTGTTACTAGTAGACGTAATTATAACAAAATAAAGAGAATACTTCGACATTAAATAGTCCAGAAATAACGTATATATTGTAAAGTCCACCGACCGACAATCTAAATATATTAATGTACGCACAAAAAGTGCTTGCAGTTAATGAATATTCGATTAAGATCAAACAATTCTTCCGATATGCTTGTAATTCAAAATGTATAATCAATAAACTCAATTGAAAACAAATTCAAAACCACTGAAATGTCAGTAAAAAACACAAAAGATAAAGAAAGATTTCGACAAGTAACCGAGAACATATCAATATAAATGACTTCATAGAAGTAATTAAGAGACGAAAATGTAGAGTTAGAAAAAGTTAGAAAAACCAATAGATAGAGAGATGAAACAGAGGCTGGTGTTGGTATGATATGGCAGACAAACATTTACGTTCATCACAGAAAGAGTTAGGTAATGGCTTTTGCCCAGCAGTCGACATAAAATGACTTTTGCCCAGATATCGATATAAATATAAATATAGATGGTGGACACTCTACTCGATTTTGTCATATGAAGTTCCAACAGTTCAGTTTCAGAACCGAATTGCTAGACTATCCACGGAGATTGTTTGAAATAGTGAAGGCTTCAGTAGAACCAGCCATTCTTTTCAGAACTAATCAGAAACCTAATAAGGTCAATGGAGTCTTTTTTCATCTCCTAGACTGTTTGTTATCGAATTCAACAAGGCCGACTATGCCTTGGCAAAACTGGAGGAAGATAGATTCATATCTTTTCCAAAGATATTAGTGTGAACTGAAATTATGGGTACGTGGCCGTGTAGTTAGTACGTTCGCATTCTGACCATGAAACCCGGGTTCGAATATCACCATGGTCGATTTATCCGGAAGGTGACTTCTTGAAGTTATCGGTCTGGAAGAGGCGATCCCAGCGTGCGGCACCTTTGGAAAGAAAACCATACAACCATACAAAGAATTGATAGACGGAACTCCTGGGGGCCGTCGATGACTGCGCTAGTACGAAGTCACATCGTGATCGAGGGTTTGAGCTGGCTGTCCTTGATCACGCTAGATAATACCCTTTTATCTAAGGTGTGCAGTATAAACCACAGGTGTGCTCTTTGATTCTTGAACGCAAAAATGCGCCTGAGCAAGTGTCTGCAATAGGGATTAGCTAGCCGCCTTATTAGACGGGTATCCTTGAATACGAGCGGCCAGACATCATCATCATCATCATCATCATTATCAGTGTGAAGTGTAAACAGAATCTGCATATATATATATATATATATATATATATATATATATATATATATATGCCTATATATATATTTTACGACATATGACTCTTTGAATACGAACTGTTTTTATTCCTTGTTATATCCCTGAATGCCTATTCAGTATTCAATAGAAATGCTTTCTTTTAGTCTATATGCCAAAGAGTATATACTCTTTGAATAAAAAACTGTTTTTTATGCCTACTATTTATTTTCATTTTTTTTTTAAGCTTATCACCCCAAGCAAGGCTGGAAGCCACTAGCACGCAAGGGGTTACAGAAGGTTTGGAGGAAGAGCAGATAGGAGTGGTAAAGGAGAGGATGTGGAGAAAGATAGTGGATCGATCAAGGCAGGTGGGTTACAGAAGATTAGGAGCGAGAGCAGATAGGAATGAAAGGTGAAAGGATGTGGAGAAGGGAAGTGGATAGATCAAGGCAACTGGAGATGTCGATTGACGTTACACTTAAATAGTTGGAGATTGTATTTGTCAGGGAAACAGGAATAAGGAAGGGAGTTCCACAGGCGAGATGTGCGAGACATGAAGCTATTGGAGTAGAAGAGACGTCTACGTCTAACAGTTTCAACGGTGAAGGGGTGGGAACGGGATGCCAGCCTCGTAGGACGTTTAAATTCATGAGGCCTAGGAACCAGGGAAAGCAGCTCCTCGGAGCAATTACCGTGAAAGTATTTGTAAAAAAGACAGAGCGAGGCAACGTCGCGTCTGTGAGAGAGCGACTGCAGACGAGATGACAGATCTGGGCCAATTACATTGCATATCCGTCTCTGGATCTTATCAAGAACCCTGAGGCAAACAGCAGGGGCTCCAGACTTATGGGCTATATCTCCAAATGCCTATTCAGTATTCAAAAGAAATGCTTTCTGAGCAAGCACCGATATTTAACGCTCACTTAAAACAAGGGAAATACGGTAACAGAGTTGTTTGTTGAAAAAGCAGTGCTTGCAATGAAACGTCAGGTGTATAAATCTAATACAATTCTGAATTTCAGGTATGGTAAAACAAGGTCAGAGTATTTCTGAAAACAGGAGATTTCTTTTTCGTCTATGAGAACGGAAGTTTATGCCACCTGGTGGGTGCCAAGGAGTTTCTAAGTGCGCATAAAATTGATATAATTCGTGCACGACCTTGATTCTGGCATAAAAAGAGAGAAGATCTGTTATGATATCGGATCTAAAGCTTCATGTCTGAGATAATAAAAAAAATATACGAATCTAGAAGTTATTCTGAAAAATATCTTATTTTTCTTTACGTAGTTTCGACCAACAAGCTCATCGGTCTTCGTCAGAGGTGTACGAAAATATTTATTTGAATTAATAAGTAAATGCTATATTGACTGCTATATACGTATGATTAAAATTCAGTTAATACATATACATACATATACATGCATATATATATATATATATATATATATATATATATATATATATATATATATATATATATATATATATATATAAGTGTAATAATATTTTTAGATGTGTAAAAAATACATCGCTTCTCATTATGGTATACATATACATATATATGTATATATCTACAACCCAGTATGTCTGAAGATTTTAATTGATTTTTCTAATAATTTTTATCGTTCAAAATATATATATATATATATATTCAGGTAAAAGAGATCAACTGTAGTATAATTCCACAGTACGTAACATTTAATTTGAAAGGGGTCTCAATACAGAGTAGAGCGAAATATTATTTATTTTAGGATATTAAAACAAAAACATGTTAAAAATCGCTACACAATTACAATCATGTTCCAACAGCACAAATGTGTCTCCTCGGGCGATGTTAAACTACTGGCGTGTGAACGGTTAATTTAATTTCAAAACCAGGTTACTTCTTCTTTTTACGAAAAAAAACAACAATATATTCCTCTTTTTACGAAAAAAGACAATATACATATATATATATTTCAAGACATTTTTGATATGTTTAACGTTCTTTTTATAGATACAAGTATTTAAGCAAATGCTCTGTTTTATAATAAACAGTATTAAATAACATTTACCGGCCTGAATGTCCGAGAAATTTTCATTTCAGGCCGGTAAATCTTATTTAATACTGTTTATTATAAACATAGCATTTACTTAAATAATTGTATCTATAGAAAGAACGTTAAACATATCAAAAATGTTTTTAAATAAATTGTCGGACTCTGTCCAATTCAAAAATACATATATATATATATATATATATATATATATATATATATATAGTGTGCGATGGGTAAATTGTTGTCATTTTATACTTTTAATTTCGCGCATGCGCATTATTTGTTTTAATTTTGTCAACTGTATAGTATAGTAGGGTCAGTTGGGCACCGTCCGCGAGAAAAAGAGCACCATGACGCAATTCACTCCTCCAGACATTTGGAAACGGCATGCTGCTTTGCTTACCATTTGCGCTGGAAGCTCCAATACGAATATTTCATTTGTTTGGGGGTCAATCTGTGCAGAGGATTCAGAGAGAGTTGAATGAGTCTCATGCGGATGACGAAAATACGGCAGCTCGGAAAACTCACTCTGATCGTTCTGATAAGAAAATAAATCCCGAATTTGTTGCTGAGGTCCACAGAACTCAACACGGTGACTACATCAAGTGCATTGAGGAGGTAGCGCTGCCCTGAATCAAGAGGGTGGCTGCTGGAAGATACTCTGTCTGGCAACAGGACTCAAGCAGGAGAACCCAGTCATGGCTGTCAAACAATTTCTGCAGCTATATCACCCTTTACATCTGGTCACCTAACTCAACAGACTGCAACCCTTTAGATTATTATGTGTGGGGTGCCCTTGAGCGATAGGCCAACAAAACGCCTTTAACACTAAAGATGACCTGAAGACAAAGGATTATGGCAGTATTCACCAGTTTAAACTGGCCAGAAGAGATGCAGGAGATTCAGAAGTCGTCTGGAGACCGTGATTGCAGCCAATGGCGATTTTATTGAATAAATTTACTCTTTATTTTTTCATAATATTTAAAATAATTTTGGGCAAATATATCTTTTAAAATTAGACGTCAGCGTTATTTTCATCTTTGCGTGATTTAGACGACAATTCATCCATCGCACACTGTATATTAATAATAAATAGACATTGTTTTCCTCATCGCATATATATAGAGAGAGAGAACGAAAGGGCGACAGACAGACAGACACCACGCTCTACGCTGTTTGAACGTGAAATTTAAATAACGTGATTTATAAAACTGTGAGCATTTACTGCATACAATTATTCGCTTGTCCTGAGATCTTTCTAGAAATTTCTGGAAAACTTAAGTCCAGTTACCGCAAACTCTTACATACATATATATATATATATATATATATATATATATATATATATATATATATATTGTGCATATTTAGGCAGCAATTTTTCATTGATTCATGTTTCATTAAATAATATAGACAAGTTTTGTCTATTTATTTTAAGTAAGTTCCTTTCAAATTGTCTGATAACCTTAATAACATCATCATTGAAAGACGAAAGGAAATCACCATAGTGATACATGTTTAAATCCAATCTAAGCTTTCGGCTTACATAAGCCATTATCAAAGATGACAATTACATGTCAATATATCAAACAATACACGGACGAAACAATAATGAGAGTCTGTTTTTGTTGCGTGTATTGTTTGATATATTGAAATTTGCATTTGCTTTCTTTTTTAAGTATTTTGCAGCTTCAGTCAGTGTATTATGTTTTACTTGTATTTCTTCACACATTTGAAACTCCATTTTGAAATAGTTGGCTTTCTTTATTACGGAATAAAGTTGCTTACTACTTTCATATTCTTTGACACTTATCATCATCCAGTCTTCTGTAGTTTCCTGGTATCTTAGAAAGCCAATTGTTGTAGTTTTGCAATACCATTCTAGTTGAACTAATCCTCTTCCTCCTTCGGATCTGGACACATACAGCCGATCAACATTAGCTTTGGGATGATGCAAGAGGTGGCAGATGAGAAGCTTTCTCGTTTTGGCGTCCATTAATGGTCCAGT
>OZ038485.1:39348129-39363129 GCA_964036315.1 Acanthosepion esculentum
AGAGGTACGGAGTGTAAATGATGACAAGATATGATTAAAAATGACGAGTGGTGTCTTGTTTATAAAACAGAAAGTCGAAACGGGCGGTTGGTTGAGAAATCCTCCAGGTGACGGGATATGTTTACGACAGCCTTTATGGTGACTTGAGTTTGATTATAGATTCAGTCGATTTGCATGATTAAATTTTATAAAATAGATAAAAAGTATCAATTAAAAAGTTCGATTTTTGTTTATCTCTCGATGTTTATATTTGTTATAAGCATAAGTCCTCGGAGAATATAAATAATCAAATCTTTTTAGTCAAACAGGACCCCCAGTTGTAGAGAATCTGCTCTGATTCATAAAACAAAAAAAAATGCAATAAAACTAATAATATTTTTTATTTGAACGGCTTGTAATTACTTTTATGAACAGAATATATTGTGAAGACTATTTTCTTAAAAATCATTTCCGATGAATAATGAATTTTTACAAGAATTGTGTTCATTTTTTTAATTACTTTCACTTAAAAACTTTAAGTCATTAAAATGCTTTATTAATTTGTAGCGGCCAAGTGATATTACTATTAAATTAAAATTGTATTTACTAATAAATGGAGAAACTCACTACAATGCAACGACCCCCAGTATTTTAAAATAATTTTGATTTTGTTATTTGCTTGTGTATAAACGTACCTGTTTTTGTAAATACGGATGTCCATACACGAAATTATCAAAAAATAGGAAAGGTTTCTTACCTTTCTTATTTTCTGATAATTTCGTGTATGGGCATCCGTATTTACAAAAACACGAAATTATCAAAAAATAAGAAAGGTTTCTTACCTTTCTTATTTTCTGATAATTTCGTGTATGGGCATCCGTATTTACAAAAACCAGTACGTGTATACACAAAGAAACAACAAAATCAAAATTATTTAATTCATATTCAAATAACAAAATCAAAATTATTTAATAAATTAAAAATGTATTTCTCAACCAGAGTTTTCGAAAGTCATTCAGTTATGCTCCATGCGCGATACATGTCTGACGAGGCAGATTTTTCCCGCAGTATGTCGTCATTTCTTCTGCGGTAGACTAGTTGCCAACCAAGGCTATAGAACCGAGGCTGTCCTGCAATTTAGCCAGAACTGGGTAGGAGAATTCATACCTTGTCCAAGGTTTTTAGCACGTAAGTGAATGTAATCGATTCGACTGGAATTCGAACTCGGCTCTCCGATTCCTCAATCCGAGCCGCTATCCATTACTCCACCATAATATCAGAATACACCAGTCTAGCAATAAATCACTCAAGACGTCAGAAAAACACCTTTCGTCTTTAAAAAAATGTTTTACTGTAATATTTTAAACTAAAATTAAGTACTAATTCTTTCAGTTTAGGTTAATCTTTAAATCAGCTAATTTTTCGGAAATAATGTTTAAGAAAAGTAAAGATGGTTCCAATAACTTGAACCAATTTTTATTGTGAATTAAGTTTAAGTGTCTAATGAGATTTTTTTTCTTTCAGATTTAACAACTTAAGTCTTTGGCAATTTCAATCATGGAAAGATTAATAATCAAACAACGTGTTAAGGTTTCACGAGTGCAATTGGAAAAATTGTTCGTAAATTCAAACAAACTGGGTCGGGGGCAGGTGTGAAAACACCATTGCATGCTCGTTTACGCCGTTCAGCTGAAAACATTGCTGCAGTGTACGAGAATGTAGCCGAAATTCCAGACACATCTATTCGTCATCGCGCACAGGAATTGAGCCTCTCCACAGCAAATTTACATCGTTTCCAATGGAAGTCTGGGTTGGTCGATTATGTTGACCCAAAAAATCGCGAAATGCATTTAAGTTTAAACGTCCATTTTCGTAATAGGCTTCGATAACTTTAACACTTGTTTGATTGTTAATCTTTCCATGGTTGAAATTGCCAAAGATTTAAGTTGTTTAATCTGGAAGAAAAAGAAACAAAATAATTAGACGCTTAAACTTAATTCACATTTAAAATCGGACCAAGTTATTGGAACACCCTTTACAGCGACTAGAGTACTGAAGACAAGATATGGATCAATGTATCGATTGAAATATGAGATACGATTTCAAAAGTAGTAATCTAGAGAGGAAATCGTCAAATGTCGGCCAAGGAGTCGGCGGAACACCTCCACTCGATGGTCAAATTTTTTGATGACGTCTCTGCATAGTTGCTCATCAATCTCACCAATATGCCTTATTATCTCATTCTTCAGCTGTTGAATTGTTGTTGTCTTGTTGGCATAGACCTTACTTTTGAGATGACCACCAAAAGAAGAAATCTAAAAGCGTCTAGTCGCACGATCGTGGTGGCCAATTGACTGTTCCGAGAGATGATACGACCTGAGAAGTTCTCATTGCATTTCTGTTTGAACGTCCATATTCGTATTAGGCTTCGATAACTTTAACACGTTGTTTGATTGTTAATCTTTCAATGGTTGAAATTGCCAAAATCTTAACTTCTTAAATCTGGAAGAAAAAGAAAAAAATCATTAGAGGCTTAAACTTAATTCACATTTAAAATCGGTCCAAGTTAGTGGAACACCCTTTACATTTTATTTTGAATGATATTTTCAATAAAGAGAATTAGGGTGGGTTGAGAGCTGGACAAATTTATACATTTTATTGCTAAGGAGCTAAAACGTTTAAATTAGGTTTGAAATTCCCCAACGTATTTTGTTTATTGGGAATATTAAATTTAATAGCTGTCTATATTTCTGAGATGAGGTGTTGTAATTATTTACACTATTTATATTGTTCGGACTGTTGTCCTCATCTTCGTTGTCATATTCACAACGTTTCGATCGTTGTACGCTCCAGCCTTCTTCAGGATCTGTCTATATTTCTGAGATTGCGAGTTCAGTACCTGGCTACGGAAGAGGTGAACAATAACTTGGAGCCTTAAAGAGAAATAACTGATACTGAAATGTCCGGAAGAGGCATGTACGTGGAACTAGAACAATCTATCCCGGTGGACGAAATAAACGGTTCGGTTCGAAATTCACCTGAAGAAAGTCGGAGTGTACAGCGGCTGAAACGTTGTGAATATTGCAACAAAGATGAGGACAACCGTCCAAACAATGTAAATAGTGTAAATTAATCTATTAGGTTGGAATTAAAATTAAAATGAAAGCTTCGAGAAATATTTTTCATTTTTTAAAATGTAATTTAAACTTAGGTATTGTTTTTTTTGTGTGTGTTTTTGTTGTTGTTTTTTTAGTGTTACTATTAAAATATAACCCCAAATAATAACATAATCAAGTTGTTGATACTACGGTAGTTGCTCCGAGGAGCTGCTTTCACTGGTTCCTAGGCCTCATGAATTTAAACGTCCCACGAGGCTGGCATCCCGTTCCCACCCCTTCACCGTTGAAACTGTTAGATGTAGACGTCTCTTCTACTCCAATAGCTTCATGTCTCGCACATCTCGCCTGTGGAACTCCCTTCCTTATTCCTGTTTCCCTGAAAAATACAATCTCCAACTATTTAAGTGTAACGTCAATCGACATCTCCAGTTGCCTTGATCTATCCACTTCCCTTCTCCACATCCTTTCACCTTTCATTCCTATCTACTCTCACTCCTAATCTTCTGTAACCCACTAGCCTTGATCGATCCACTATCTTTCTCCACATCCTCTCCTTTACCACTCCTATCTGCTCTTCCTCCAAACCTTCTGTAACCCCTTGCGTGCTAGTGGCTTCCAGCCTTGCTTGGGGTGATAAGCTTAAAAAAAAAAAGAAAGAAAATAATAGGAAGGAATCCCCCATCAATACTAGAAAGAACAATAACAATTACTGGACTTAAATTCTTTTAAGGAAAAGCTTTTATAAATTTCAACCGAACTGGTTGTTCGGTCAATAAAAGCGAAACGTTTCCTTATAAGAAAACGGATAATATTAGCATTAACAATGAGAGTTAGAAATTTCAGTTATGAAACATTTGAGCTGAGCTTCATTTACACCAATAGGTTTAATTTGGGGGTTAATCTGAGCCTTTTTATATTTATAAGCTTCATGCTAATAAAAAAAACAACCTCTTTATGATAAATGCATGCTTAAATTTATGAACGTTTTTATCAGATAGCCGAAGTAAGTTTTTTTTTTAATCAGTTAACCCCAAGCAAGGCTGGAATGCCACTAGTATGCAGGGGGTTACAGGGAGTGAATGTGAGAGAAAAGACTGAGTATAGGGAGGATTGAGGTAAGGGCAAAAGACGAACGGGATTCAAGAAGCTAGAAGATTGACGATTGACGCGGCATTTAAACTTTTGAAGATTGTAGTTATCAGGGAATCAGGAAACGGAAAAGAATTCCACAGGCGGAAAGTGCGAAAAAAGACATTGCTGGAGTAGAAGTGGCGATTGTATTTAGCTATTTGGTAAAGTAAAATAGTGGGACCTAAGCGCCTATCTAGTAGCACGCTTAAATTCATGTAGTCGGGGCACCAGGGACAAAAATCTCATCAGAGCAGTTGCCATGAAACTATTTGTAAAAAAGACAGAAGGAAGCCATGCCACATTGGTGAGAAAGTCACTGAAGTGGTGATGCCTGCTTAGAATCGACCACATTAGAGATCCTTCTTTGGATTTTCTCAAGAATCTCTAGACGGACAGCAGGAACGCAATCCCTGATTTTCGATGCCTGTGTTTCGTAATTTGGGATCTTATTTTTTTATTTTTTATTTTTTTTGATAGTGGAGGGTTATTTTCAAAATCGTCAAATTTGTTGTCATTTATTATTTTTTTTTTTTTTTTGTGGATGGGTGACGGTTATTGTAGTAGCCTTGTTTGGGCTAGAAATAACGACACAAGAGAGGAATTGATGTAAACAAATATATTAACAGAAACAATAATACAAATATATAAAAACGAGAGTGTTACAGCAAGAATGTTCAGTCGGACTCTCAGAGCTGACTGCTGGAAACTTCCTTCTCCAAAAGGCAGTACCTGCTCCTATTTATAGTTGGGAGAGTTCATGTGTGCATGGCTAAATTACGATAACAGTTATTGGCGAAAAAAGTGGAATCAGAGTGTCGAGTTCAAATTCCGGGCTAGTCTTTTGCGTTCGCTTTCGCAGAAATACTCTCAAGAAAGGCATGAATCCGTGTTCCCCACACCAGGCAGAAGATAAATAGGAGGACAGACTAGAGTTAACTTTCTCGGAGGATGTATGAATTCAAAACCAATCAAAAAGAGCTAAGTACCGTCAGGTTATTTTACCCTAGACACACCCACTGCTGTTACTGTTGCATTACATGTGATACCCCTACGACCCTTATGGACTCGTGAGACAGATTATAATTATTAGTAGTGGTGGTGTTGTCGGCAGTGGCTGTAAGGATGGGACGGTTATTAATCCGAATCGAGATCCAAGCACCTGTCATAATTGTCAGCTTAAATCAAACGATTTTGGTACGTCAAATGAGAACAGGTCAGTACTCGATCGAGGACTATTTCGTGTGCTCAAAGAACTCTGAAAAATGATTTCTGTCACAAGTTTAAGTGTGTAGGCGGGATATTCTTTTTCTTTTCATTCGGTACTTGACGTCGAGCATTCATCGTGATTCGAACAGTGAATAATGTTTGTTAACGGTGTGCTTGCAGGTCAGAGGCGATCATTACGAATAATACTAACTCTATCGAGAGGATGTGGAGATTGTGTTGCGCCAAGTGTTGAAATGTTTGTTGCCAACCTTGAACTCAAAACACCGACAATTAATGCCGATGAAGAATACACAACTCCTTTGTTTGTTAATCAGATCATCGGGTTGATTTTTCTCTATGGTTTTATGGGATTAAATTAATTTTAACAATTTACGCTGGGAACATCTGTCTATATTTCTGTGATGAGATATTCCTACTATTTACATTGTTGGGACTACTGTCCACATACTTATACGGTTGCGGCGGCTGTGAGCAATTTTGGTCCCTTGCTAGGTTATTCGCGCTCGGGTCCCCCACCTTAAAAAAAAACTTTGTGTCGCATCTCGTCTCAGTGAAGAGACAGTAAATACCGTGATCTTTAGATCAGTACTTGCATGAGGAAGTAAAAGTCATATATTCTAGTTTAGTGAAAAAATTTAAAGTAGACGAATAGGACTGAGATAGGGTTGCCTACTGCCCGGTTCGCACTCCTCCCTGTTATTTTAAAAAGGTGTATAGGTTTATCCTTTGTTTCCTGTTTAGGATTGGGTTTCTGGTTCTTTCTAAAGTTTTTTTTTTAATTCTCTTTCACTCCCAATAGCCCCCTGCACCTTGAGGGAATGATTAAAAGATGTTGATATTTTTTTATCAATTCAACACCCCACCCCACTTTCAAGAAAAGATGCTGAGGATACCATGGACCAAACATGTAAAGAGGTTTTGGAGAAAATGAAAATAAAAAGGAAACTTATACTTAACATCAGGAATAGGCAGTTGAAATGTCTGGGTCACGTAATGAGGAAGGAGGGCTTGGAAAACCTGATACTCACAGGCCATATTGAGGAACAGAGGAAAGCAGCGCGTAACACATTTGATGGGCTTGAGCAAATGGATAGTAGAACAGGGTTTGGGAGAAATAACAAAAAGACAACACTTATTATGAGCTACAAGGTACAAGAAGATGTGGAGGGCCATGTTCGCCTATATCCTGAAGGGACAAAGAAGATGAAGAGGTCGGTAATGCCACTAAAGTGAAAGGGACTACTAGGAATGAAAGAGAATTTTTTTTAACTTTAGAAAGAACCGGAATTCGAAACAAGAAACAAGGGCTAAACCTATACTCCTTTTTTAAAAGACAGGAGAGGTGTATGAACCGGACGATAGGCGAATCTATCTACTCCTACTGACAAAATCCAATTAACACCTTTTTGAGTGAATTAATGTCTCTTTTACTAATTGATTTAAAAAAAATATTTTCTAAGATTGTAGATTGAATGAAAGGTTCGTTTTTTAACTATCAAAAAAGGTTACCGAATAAGACACGTCCTTTGAAAAAGGCGGGAGTGTATGACTGCTGAAATGACTATAAAAACAAAGATAAGGTCTCTAGTTCTAATAGAATAATCCACACCATGCTTATTTTTGTTTGTATATCCAACTGTTAGGCTTTTCTAACTAGATTCTCGGCATAGTACGAAGTAGTGTATGTTTTTCTTTAATTACATACAAATTAATAGTAGAAGACCACAAAGTCTGCGAAAAGGAACAAAAAAGATTCCGGTATTCTAAATCTATCCATGGCTATAGTCTACTTTTTCGAGCATCAATTGTAAAAAGACAAAATGTACGGTTGTCAGCAAGAGAAAAAGCCAAAGATGCGAACTTCTTCTTCTTCTTCTTCTTCTTCTTCTTCTTCTTCTTCTTCTTCTTCTTCTTCTTCTTCTTCTTCTTCTTCTATGTGCTGTATCCCTTTAGGACGTAGGCAATCATGGCCCCTCACATCTTCCTTCTTTTTTTTTTTGCAGCTCTTAATAAGAGTTGTCCTTTTGTTATTTCTCCCAAACCCTGTTCTATCATCCATTTACTCAATCTCATCAAATGTGTTACGCGCTGCTTTCCTCCGTCCCTCAGTCTATCCTGTGAGTATCAGGTTTTCCAAGCCTTCCTTGCTCAATAGGTGCCCCCCCAAATTTCAACTGCCTCTTCCTGATGATAAATAGAAGATTCCTTTTGTTTCCATTTTCTCTAAACCTTTTCCTTGCTCACATGTTCGGTCCATGGCATCCTCAGCATCTTTCTGTAGAACCAGATTTCTGTTGCTTCAAGTCTCTTCTTCATCTTTGAGGAGTTTGTCGAGCATTCGCTGCCATACAGGAGGATAAATACCACGTAAAAGTCTAGTATTATTTTCTTTGTTTCTAGCGTCTTTTAATACTCTGCTTATGTTCTGGAATTCATCTTTGTCCATCCAATTACGTCTTCGGATCTCAGTGTCGCACTTTCCGTCCTCTGTTAGTACAGTTGTTTAAATTTCTGTACTTGTTTGGTTTCAGTATTCCCGATTTTTAATTTGACTTTTGGGCTCATCCTTTTTCCCGATAACCATTCATTCTGTCTTCTTGTAGTTTATACTTAGTCCTTTCTTCTCGATTTTCTTTGCTACCTTCTGTAGGGCCTTTTGTAGTTACCTTTCTCTCATCTGCATAACTTATACTGTTAAGATTGTGGCCGCCAACAATGAAGCCTGGTAGGACTTCTAGTTCTCTTTTGGAGATGTTCACATCGAACACGTACAGAAGACTGAAGTATCTGAGAAGTGTTTAAGCAGACGACGGAAAATGTGACACCGAAAATCGAAGATGCATTGGCATAGCAAAAAGGCGCCTTCCGAAATCAAAACAGTTTTAAGAAACAGGAAAACAATATAAATTCCCAGATCAATTCTGTGGACAAAACAAATTGGTATAAGATGACAATTGGAAAAACAAAATTATATTGTCGACATGGAAAGATAACTCTTAGTATAAACGAAATTTACATTAACCAAAAAGAGGCTTACGCAGAGGCGTCTCTCTCTTTTTTAAATTTGGATTTTGTAATGTCACTATAACAACAAAAACGTTTCGATTTCATTTTTGCCTTGAAAAAATCAGAAGACGAAACGCGTCGGCAAAAACTAAGATTTTTTTTTCCAGTTGTCATCTTATACCAATTTCTCTTGTCCACAAAATTGATCTGGGAATTTAACTATGTATGTATGTATGTATGTATGTATGTATGTATGTATGTATGTGTTGTGGTAGGATCCACCTAATTTGCATAGTGAAGTACCGACGATATAAATATGGTTGGTACCGGAAGACAGGGAGGAAAAACAAGAGATCCAACTAGAGACTCTGCCCGACTGCGACTTAGTCAACACATTCTCCAGGAACGGTCTTCACAGGAATATACAAAAGAATATATGTAAATATTGTGTACACTTTCTTGTTTCAATACATTTTATTCTAACTACATTTTGTGTTTGCATTATTATTCCATGCATTAGTCAAGTTTCAACAGTATGTATGTTAGTTTTTTCTATAAACCATAATGTGTTTAGAAACAGAAGGGAAGAGTTTATGGGGTTACTTTCTCTTTTCCTACGCCTAATACTCTTTTCAAATGACTGATTTTTATTTCCACGCACGTAAAGCTGTCATACAACTTCTATTTTTAATAGAGGAAATGCTGCAAATATTCACAGGATCTTAGTGAATGTTTATATTGGATACTTAAAGTGCTGCGCAAATTGTCTTCCCAGAATTATGATGGAACTATTTTTTGCATCTTGATAATTTAATTATTTTATTTACAAGTCTGCTTCATCGAAAAGTTATGATCATGTTAACATCTATAATAATCAAATTGAGAACAAAAGTTAAATCAATGATGAAAATTAAATTAAATTAAAGTTAATTTGCAGTGTAACACCCGTACCAGTTCGCATTAAAAATTTCCAATTGGTTATTATGCCGTCTCCATGCCCCTTTTTGATAATACAGGATTTCATTTTTTTCAATATATATATATATATATATATATATAAAATGTTTATGTTTAACATTCTTTTTATAGAAACAAATATTTAAGTAAATGCTCTGTTTATAATAAACAGTATTAACAACATTTACTGGCCTGAATGTCCGAGAAATTTCCATAGAAAATATGCGTCCTCCGATAGGACTCGAAGCTGTATCCTATACGGAACCGTCATTTAGACTGACGTGCTTTTACCGATTGAGACACAGAGAAACGTTTCCGTTAGCAAGGTCGATTTTACTGTTTTTAAACTATAATTCTCCATGATTTTCTCTCATACATTCATATCTGCTCGACGCATATCCAAGTGTAAATAAATGACGTCACACATTATGAAATGGACAAAGTCTTAAAAATAATTGTCGGACTTTGTACATTTCAAAATATATATATATATATATGTGTGTGTGTGTGTGTGTGTGTGTGTGTGTGTGTGTGTGTGTGTGTGAAAGAAGTAGATATACAGAGTCCGTCCAAAAATGTACACACTTCAGGAAAAGAAAAAACTTGTTTAGATATTGTAATACAAAATTTATTCGGATATCACGTGATTAATACAAGTTAGCTTCGAACTCTACAATCACGAAAGATGCTGAAAATGGTAACCTTTATCATCTAAACATTTATCAGTAAGGCATGGTTATTACTGTGTAGCGAAAAAAGCACATTTTAAATCAGTTAATTTATAATATTAATGCTCTGTAAATTTACAATGGGCACTATTTTGTAAAAATAAAAATATCTATAAGAACACCGGATTGTATATCTTACTGTTCTTTCTTTTTATTTATATATACATATATATGTTTTAGTATATATATTTTTAAAATGATAATAATAGAACCTGGTATACTAAACGGTCACCCATCAATATATTGATCAGGCTCGACGTTGCTTAACTTTGGTGTTCCTACGGGAAAAAGTTTTTCAACGTGATATGGCAGAAATATCAATAACAGAAATAAATAAATAAATAAGGAAGGAATCTCTATCTATAAAAGGCAGGATGTGTGTGTGTGTGTGTGTGTGTGTGTGTGTGTGTGTGTGTGTATGTGTGTGTGTGTGTGTGTGTGTGTAACGAATGCACGTGCGCAATTTTCGACGGATTTGCACCAAAATTTACATGCACATGCTCCAAGCTAGCGGGAAAGGCCAAGACCGACTTTGCATTTCCCAACTGCCATCAATAGTGGAAATAATCGATTTTTTTCATGCTTCTACAGCAGTTTTCACGTAGTTTGCGGCCATTTTCTACTAGCCAGAGTGAGTGCCTATAGCTGGCTGCCACGTATAGGCAGGAAGATTCTATTGGCCAGCGTGAGAGCCAACAGCTGACTGACACGAATGTTAACTAGCATGCTAGCATGCAAAAAAAATCGATAGCTGCATTCGTCACAAGTGGGAAAAATTTAAATCTGCATGACACTTTACTCCAGTTGGCTCATTCGCTTGCTTAAACTCAAAGTTGATTCTGATTCCGCAGAACTGCGTTGGGTGTGAAAAAGTATTTGTTGTTAACATTCTTTTTTCATTCGGTTTTTCCAGTTACGAGTCCTTTTTTAAAGCTGATTGTTTTGTGTTCATTTTGTTTAGTTCTTTTTTCGTAACAGATTTAATGTTTAGTATAGAGCTTAGAAAAAATTCGCAGTGTGAGATAAGCAAAAAGTAAAGCATACAGCAACATCAGCACGGCAAAGGGCACTCCTTTAAAGACAAGGAAGGGCAAAAATATTTTAAGTCAAGTGATAGCGATTGCTGTATGGTTCGTACGATTTTTGAATCAATCACGGGCAACGCCGGGCCATGCTGCTAGTAAAAGTATAAAATTATCATCAATATATTAGAACATTTTATTATTTTTGTTAAGAATATTTGTTAGATAAATAATAAAACAAATTGACTAGTAGTAAACTAAACCATCTCGAATACCAGTTGGAGATTCCATGCAACGCTTAACACAAAGCAACACAACAGCATTTCGTGAGTATAATCGTATACAACGCTTTTCGGATTCGCTAGATTTGGCCCTCGAACCTTCCATCCTCCTTAAAAGTCCAAACTTTTCTAACTAGACTTCGTGTATGGATCAGAAACTTGGACATTATCTGTTCGCCTTGAAAGAAGACTGGATGGAATCTCTACAAATCTAGTTAGAAAAATCCCGAACATCAGTTGGTGATCCCATGCAACGCTTAACACAATCTGCGGAGAACTGAGACCAATGTCTCTTAAGCTCAAAAAATGACTACATTTTGCCAGCCACTGCCACTGAGCGGACAGCGAAATCGTCTCATCTTTATTCTTATGGTATCCCTTTGGAAGTGTCTTCTCACGAAAACTGACTTTCCCAGATACCATAGCTCGGGACCCAGGGTTGGACATTGGGAATCTGCGGATAGCAAGACCGAACAATGTGGAAAAGAATTGTCAAGGAAGTTCCGACCAACCATAAGAGGGGGGGCGATGATGATAATGTATGTGCATGCACACGAATCTTCGTATATTTGTAAATACGATTGGACACCTCGAGGTGGTGTAATGGTTAACAAGCTTGTTTCTGTAGACTAATTACTGCTAAGTCTAGAGTTCAATCCTCACTGGGGGCACCTTACTTTCGGCCTTACGCCACATCCAAGCGACTCTTGTAACATCACTATTTGTAAATATGATTAATTCTTTTTTTTGTTTCTGAGTATAAGATACTGTTTGTTTGTTTTTTGTCTTTTTTTGTCTTTTTTTTTGTTTGTTTTTTTTTTGTCTTTTTTTTTGTTTGTTTTTTTTTTCGAATTGTTGAGCTCAAATTTTTCCCTGCGCTAAATTCGCCTAAGGCAATAAATATATACGACTGTATATACTCGTACTCATCTTAGTATGTTATTCCTTGGAAGTGTCTCCCCGAAGAGGAGAGTAAATGTCTGAACCCATGTGCGCGTGAGATAACCTGTCGGGTGAGTGATTACCTCCCCCAAAGCATACTCTATGTTTACTTAAAGAACAAGCGGTACCAAGTGGATTTTTGAAACAGTTTTCTGCATAACGGTTTGTTACGTCACTGACCCTTGTCTAACGAGCTGAGCTGCGCTCAATACAGAGAGCAGACACCCTGCCCTGATTCAAGAGACATCCGGTTCGAGCAGCAGGCTGTCTCTTGTCGACCACTTCAATCCTTCCTCTCGCCTGTCATTTTTATCTATCTATCTCTTTATCTATCTATCTATCTATCTATCTATTTATCTATCTATATATCACAGAGTCTGTTCATATCTATCTATCTATCTATCACAGAGTCTGTTCATATATCTATCACAGAGTCTGTTCATATCTATCTTTTCTATCTATCTATCTATCTATCTATCTATCTATCTATCTATCACAGAGTCTGTTCATATCTATCTATGACAGTTTGTTTATATCTATCTATCTATCACAGATTCTGTTCATATCTATCTATCTATCTATCTTGGGCACCTCGGCGTGGTGAGGTGGTTAACAAGCTTGTCTCGCTAAAACAGTTACAACTGAGTAGTGAGTTCGATTCTCACTGGGTGCCTCATACTACATCTAAGCTACGCTTAGAAAATCAGGGTGGTGTAATGGTTAGTAAGCTTGTCTCGCTAGAACAATTACGACTGAGTAGTGAGTTCGATCCTTACTGGGTGCCCCATACATTTGGCCTTGTGCCACATCTAAGCCTCGCTTAAAAAATCACATCTATCTAAGTTTGATCACATTTATATAGATGTGATCTATCTATCTATCTATCTATCACAATCTATTCATCTCTCTATATATATTTATCTACGTCTGCTCATAGATAGATAGACAGATACCTACTGAGAAAATCTGTATACGAATGAAAATGTCCACTTCGAACCGGCATTCCTTTTTTTAAATCAGAGAAAACACTTTTAATCTAAGTATACATTACGATTAGGCCTGGGAATCCACAGCAATAAGAAGCTTAAACTTAAGATGTATTTCTTTCTTTCTTTCTTTCTTTCTATCAATGTGATAACGAAGTCTAAATACCTAAACTATTTATATCTAAGCCCCGACATACTATCTTTTCACTTTCTCTCTCTCTCCCTATCTCTCTCTCTCTCTCATCCTACATATACATATATATATATATATATATATATATATATATATATATATTTATATATATAGATATATAGATATATATATATATAATACCCTACGCCGATAGCACGACTCGGATTTTCATGCTTGATGCAATAATCATGTATTGATTTGAATATACACGGTTTCGTTAATATTTTGAAGTCTCGCGAGATATGTATTCTTTGTATGAATTATTACCGTTGTTAAATATTTAATTGCACTATAATCTAATATTGAATTTGAATTTAGGCTCAAAACTTACAATATAATATAAACTAGTATTAAATATATTTTATTGACAATACCACCAATATAGTAATAAACGGCCAAATCTTTATAATTAGAATAAAAACGTGAAATTTCTTTGATAGTATGCATAATTATATTATGTAACCAGCATTTAAATTTGGGGTGTTAATGTGGTGATAATTTCATGCAAAAAAGATGGCGACTTGTTTTAAAACATTGTTGTCCTAACTCCCCACAAAGTTAGGTGTACGCATACAAAGGAAAACAGAAGACCTCAGAATATCTGTATGGCAATATCCACGACTAAAATAAGTACACTTTATTTGTTTATAGATTAATGTAAATATGAACCTTTTAATAGAAAGTATTTGATTTTTGGTCATTAATTTTCCGAGTATTCTATTCAATGAATGCTCCAAATCATCTATTTTACTATTTATTATTAATAGTAAGTAAACATACATTAAATCTGATTTTAGTTAATTATTAATAACTAACAATGTCACAGGAGACAGAGCGAAAACTTCAAAACAAACTTAATTTTAATTAAAAATAGAAATGAAATATCTTTTAAAAATGAATCGTTCAGCTATTTTTTGAGAGCATAGTTTCTCATTTTTTTGCCATATTTCACAATTTGACCAAAAAAAAAAAACTTTCTCAAAAGAATTTGCAAAACAAATATTAGACAAGAAATATTTACGCAACATTTTATCTAACTACTACTGAGTTGAAATAGTTTTTCATTTATTTTTATCAACTGTCGATTATTAGATATATTTTTTTTTAATCGGTATGTTCAACTTTCTTTTGTATTAAAACAATAAAACACAGTTAAGAAATGTTTCACTAACGAACCATTTGTCAACCTTTTCTTTCAACTCTAAATAAATAAAATTTATCGAATTTGTATAATGTGCTAAATATTAATTTTTTATTTAAACATTCCTTCTAACTGATTGTGAGAAACATTTGTGAACAATGGGTCTGTCCAAAAGAAAATAAACTAAGTATACTGTTGCAATTTTGTTTGGGGTGGAGTGGAAATAAGTGGCGCCAATCACAATCGTTACCCCTGGCGCTACCAGATCTATGCACGCCACTGCATGTA
>OZ038485.1:39368129-39370629 GCA_964036315.1 Acanthosepion esculentum
CGCCCTTCAATCTCTCCCAAAGTTTTGGTTTGGTATAGTAGACTTGCTCCTTTAACCAACCCCAAAGCAAATAGTCACAGAGTGTTAAGTCAGGACTCTTGGCTGGTCACTCATACATAAAATAGGGAGTTAGTTTTATATTATATACCAACGGATTATTACCTATATATATATATATATATATATATATATATATATATATAGTTTACGAAAAACTAGGTAATCCGTATGGGTAGACCCAAGGAGGATAAAATCCAGAGAGCTCAATGTAAATCAGAGCTAATAAATTAAATAAAAACAGACCACTTTAAGGTTCCATATAATAAATTATTTCACCACAGCCCTTTAAAATCTGATGATCCACTGTCCTTTAAAAGGGCTGTGGTGAAATAATTTATTATATGGAATCTTAAAGTAATCTGTTTTTATTTAAAATATATATATATATATATATATATATATATATATATATATATATATATATATATATATATATATATATATATATATCATACAGTAATTTTCAATGTAATTAAGAAATAACAAAAACAGTAGTTTATCTATTAAAAAATTGCTTCAAAATAGGCGATATTATATTTCTTGATGTTCAAATTTTTTCGACGACGCATTGCCATTATTAATTTTCTTATTAGTTTGCCACTCATCATTTTGTTGTTTTTTATTGCAACGCTCAAGTGGTTCATTTTATATTCTAAGACTGAAAATAAAAGTGGTTAAATGGTGAGATCTCAATGGAAAGGGCATACTTGTTTGAAAGCGCTCCCATCATATATATATATATATATATATGTATGTGTGTGTGTGTGTGTGTGTGTGTGTGTGTGTGTGTGTGTGTGTGTGTGTGTGTGTGTGATATCCTATATAGAACAAATAAAAAATATAGAATTCATGTGAATTCATGCGTTCTTAGAAAGGTATCAAAGCGAAGTGGACACAATTACCCCAAACGGAATTTTAACTCACTTCCCTGATCCTACAGGGTGATTGAAAAATAACTCTTCATTTTAAAATACTAATGATTTATTTATTATATATAATTTTAAACAAGAAATCGATATGAGTGGAAAATGTTTATCATGAGGTTTTATTTAAAATTCGATATGTGCACTAGATTTCGCTACCAGCTTCTCGAACCATCCTGGAATCGCGTCAACTGATTTTACCAGGAACTCTTATGCAAGACATAACTTCAGCCTTCAGGTTCTTCCAAAGTGTTGGTTTTATATGGTTGTCTTGCAACTTTAACCAACCCAAAAGAGAAAAGTCATGATTCCTGGCTGGC
Source organism: Acanthosepion esculentum (assembly GCA_964036315.1). Lineage (NCBI taxonomy): Eukaryota > Metazoa > Mollusca > Cephalopoda > Sepiida > Sepiidae > Acanthosepion > Acanthosepion esculentum. Next base: position 39,369,433 of record OZ038485.1, read on the forward strand.
CACTCATACATAGAATAGACAGCTACTTTTCAATCACTCTGTATATGGTGACGACAAAGATATTCTTTCTATGCTTTTCATATATATATATATATATATATATATATATATATATATATATATATATATATATATATATATATGATGGGAGCGCTTTCAAACAAGTATGCCCTTTCTTAGAGATGACCGCATGTGCAAGCCCTCACTTATGCTGTCTTTATCTCTGGCATCATGCAAGAAGCTTCTTACACTTAACTTCTCTACACGTAGACATTTGAATAATGGACAGAAGTCTGGATTCCAAAACACATGACGGCTGGAATCGCTCAAAGAATTCATTACATGAATGGTTCGACTTTAGGTTTGTTTTCATCTCTTCTTTTTTAATGCATGATTTCTGTTGTTGGTTTTGTAAAGTAACGTTTTACAGATTTTGCGTATAAGAGACACCTGTTCTGTTACAGAAGGAAAGAAAAAGGCGAGGTCGGGAATGGGGATGAAACAGGAGCCACTTGAAGATGAGAAGGAAAACAATCTGTAGAAGAATAAGTGACCATTAAAAGGGGAAAATGGACAAGAAAAATGATTTTAAGGAAGAGATGAATGCTGTAAATAAGGAACTTGAATGAATGAAAGCGAAAGAAAGAAAAAAGAATGAATGAAAAAGAAAGAAAGAAGAATGAATGAATGAAAGCGAAAGAAAGGAATATGAATGGAAAAAAGTAAAAAGAATGCATAATGTAGAAAGAAAGAAAGAAAGAAATCAGAATGAAAGAAAAAGAAAGGAATATGAATAGAACAAGAATGTATGATGAAGAAATAAATAAAGAAACAGAAACATAGTAGGAGGAAAAGAAAAAGATTTCATGATGGAGAAAGAAAGAAAGAAATCATGAGAGAAAAGAAAGAAATATGAAGGGGGAAAAGAATTTATAATGGAGAAAGAAAGAAATCAGGATGGAAGCGAAAGAAAGGAATAGGAAAAGAAAAGGAAGGACAAAGAATGCATGACGAAGAAAGAAACAAAGAAACAAATAAGCAAACAAAACAAACAAACAAATAGGAAGGGAAAAATAAATAAAAAAAGAATGCATGATGAAGAAAGAAAGAAAGAAATCAGAATGAAAGAAAAAGAAAGGAATAGGAATAGAAAAAATGCATAAGAGTGAAAGAAAGAAAGAAAGAAAGAAAGAAAGA
>OZ038485.1:39373129-39388129 GCA_964036315.1 Acanthosepion esculentum
TATAAGAATATAAGAATATATTTTTGAATTCTTATTTACGAAGTTTCAACCAAAGATTCGTCAGAAATGATAAAATTATTTGTTCCCGTAAACAAATACTGAAAGTCGCGTTTGTACATGTTCGTTTTGTGCAATAATGCTTCTTACATGAAAGAATCCAGGCCACTCACCCCAAAAGAATACAAATGCAGCCGCACTCTTTCAGGAATGACAATTTTCTATATTGGTGACATCAAACCAAATCTACCGCACGGTCATAATCATCAGACATCAATTGGCGAATAAAGTCGCTGTCAACCGTGAAACTATCTTAAGAACGAATGCGTTTCAGCTGATCACGTCGTTAAGCACAACAATATACTGTTAATACAAATCTGGAAAAGGAAAAGCGATAACATTTTCCGTGAAAAATATCTGGTGTGGTGCACTGAATCAAAGGTAACGTCTGCATTCAAGCATTTCTCTTTTGCGACACACTTCATTGCAGTAGGCTTGGCATAATGGAGGATACAATTGATGAATTCAGCTACATTCAAAATTCACCACCGTTATGTAGCGATTTTTCTATGAATATTTTCATGGCAACTGTTCTGATGAGGTTTCCTCTTTGATACCTCGACTTTACGAATTTAAGCGGAGTACTAGATTGGCAGTTAGGTCTCATCATTTTACAGTTGATATTGCTAAGTTAATCACAACATTTATTATAATTGTTTCTTCTCTCACACTTCTCGCTTGTGAAAAATTCTTTTGGCTTCCTGCTTTCCTGTCAACTGCGATTTTCACAAGTTTCAAAGCAACCTCAACTTCTCTCTCCTTGAATCCTGTTCGTAGGAGGTGTTTATCGCCTTGCTTAGGGGAAAGAACATAGATCTATAACCTGGAACACAAAAGTGACATGTGTAGCCATCATTTAGAGTGCACTTGCAAAAGTTAGGAAAACTCTTCGATAGGGATTGGAAGAATTTGTAATTTGAAGAAAACTTGACACAATCCAGTGTTAGTACTTAGGTTTGCACTCCTCCTCGGTCTTTTGTACAGCGTTAGAAGTTTATTCCGTGTTTCCTGTTTAGGATTGGGTTTCCGGTTTAGAATAAGGTTTCCGGTTCTTTCTAAAGTATTCTCATTTTCTTTCGCTCCCAGTAAACCCCTTGCATATTAGTGGCATTATCGCCTTGATTGGGGTGAACTGTTTTTAAAAAATTAGTAAGCATCTTAATGGAACGCGGTCGTATTAAGGAAATTTGAAGTTATTTGATCTTGTAAACCTAATTTTGATAGAGTGGCCAACAATTAACGAATTGGGCTACAATCGAAAGCTGATTTCTATTCATTTTTAAAGGATTCCGTCAGTTATGCCATGCGTGGTACACGCTTAGACGATCATGTATCTTTGGATACATGACAAACGAGGCAGATTTTTTTTCCAGCAGTAGTTTGCCATTTCTTTCTGCGGTAGACTAGTTGCCATCCAAGGCTACAGAACTCCATTGGGTGGAGGGGAGAAATATAGGATTCATACATTTCCCAAGGGTATTAGCACGTAAATGAATGTAATGGATTCAACTGGAAAGTCAGTTATGTGCCATGCGTGATACACGCTTAGGCGATCATGTATCTTTCGATACATGACTGACGAGGCAGATTTTTTTCACTGCAGTAGGTTGCCATTTCTTTCTGCGGTAGACCAGTTACCATCCAAAGCTATAGGATCCGGTCTGTTCTGCTATTTACCCATAGCTGGGGGGAGAAGAAGAGGATTTATACTTTTCCCAAAGGTATTAGCACGTAAGTGAATGTAATGGATTCGACTGGAATTCGAACTCGGCTCTCCGATTCCTCAATGCGAACCGCTATCCATTGCGCCACTACTCTTTAAACCTTCTCTTTATTAGTCCGAATTAACCTAGTTTATTTTAAAACTAGTCCCCTCTCCCCACTAAAAATGTCGTAATTAACGAAATCTAAATTTATTAGCGCCTAGATTTCAGAAGTAGAACAGTCGGACAAATATAGTGCCGAATTTTTATTCAATATCATTCCATTGACGTGACAGTGAATGCTAGACAATCTCCTCACAGATGAAGAGAAAACTGGAGGAAATACAAATGTGATTCTATAGGTGGATACTGAGAATTCCATGGACGAAAAAGGACACTTACAATCAAAATCAAAGACAGATTAAATTCCTTGGACACATTATGAGGAAGGAAGGCATGGATAATTTGACACTTACAAGGCATATCGAAGGTAAAAGAGACAGGTGGAGGCAACGATGATCTTTTGTGAATGGATTGCGGAACGTGTGTGGAAAAGGATGGCAAACGCACATGCGTTTCTAAAAACTCCAAGAGATAGAAAGATGTGGAGAGCCATGATCACCCACGCCCTAAAGCGACACTGCACATAGAGAAGAATTATAAAAAAAAAAGTTAGTTCCTGAAAAATTACGTTGATAAAAACTGATGGAAATTTTTCAAAATTGTTAGTCACAAAGATTTTAGTAAAATATTTATTTTGATGCAATTATTTAATCGTTTCCTAGGGCATAGGCGATCATGACTCTCCACATCTTTCTATTTCGTGTAGCTCTTAGCAGTTTTTCTCCCATTGCTAAGCCCCCCCTTCATTCAGCCATCGATTCACACAAGCTCGTTAGGTAAGTCTCGATGTCTTTCCCTATCTTTCTGGCCTTCAATATGCCCCGTGAGGATTAAATTTTCCAAGCTTTCCTTCTTCATTATCTATCTGTGGAATTTCAGCTGTCTTTTTCTGATTCTGAGTATAAGCGTTGTTCATGTTGCCCTTTGATTTAAGACTTCCTTATTACTCCGTCCATGTAATTCTAAGTATCCTTGGAGAGAATGTCCAAAATCCACTGCCATATAAGATTTGGTTTTGTTTGTTTTGTTTTCCGGCATATCAACCTCAATTTATTTAATACCGACAAAATTTGTATTTCTGGTAATACGTTTTTCTTCAAAACTTGAAGAAATATATAGCTAGTCATATTTTTTTCAAAGAATGTATAGATGTTTGTATTGCGGCTATTTTTTTTTAATAAATTTTTCCTTCAATTTTTACACAAGTTTGGGTGTTAACTATTTGCCCATAGCTGGGACCCTAACAGGTGCTACCACCCCGGGTCAGGGTGGACCTGGGAACAACAGCAATTAAGAGGTGGTTCCACGCTCCTCAAAACTTCCTGATCACAGGTCTTGCTGTTGGGCGTAGTTTATCGTCATACCCAGGACGACTGCTATATAAGAGGACGGATACGACATAGCAAGCCAGCACTCTTTTCTTAGTTTCTAGCATTTGTTTTTCCATTTTTATTTGTTTAGCTTTTGGGGTGCCTCTTTCGCTAGTCTAATGCGTACTTCGTATCTCGGGGTCACATTTTCCAGCTTGTATTAAAAACGTTTCCCAGATAGTTGAACTTCTGCACCTGCTGGATGTTTATATCTCCAGTTCGTATCTTACATTTGAGTCATTTTCGCTTGCTGACGACCATTCTGTCTTCTTGCCGTTGGTAGTTAGTCCTTTTTTCTAGCCTTCTTCTAACACCCTGTCTAGGAGGTCTTGTAGTTTTCTACACAAATCGGCCATCAACATAATGTCATCTGCATATCTTATATTAAGATTAGGCCCACCGATAAAAAAAAAATCCTGGTAGGGTCTCCAGTTTCCTTAGGATAGCGTCACTGTAGAGATTGAATAAATCTGGGTAGAAGATGCACCCTTGTCTCACGCCTATTTCTATTTTTGTTTAGCGAATCAATTTATTTTTTATCCGTATGCAGCCGGTTTTCTCCCTGTACAGTTTCTGGTTTATCTCGCTCTGGGATCTAGGTTTCCCAGCATTTCAAAATAGATCCTTGTGCCTCACTTGTCAAATTTAAATTGCAAATTGAACTTAAAATGTGAAGAAATTTAAATTTTCTTTAATTCCTTTTTTATAACTCCGCGTAAGGCTAAATTATTATCTGTGTGTCTCTGCGTTACGTCATTAGAACAAAACGACTAGGCCCTTACCTTTTTTTTATCAATGCACATCAAACAAGGAAATAAAAGCCACTAGGGTGCAAGGGGTTACCGAGGTCACCCTCGATAATTGAGAGGAAAATAAAAGAACAGGATCCAGGAGACAAAAGATAATGATTGACATTGCATTTACATTTTTGAAGTTCGTCTGTTAGAACTGCTGGGTAACCCTGGCATATTTTGAAAAGATATTGGAATAATTCAGAACCTATGCTGGGAGCAAACTGTCTGCCTGCGAATAGAAAATGTATTAAGTAAACAAACAAAAGTAGAAAGGGGTGTAAGACAAGGATGTCTCGTCTCACCGGACTTATTCAACATATACAGTGAGGTGATTCTTGTCTTGCTAAAAATGTTGTTTATATTATTAAGACAACTTAGATTTCTCTGTTCATAATAGAACGGGGATTTGGTGAGTATACTTAATGGAGTTAATTCACTAAAAGTTGATCCTTAGTTGGTCTTCTGAAAAATGTGCTATTTTTTAACAGAAAAAACAACAATTTTTCAAGCATAATAAAAATTATTATATCTTGTTGCTTCGGGCGAATTATTTCGTTTTTGTTATTTATTTATGTTTGTTTGTTTGTTAGTTTGTTTAGCGGCATATCAACACCTTATGGATCATTTACTGCCGAAATTTAATTTTCTTGGTATCATTAGCAATTTCTTATACTTTTAATGTATTACTGGTAATTTTGTTTTTGCAAAAATGTATTGCTGGTAATTATTTTTTTTATATAAAAATATATTCCTGATATTTTTTTATATAAAAAGTATTCCTGGTAATTATTTTTTTTATAAAACTGTATTGCTGATACATTTTTTCTTTTTACAAAAATATATAACTGATAATTTTTTTTACAAAAATGTATTTCTGATAATTAATTTTTTCCACAAAAATGCATAGCTAGTAAATATTTTCATATAAAAATGTATTGCTGATAATTATTTTTCATATAAAAAATATTGCTGATATTATTTTTATATAAAAAAAGTATTGCTGGTAATTATTTTTTATATAAAAATGTATTGCTGATAACTTTTTATATAAAAAAGTATTGCTGGTAATTATTTTTTATATAAAAATGTATTGCTGATATTTTTTTATATAAAAAGTATTGCTGGTAATTATTTTTTATATAAAAATGTATTGCTGATATTTTTTTATATAAAAAGTATTGCTGGTAATTATTTTTTATATAAAAATGTATTGCTGATATTTTTTTTATATAAAAAGTATTGCTGGTAATTATTTTTTATATAAAAATGTATTGCTGATATTTTTTTATATAAAAATGTATTGCTGGTAATTATTTTTTATATAAAAATGTATTGCTGATATTTTTTTATATAAAATGTATTGCTGGTAATTATTTTTTATATAAAAATGTATTGCTGATATTTTTTTATATAAAAAGTATTGCTGTTAATTATTTTTTATATAAAAATGTATTGCTGATAATCTTTTTTACTACGAAAATGCATTGCTGTTATTTTTTTTTTTTTTACAATATTTAATATTATGTATTGATTGTATTTTTACCTTAAAAATTTGTATACTTTCATATTTTTTTACTCCACTTTGGGGGTTAACTATTTGCCCATAGCTGGGAGCCTACCTGGTGCTACCACTTCGGGCTAGGGTGGACCTGGAAGCAACAGCAATCCACGCCCCTCAAAATCTCCCGATCAGATGCCGGATGTTGTTTGTCGTCATACCTTGTACGAGTTATTTATTTATCGATGTAATTTTTTTTTTTTTTTACAATGTTTCAGTCGCGTACTTCCTGGTCTTCCTTGGCTATTCTGTTCTAGAATGGCTTTAAATTTTGTTCTGAGATAGTATGTGCATTTTCTCTCCTGTTCTCTCAGAACAACACTTGGCAATATTCCAGAACAGAGGAAGGCCGGAAACTACACGGACGAAATCTAATTAAAAAAAAAATACGAGTTTAGTCCCAGCAAAAATTACAGACAATGAATAAAAACCCCATTAAAAAAAAAATACTTTTAACACGGGGCCATTTTTTTTTCTTTTTCCGCCATTGTTCTTTAAATTTTCGTCCACTTAAATTTGAATCGGCGGGTCTCATCCTACACAGGAAGAATAGGTGAATAGAAAAACAATATTTCTCTGGTTAATCTTGATAACTTATCTTCCAGTTATAACAACGGAGTGATAAGTTGAGGAGGTGACTGACGGAATAGTCTTGGGAGATGGGTTAGCGGAAAGGTTCTCAGGCTGATTTCTGGCAACCTTTTTGACTTCCTTCCGTCGGAAAGGTCGATGTGAAGTGGCCAACGAGACTTCAGTGCGGTCCCGTGTTTAGCTAGTGTCGACTTAGGAATTGAATATGACCTCAAATATATTATATAGATGTACATATGGGAACGATTTGGATTAGAGGCATTGTTTGGGTGGGCGGCGATAGAAAGGAAAGAAAGAAAGCTAAATTAAGAAGAAGAAGAAGAAGAAGGTAAGTGGAAAGGTGACGAGAGGAAAGAAAATTACATGGCCGAAGAAAAAAAATAGAAAGAGAAGGTAAAGAAAATTGAATAAAAATAAAGATAAACAAAGAAAAAGAAAACTGAACATCACAAAAGAAGTGAAAAAACGAAAAAAAAGACAGATACAAAGCAAACACGATCAAAAAGAAAAATAAAGAATTGAAGAAAAATATTACAAGAAAGAGAAAAAAAAAGTATCAGTGAAATACAATGAAATTTAAAAAGAAAAGAAAATTGAAAAAAAGCGAAGAAAATGAAATTAAAAAAGAAAGAGGATATAAAAGAAAAGCAAAAGAAAATAAAGAAAAATAATGAAAGATAGGGTGAGGAAAAAGACAAAGAAGGAGATAAAGAAAAAGACAAAATTATTAAAGAAAGAAAGCATGATAGGAAAGAGAAAGAATCGGAGAAAAAAGAAAGAGAGAAAGTATGATAAGAAAGAAAAAAATAATCGAAGAAAAAGAAAGAGAGGAGGCATGATAAGAACGGAAAAAGAATCGAAGAAAAAAGAAAGAGAAAATACATGATAAGAAAAGATAAAAGAATCGAAGAAATAAAGAGAGGAGGCATGATAAGAAAGGAAGAAGAATCGAAGAAAAAAGAAAGAGAAAAGACATGATAAGAAAGGAAGAAGAATCGAAGATAAAAGAATGAGAAAAGACATAATAAGAAAAGATAAAAGAATGGAAGAAAAAGAAAGAGAGAAGGCATGATAAGAAAGGAAAAAGAATCGAAGAAAAAAGAAAGAGAAAAGACATGATAAGAAAGGAAGAAGAATCGAAGATAAAAGAATGAGAAAAGACATAATAAGAAAAGATAAAAGAATGGAAGAAAAAGAAAGAGAGGAGGCATGATAAGAAAGGAAAAAGAATCGAAGAAAAAAGAAAGAGAAAAGACATGATAAGAAAAGATAAAAGAATCGAAGAAAAAAGAAAGAGAAAAGACATGATAAGAAAAGATAAAAGAATCGAAGAAAAAGAAAGTGAGAAGACATGATAAAAAAGATAAAAGAATCGAAGAAATATAGAGAGGAGGCATGATAAGATAGGAAAAAGAATCGAAGAAAAAAGAAAGAGAAAAGACATGATAAGAAAGGAAAAAGAATCGAAGAAAAAAGAATGAGAAAAGACATGATAAGAAAAAATAAAAGAATCGATGAAGAAGAAAGAGAGAAGACATGATAAGAAAAGATAAAAGATAAATTGGAAATGCCGAAATCAAACAGGCGCAAAAATTTAAATGTCTGGCAAGCGAACGTAAATTGCGTCGCGTTAATCCGATGGCGCATTGGGATAGCGAAACATGCCTTCGAAAAGCTAAGAAAAGTATTAAGAAATAGGAAGATATGGTTAGAAACTAAGAAAAGGATACTTAACTCTTATGTAATATCAGTTTTCCTGTAACGTTGTGAAAGCAGTACAATCTCCTGAAAGAAGATGTAGTGACTTTAAGCAACAGAAATGCGGTTGTACAGAAGGATGCTGAGAATAACATGAACTGAATAAGGAAGAAACGAAGTTCTAGAGACAATGGCAACAAAAAGGACACAGTTGGGGGCTCATAATGGGGAAAGAGGGATTCGAAAATTTGATACTCATAGGACAGATTGAAGGTAAGATGTCGAAAGGAAAACAAAACAGAACCTAAATGGCGGGCCAGAGTGAATTAATAGCAGAGAAGGTTTTAGGAAAGTTATTAACAGCTACAGAGGACAGAAAAGCGTGGAGAGCTATGATCGCCAACGTTCTGACGTAAAACGGCTCCTAGAACAAAAGAAGTAAAAATAAGTTCTGTTGATTCGGTAAAATCGGATAATCGCGCACTGTTATAGAAGTGCTTTTTTTTTGTTGCTTTTTAATCATTTTACCCCAAGCAAGACAATAAAGCCACTAAGACGCAAGTGTGAGGGGGTAAAAATTATAAAGGAAATATTATTAAGTGTACCGGAAAGACGGTACTGAGTTCGTTTTTTCACAAATTGATTTGAACGAAGTGGTGGTGTAACGACAATGTCAATAGGATTAGTTTTTGAAGCCGTACTCCAGTAAGGAGGCAAGGGGGGGTAATAGAGAGCGGCTCAGATTGAGGAATCAGAGAGCCGAGTTCGAATTCCAGCCAAATCCATTACATTCACTTACGTGCTAATAGTCTTGGGAAAGGTAGAATAGTATACTTCTCCCCCTCCCCGCCAGTTATGGGTAAATAGCAGGACAGACCTGATTCTATAGCCTTGGATGGCAACTGGTCTACCGCAGAAAGAAATGGCAACCTAGTGCGTCGCCAGTCATATGTCGAAAGATACGTGATCGCCTTGGCCGGTATCACGCATGGTACATAACTGACTTTCTCCCTCCAGATAGAGCAAATCGGAGGACAGACTGGGTTCTATAAACCATGGAAGGCAGCTGGTCTACCGCAGAAAGGAATCACAAACTACTGCCTCGAGAGTCATATATCGAAAGATACGTGATCGCCTTAGCGTGTATCACTCATGGCACATGATTAACTTTCTCCAAAGCTAGGGTTAATGGGAGGACAGTCTGCGTTCTATAGTCTTGGAAGGCAGCTGGTCTACCTCAGAAAGAAATGGCCACCTACTGCCTCGTTAGTCATATATCGAAAGATACGTGATCGCCTACGGGTGTATCAGGCATGGTACATAACTGCCTTTCTCCTACCAGTTAGGGTAAATCGGAGGACAGACCTGGTTCTATAGCCTTGGATGGCAGCTGGTCTACTGCAGAAAGAAATGGAAACCTACTGCCTCGTCTGTTATATATCGAAAGATACGTGATCGCCTTAGCGTGTATCACGCATGGTACATGACTAACTTTCTCCCCCCAGCTAGGGTAAAATGGAGGACAGACTGAGTTCTATAGCCTTGGCTGGCAGATTGTATACCGCAGAAAGAAATGGCTACCTACTCTCTCATCAGTCATATATCGAGAGATACGTGATCGCCTAAGCGTGTATCACTCATGGCACATAACTGACTGACTGACTCTTGCTGACGTATAGCGGCGCTAAAATACACTGTTTATTTCTCTCACGTTCATACTTTTGAACAAACGGTTTCTTTCATATATTTGCTTAATAAATCCTACCTCTAGAATCACTGTTTGCATAATGAACTATACAAACACATATATAAACACCCCCATATGTATAATTTAAATAAGGTGTATTTATGCAGTAAGTATTCATTCAAGCAAGTTTTTTTAAACAATACCGACAAGGTCTTTCTGTCCGACTTTGTATTTAGTTTTTCCAACTTCCGACTAAATCGTTTTATGTCAAAATTATGGAACGTTTACCCATTTTAATTTTGACATCAAATAAGTAAGTCGGAAGTTGGAAAAAGTATGTAAATGTTAAAAATGATAATGTTCTGTTCCAGCTTCAATGTTTCAAGTTACAATTTTCTCTTGTGTTTGTTGCGGACATCAAAACTTTTGATAAGATTTTAATGCTCCTGCTACATTTGACCCATAGACAATATCGGTGTACTTATATGAGTCCAGGTAAAAAACAAATGACATAGAATAAAAATAAATATTGAATAAATTAACAAATATGTTGATGGGCCATTTTACAAAATGGAAGATGGAGAAATTAAATTAAATGCGTGGAGTTCAAAGCAACTTTCATGTCGATGGGGGCAGGAGAAGACGTCTTTTCCTTATGAAAGTCACCGAGAATGAGATCGGTTCTTTCAAATATCGATCTGTCTGTAATTCTCGTTAGGTGACTGTAATTCGAAATCTCGTCGCTTGTGATTATTATCAGACGTCGGTAATCCAGTATGCAAAAAAAAAAAACATTTATTTACAATCAAACTAATAAGCATATTTTTGTTATCATCAAAATGTTTTGGTAAAATTTCGAACTGAAATCTTTATTTAATCTACGAAAAAGTATTCCAAACTGAAATCTTTATTTAATCTCCGAAATTTTGAACTGAAATCTTTATTTAATGCACGAAATTTTGAACTGACATCTTTATTTAATCTACGAAAAAGTATTCCAAACTGAAATCTTTATTTAATCTCCAAAATTTTGAACTGAAATCTAAATTTAATCTACGAAAAATTTCGAACTGATTCTCTTTATTTATTCTACGAAAAATATTCCAAACTGAAATATTTATTTAATCTACGAAATTTTGAACTGAAATCTTTATTTAATCTACGAAAAATTTCGAACTTAAATCTTTATTCAATCTACGAAAAAGCATTCCAGTCTAATCTTTATTTAATCTCCGAAATTTTGAACTGAAATCTTAATTTCATCTACGAAAAATTTCGAAGTGAATTCTTTATTTATTCTACGAAAAATATTCCAAACTGAAATATTTATTTAATCTCCGAAATTTCGAAATGAAATCTTTATTTAATGTACGAAATTTTGAACTGATTCTCTTTATTTAATCTCCGAAGGAATCACAAACTACTGAGGTCAGAAATGGCATCATGACATTTTCCACTGAGCAATCTAAAAAAAAAAAGCACACATATTTTACATAGATAAAACTCTTCGTAAGCTGCGGGCTGTACAGTTATTTGCATTTCTTTAAGAGATGTTCTGCCAGGAATTCCTTCAATGGGTCTATTGGAATATTTCCCAATCAATCCGAGGGCTCCAACTATAACTGGAATTTTTTATGTTCTCATGTGCCAGATTTTTTAGATTTCAGTTTCAAGGTCCTTGTATTTTGATAACTTTTTGAAGGTCTTCAAAGGTACATTGCAGCCTGAAGGGACTGGCATATCAATAAGGAGGCACATTTTGTCTTTGCGGTCTGTAATAACGATGACTGGGCGATTAGCTTTCATTGTTCTCTTTGTGTATATTGTGAAGTCCCATAGAATAGTCACAGGTCCTGTCTCCGTAAACTGTTCTAGGTGGTGTTCATACCAATGTCTTTCAGTTTCCTTAGAAGTTGCAGATATTGGCCCACTCTCTCTTGCCGTATTTTATATTCAGTGGGTGCCAGTACCGTTCAACCTGATACAAGATGGTCAATTGTTTCTTGATATTTATAACAGAATCTTTTTTTCAGTATGTTTGCTTGATAATTTCTAGTTAGCAAGCATTACATTGGTCCTGTGCAGCAAGAATAAAATCTTTGGTTTCAGCTTTTAACCCTGCACTACGTAGCCACTGATGGCTACGGTGTTTGTCTGCATCAGCTTCTTTTTCACGGGCAGAGTATTGACCGTGAAGCGTTTTTATCTTGCCATATGAATAAGGAGGCACATTTTGTCTTTGCGGTCTCTAATAACGATGACTGAGTGATTAGCTTTGATTTTTCTCACTATGTGTATCATTGTGGCAAAATTCAATGCATAAACGACTTATAGTTGTGGAACTAGCGAGGAATTTATTTAATCAGTCAGTTAAAGAATTGTTATGAAAGGTGTAAACTTACCGCGTTTGACTCAGAAATCAGTACACTTGCACTACAATTTTCGCCTTAATAAATTACTTCTGCTTTTAATTAAAACTGTATTTTTAAGCTGACATTATAAACAGACAACTAATGCAGTAATTGTATTGTTTTATAAAAGGTCCCTTTTATATTCGTATAAATCTTTTTCTTTAAATTCATAGATGTTTTGGATTCCTTTTGAAGTCTATTCTAGCGGGAAAATACCCACACAGACAACGTGGCAAAATTTTCGTGTGATACGTTTCGTCCTTGACGACTTCATTGGACTAAAGTGATGTTTAACGCTGATGCGACTGCACATGCGCACGAAGGAAAGAAGACACTGAGAATTTTAAATTTAATTAATTTTTTTTTTTTTTAAATATGTTTTAGTTATATTGTCTAACCGATTTCATTTAGTTTCTTATTGTTCATGCTTCCATCACTTTTGTTATTAAATATCCCATTTTGTGATAACAGGAGATCTGCCAAGAAAGGTGAAAAGTTGTAAGTACCTTTACGTCAATTCACGGTGGATGATATAGCGATTAAAGCACTTTCTATACATTTTCCACTTAGTAAATTGCTTTCTCTTTTAACCCTAGAACACTAACCATCAATTAAAGATACACTACAACTAACCATGAGTATATATATATATATATATATATATATATATATATATATATATATATATATATATATATATATATATATATATATATATATATATATAACAGTCTATTAACATCTATAGATATCTATTTGTATCTGTCTCATCTTATTCCTCTCCCTCTCTCTCGCTCTGTATATATATATATATATATATATATATATATATATATATATATATATATATCGATACCTTTTCATATATATATATATATATATATATATATATATATATATATATATATATATATATATATCGATGCCTTTTCGTATATATATATATATATATATATATATATATATATATGTTGAAACTTGACTAATGCATGGAATAATAATGCAACACAAAATGTACTTAGAACAAAATGTATTGAAACAAGAAAGTGTACACAATATTTACATATAGTCTTTTGTATATTCCTGGGAAGACCGTTCCTGGAGAATGTGTTGACTAAGTCGCAGTCGGGCAGTGTCTCTAGTTGAATCTCTTGATTCGCCTCTCCTGTCTTCCCGGTACCAACCATATTTATATAGTCGGTACTCCACTATGCAAATTAGGTGGCTCCTACCACAACAATATATATATATCGATACCTTTTCGTATCTATATTAGTTTGTTCATATCTAACAATTTTTCTCAGTCTGACATTATTCATATCTATCTATCTATCTATCTATATATATATATATATATATATATATATATATATATATATATATATATATATATATACATTTTGAAAATATCAAAAAAATATTAAATATAAATCTTTATTTGAAATATTTTACATGCAAGCACTTCAAACTTTGTTATTTGAGTGAACATTAATAGGAACTAAAAAAACATTATTTAGGTAAGAAAATCAGGTACTGAATATTCTAAGTAAAAATAGGAAAATTTCCGCTGGGTACTATATATATAGTGTTCTAGGTTTATATTATTAAGATTCATCAGAAAATTCAAATAGGAAAACCGTAACATTTTCACGGTTTCTAGCTATTATCATCATCATCATCATCATCATCATTATTATCATCATCATCATCATCATCATCATCATCATCATCATCATTATTATTATTATTATTATTATTATTGGTAGTAGTAGCATTAGTAGTAGTAGTAGATTTCGTAACTATTTATTGTTTCTCCATGTATTTGTTATTTGAAGCACTGAATAGTTTCATCTTACACGTTTGAAGACATAGGTCCAATTGCCAACCGTCTTTTGGACACGCACGTTTCACTCAGTTCTGAGAACAATTTTAGGTGCGAAAAGATGTTACGACTGTTGAAAAGCAAAAGTATATACATTTTTCTTATCTCTTATTATTGGAAAGCGCGAAGTAGAGAAGCCCGGCGAAAGGCTGATAATGAACCGTCGTCCGGCAGTAACTCTTTCAAAGAAAAGATAGCAAAGTGGTCGTCAATGCTGTCCGGATGGATAAGGACAAAAAGATGAATCTGGGAAGACTGATGAGAAGAGAACAACATGTGCCAATGGGAGGCGATGGTGGGCGAGGGTTCTTTCATGAGTATTAAACAGATGTTGGGTGCGATTGGAGAGTGATCTCGGGGTGGGGAGGTGATAAAATCGAGAAAGAAGTAAAATGTTAACCATAAACTGAATATGGGAAATAGTAGAGTTTAGCGTCCATCACAAAACCATATTCGAGCAGTGGATACATTATATCTATCTATCGCAATCTGTTCATATCTATCGATATCTGTGCGTATCTATCTCATCATATTCATACCTACCTTTCTATCTATCTATCTATCTATCCATTTATCTAGCTATCTAGTTATCTCTCTCTCTCTCTCTCTATATATATATATATATATATATATATATATAGCAGTCTGTTAACATCTACCTATTTGTATCTGTCTCATCTTATTCCTATCCCTGTCTCTCGCTCTCGCTCTCTCGCTATCTCTCTCTCTACTTATATATATATATATATATATATATATATATATATATATATATATATACCCAAGTATAGGATTTCGTATATACCAATCCTATACTTGGGTATATATATATATATATATATATATATATATATATATATATATATATATATATATATATATATATGTATATATATATATATATATATATATATACCCAAGTATAGGATTGGTATATACGGAATAAATTCTAATAACCAACAATTTCTTAAAAGAGTGCTCAATACAGAGCAATCGTCAGGCATCTAGCATGAAACAGACTGTCGCCTCTAAGTGTTGACTTCTATGTTCACTTTTATATTTACACACGCTCTATCTCTGATATTGAGCACTTTACCCCATAAATGTAGCACATCTTAAGACTATA
>OZ038485.1:39393129-39478129 GCA_964036315.1 Acanthosepion esculentum
CCTCCTGATCTAGTTTTCCTCTCTACTGTTCCCACTTTTTAAACTTATTCGCCGTTCTCTTGATGGTTCTTAAATGGGCTTTGAAGATGGAAACCAGAGTACGAATGTTGGTACCATTACTGAAAGACTGAATGATCTTTTTCCTCTCACCATTGCTCATTTGGGAAGACAGTGGAGCTGACACAAAAGGATTTTCACATGTTTTCTATCTAGCTGAATAAAATATGTTCAGTGATTCTTAAGACAAATGGTGCGTCGATGGCTAAATTTGATGTGTTATCTGAAAATCTGGAAGAAAGCAACTCAATTTGTGTATTGTTTTTTTGTTTGTTTTTTTAGATATTAAACATTTTGTGAGATGAACAATTTTGCTGTTCCAGGATTTAGAAAATTTTCCTATTACACTCGGTATGTTTACATGACAACTGGACTAATGTCCCCATCTTCTCTGTTATTGTCACTACACATCGATCCTTGTGACCTTCGATATTCTTCAGGTTTCCGTTGATCCAGGTGACGGTTACCCGACTCGACAGAAGCCGGGAAATGGCTTGAGAACAAAACGGCCAAAATGCTGTGACAATTACAAAAAAAAAAAAAGGATTCGGATATGTGTCCGACTGTAACTATTATAAATCAAGATAAACGCTATGCAAAAAATACAGACAGTTTTGCCTCTGGGCATTATGCGAGATTTGCGACTTTTATCGCAAAGCTAGCATAATCCCCACATCAAAAGGGACTTTACTTTTAATTTCACCTGGAGCTGATGCTGCCATCGATTGACTGACCCTATAATAAAAGTTCTGATAAAATCCAACTAAAGATAAATGGTGTAAGCAAATATTTGTGGAGATTCATAATCATTGCTTGAAAAATACATAAGAAAAATAACTCGATTAGTGAAAAGTTTAAATCCTTGACATTTTTCGTTAAAAAAAAATTCCTTGTATTTTTTAATCAATTCACCCTAAACAAGGCAATAACGCCACTAAGACGCAAAGGGTTAGTGAAAGTGAAACTGAAAGTGAAATAGATTTTAGAAGGAACCAGAAGCCCGACAATAATAGAAATTTCAGAGTTTAAACGGAAACGTTAAAAGTCTAAAATTGAAGTAGAATTTAGAAGGAACCGGAAACCCAATCCGTAACAGAAAACAAAGGATAAATATCCACTCCATTAACAAAAGGCAGGCGAGGAGTGTGAACCGGACGGTAGGTGAACCTATCAACTCCTATTATGGAAGAAATAAATAAAATAAAATAAAAAATAAATTGAAAAATAAATAGTAAAAATTTTAGTGTTTAGGTGGAAATGTTAGAAGTATAGAGTTGAGGTAGAATTTAGAAGCTGAAAAACCCAATCATAAACAGGAAAAACAGAGATAAACTCTTACTCCTGATCAAAAGACATAGGAGAAGTGTGAACGGGGCGATGGTTGAACTTATCTACTCCTGTTGTGGAAAAAAAAATTTTTTTAAATAAAATAAAAAATAAATATTAAAAATTTCAGATTTAGGCGGATGAAATAGAATTTCGAAAGATCAAGATACCCAATCCTAAAACGGAAACAAGGGATAAACCTCTACTCCTGTTCAAAAGACTGGGGTAGAGTGTGAACAGGACGATAGGTGAACCTATCTATTCTCATTGTGGGAAAAATAAAAAATAAAATTAAAAGAAAATACATTGTAATGTTTTCAGAGTTTAGGCGAAGGTGTTAGAAGTATAGAAACGAAGTAGACTTTAGAAGGAACATGAAACCCAATCCTAAATCGGAAACAAGTGATAAACCTGTCCAAAAGGCCGGAGAGGAGTGTGAACTGGATGATATGTGAACCTATCTACCCCTATTATATGTAGGATTTTAACTTCTGTTTCTACACCTCATGAGAAACAGAATGCTTTTCGAGGTTAATTAAATTCGAGGAAATTTTTGACCGCATCCGAAGGGAAACTATTCAATGTATATTCAGTGCTATTTTATACTTGTTTTTAATTCGTCGAAAATGTTTTGTTTTGGCCAGTTGTATAATCGGCAGATGACAGAAAATGGGATTTCTTTCATTATGTTACATGGGTGGTTGGAGGAAGTTTGTATGCAAAATCGGTTTCAATTGGTTTTCTTTGTGAAGATCTAAAATTGTATCTAAGAAGTCTATTTCTTTTTTGTCGATTTTAATATCAATTTCGAATACTATATCTTCGAAAACATTTTAATTTCTTTTCTGAATATATTTGTGGTTTTTTTTCTGTGGAATTTACTTTGGGTTATGATCCCGTTGTCTCTGTACAATCTTATATTACTTTGATAATAATTTTACACAGGATTAAAAGAATATTTATTCCGACTATTCGGAAATAATTACACCGTCATAGCTACCCATGGTTACGTCAAATGTTTTCGCAGTTCTTTTCTTTAACCATGTTGTTTTGCAAATGGATAGAAGTGATACTCGGCAATGTTTTATCATTTTTAGTTGATATGCTGTCATTTAGGGGCATTACTTTACCAGGAAGAAGTAATTATCTAATATAGATACATTAATATATGGACAGAAATATTCAATATTAAGTTGGGTGAATGCGTCACTTCTGTTGGTTGGTTGCTTTTGTTTAGCGGTATATCAACCTCTATGTGTTATTTAATAACGACATCTAAATATTTTAAACACAATTATATGGCTTCAATTAAATATTTTTTAAACTTAATGGTATGCCTTCAACTACAGATAAAATGTATTGTTGGTAATTCTACTGTAAATAGGTATTGTTGATAATTTTACTATAAATATGTGTTGTTAGTAATTTTTTATATAAAAATATATTACTATTATTTTTACTATAAATGTATTTTTATCCTTTTATAATGTTTTGTTTTTGTTTGTGGTGTACATTATTTGCATATAGCTGGGACACTAACAAGTGCTGCCACCCCGGGTTATGGTGGCTCTGGGAACAACAGCAATTAAGAGGTGAGTCTCCTCTCCTCAAAATCTATAATCTCGCGATCAGAGGCCTTGCTGCCGGATGTAGTTTATCGTCTTAACCAGGACTAACGTCAATTCTAACCAAACATGCACACTAATAAGCTCAACAAAAAGCGAAATATAAATAATAAAAGTATACTATGAGAAAATTAACACTGTGTTAATAACGAGATTACATCCAAACCAGTAGAAAAAACTCAAGATCAGTAAAAGATCTGGTAAAAGATCAGCATAAAACATACATAACTCCTTTTTTCTTTCTTTTCAACTACTTGCTTTATCTCTACCTGCTTTTCTTTTCCTCTTTTACTCTTTCCTTCTTTCTTCCTTCTCTTTTTTGTTTCTTTCTTCTCATCTTCTTATTACTTTTTTCTATTTTCCTTCATTTCGTCTTCTTGCTTCTTCTTTATTTTCTTTTTTGCTCGCCCTTCTCATTTTACATTGTTTCTCCTCCAACCGCTCTTCTTTGTCTGCCGCCCTCTCTTTCCTTTCTTCTTTCTCTTTTTTCATCTCCTCTACTTCGTTTCTTCCCCCTCATCCTACTCCTCTATATCAGTTTTGTTTAGCCGTCTTCTTTCTCTCGGATTTTTTTTTTTTTTTTGCTTACAACTTCTTGTCTGCTTCCTTCCATTTTTTGATTTCGCTCCTTTTTGTACAGATTCTGGATGTAAACTCCCAAATACTATTCAACTCTCTATCTAATCTTTCCTCTACATCTTCCCCTACAAGACACTCCGCCCTCTACTTTCATCCCGGCATTTTAAACAACCTCAGTCTTTTACGACTCCATTAGTGGCCAGGAATGTAAAAGTACCTCTTGATATCTTCTTGACCACGCCCAAATGACCAACATATGTCAATCAAGTTGACTTCCCCTTATGTTGACGGCACAAGCCACTTCATCATCAAACAACTATTGAACATTGTTTCGCATACACAAAAAAAGGGTTAACTTTATTCTTTTTCTTTCATGTGGGTTTTAGAGAGATCCCGTGAAAAGATTTTCTTCCTGACGTTTGAGATATTTAGTATATTTTCTTAAATGCACTTTTACGAATGATGTATTCTGACCTTTTCCAAAAAAAGTACTTTCTGCTATCGTTTCGCTATTATTAAATGACTTCCGGTTTTTTTTTTTTTTTGTTTTTTTTTTGCCATCCTTTTTCATTGTTATTGAGGATTTCTTTCCTGGTCAATTATGCTTATAGACTTGAAGTTTATATTAAAATTTCAAACCAACCAACTTTCATCCTCGCCCAGCCCTCTTCCTCTCTCTGTTCCCCGCCTCTCTCTATCCCTCTCCATCTCCATCCCTCTTACTCTCCCACATTCTCTCTTTCTCCCTCTCTATCTATATTTAATTTATTCACCCAACAGAATGACCAAGAATCACACAAGTTTTCTGAATGAGGTTGTTGCACGGACGTAAGACTAGTTCAGATTATAAGCATATATATATATATATATATATATATATATATATATATATATATATATATATATATATATATATATATATAATATAAAGGTGAACATTGAAGTCAACACTCAGAGGCGACAGGCTGTTTCATGCTGGACGCAATCGTCAGGTATGAAACAGCCTGTCGCCTCTGAGTGTTGACTTCAATGTTCACTTTTATATTTATATTTACATACGCTCTATCTCTGATATTGAGCACTTTATCCCATAAATATATCACACCTTAAAAATATATTTCTTCATATATATATATATATATATATATATATATATATATGTATGTATGTATATATATAATTTGTGTATGTAGGCAGAAAATTCTCTTTTATGCATGTCTGATTAATTACATTACAGACTTAATTATTTTTAACATAATCCGTTCATACTCACGGATAACTTTCCGTGTATTACAATCAAATGATGTAAGGAATGCGCTATAACTGTGAAAATTCCTTTTATTTCCCAAGTACTTTCTATCTCCTTCTAAGATCATCTTCAGGAATGCAAGTAGTAAGACGAAACTATGTGTTGCTATTTATTACTGATTTTTTCTTTTTTGTTTTTATATGCAACGGTTGACAGTTATGCTTAGCGTTCATTATAACGTGAAAAAATTATCCACTATGAAATTTTATATAACTATAAACTTGTTTGGTGTTGTTACACATATTTGAGTAGATGATCTATTTATATTAAACATTATATTTATTTTCGTCTACCTAACTGAATATTCGAGAACTCCTATTAAAAGAAAATATGCACCTTCCGGAGGATTCGAACCTGCATCCCCATCGTTAGATCCGACGCGCTTTCGACCGACTGGGCCACGCATATTTTTATTTCATAAGATTTCTGGAATATTCAGGCCGGTAGACAAAAATAAATATACTGTTTAAAATAAACAGAGTGTCTGCTCAAATATGGTTATCCAGTAAAAATAAAAATAAGGTTGAAAATGGTAATAAACGCTATCGGATTAATAAATGAAAAACCATTACTTCATTAAAAAATATACACACAGATACCCACACACACATCCACACACACACACACACATATATATATATATATATATATATATATATATATATATATATATATATATATAAAGTGAACATAGAAATCAACACTTAGAGGCGACAGAGTCTTTCATGCTAGATGTAATCGTCAGGCCACGAGTGCTGTTATTTTTGTCGGCTATTTATATATACGGGTCAGTGGTGCATTGTGGGTAGTCTATTTTGGCGGTTATTTTACCGGAAGTCGTTTACTACAACAATCAACCCCAAATTTGAACAAATGGCTTTAATTATCTTCCCAAACAAAAACAAAACTATTAAATAAGCTATATAAACAAATTTTTACTACGTTAATAAAAACACCGATCAAAATAAAAATAAATAAATAAATATATAAGATAAGAAATAAAAATTAAAAATAAAAATAAATACAAACAAGCAAAATAATTTAAACCAAATAAATAAATAAACAAACAAGTAAACGACTTCCGGTAAAATAACCGCCAAAATAGACTACCCCCAATGCACCACTGACCCGTATATATAAATATCCTAGAAAAATAACAGCACTCGTGGCCTAACTATTGCATCTAACATGAAACAGACTGTCGCCTCTAAGTGTTGACTTCTATGTTCACTTTTATATTCACACACGCTCTATCTCTGATATTGAGCACTTTATCCCATAAATATAGCACATCTTAAGACTATATTTCTTATATATATATATATATATATATATATATATATATATATATATATATATATATATATTGAGTGTGATATGTTGTTACCTGATATTAAAATATGCATCTGTCCCATTTATCCTTATAAAATGAAAAATATGTATTGTAAATTCAAACCAATTTTATATATTTCAAAATGTATAGACATTCAATCTTATAAACAAGACTCATATTATGACAATACGCAATTCAGCGACCGAGGGTAAGTTTTCTTATATGTACCGGGATTCTTCTAGAGATATGCAGTCATGGCTCTCCACAATTTCCGATTTTTGCTGCTCTAAGCATTGTTTCTCTTTTTATTACACCCTCCCAGTTTCTGGTCTGCTATATATTTACACATGCTCATCAGGTAGATTACTCACTTTTCCCCTCTGTACTGCCTTCAGAATATCTAGTGAGTGTTCATTTTTCCAAGCATTCTTTCCTCGTTATGTATTCAAGAATCCTAAATAGAAGTGTCTTTTTCCCACTTTCCTTAAACTTTCACGTTGCTTACATGTCGGTGTCTGTGTGTATATTTCCTAAAGAAGTAATGAATTTTCATTTATTAATCCAATAGATTTTATTACCACTTTAAACATTATTTTTATTTTTACTGGATACAAACTTATAAACTTATATAGGTTACAGATGTAAGAAAAACAAAATTTTTAGAAAGATTTTCTATAAATGAAACATTTCTAAAATAATTTCATTCATTTGTGAATAATTTCTGGAAGTTTCATCAAAATCCGACGACTATTTCATTTCTGCATGAATTTACAATGTGTTTTTCATCGCAACAAAAGACGCTAAAAATTTCTATACTAATCCATGGATACGAGCCAACGACGAAAGAAAAGCACAATTTTAAGCAAAATTTCGAACGTTCTGAAGAGGCTAAAAAATATAATTTAATAATCAAAAAATCATTTGGTCTTTCCTCTTCTTAACAGCATAAAGAGTTTGACGATGAAATTGTGTTTTCATTAAATCTGTAGTTATTCATTTTTATCATTATGATATGTCTAATGTTTCACGAATCTGCGGAGACACCTAGGTGTGTGAAAGGATTTTTTAATCCGACTTTATTTCTTATTACTATAAACGTTATTTTTATTTGGTAAACGTAATCAATGTAATTCATAAAGAGTTAATGGATTAGATTTATAATCCGACACTACTTCTCAATACATTACTGCACAGGATTCATATATATATATATATATATATATATATATATATATATATATATATATATATATATATATATATATATATTTAGGATTGGACATAGTCCGACAATTTATTTTAAAGACATTTATATATATTATGTTTAACGTTCTTTTTATAGATACAAGTATTTAAGCAAATGCTCTGTTTTATAATAAACAGTATTAAATAACATTTACCGGCCTGAATCTATAAAAAGAACGTTAAACATAATATATATAAATGTCTTTTTACATATATATATATATATATATATATATATATATATATATATATATATATATATATATATATATATATATATATATATATATAATATTAGTGATCAATATATATATATATATGTGTGTGTGTAATATTAGTGGTCAATATATATATATATATATATATTCCAATTTCAAAAAGAAATCGGAAAATATTTTCCGATTTCTTTTTGAATTTGTAAGTCTGATGAATGAGATTTTGATTACGATTCCAAGGTAATAAATTATAACCATGGAATATTAGTGTTTGAGACTTTTACATTATATATATATATATATGTCTATATTTCTGAGATGAGGTATTATGTACAGTATTTACATTATTCGGACTATTGTCCTCATCTTTGTCGCCATATTTGTTACGCTCCGGCCTTCTTCAGGTGGTTGGAATTTCGAATCGAACCCTTTATTTCGATCACTGGGGTAGACTGTTCTAGTTCCACGAGCCATGTTTGATGGATGTCAGTTATCAGTTATCTCCTGGTAATTTTTCACTCTGAAAGTTCTCCACTGCCTGAACCGGGTATTGAACTCACACTCTTTGGGTCTGTTACTG
The DNA here is from genome assembly GCA_964036315.1 of Acanthosepion esculentum. NCBI lineage: Eukaryota > Metazoa > Mollusca > Cephalopoda > Sepiida > Sepiidae > Acanthosepion > Acanthosepion esculentum. The sequence goes on from OZ038485.1 coordinate 39,401,399, forward strand.
GATCTAACCAACGCCTTTATCCACCGTACCATGTGTCCTTGAGGACATCTGGGTATGAATTTCTGAGTATTATAAACCTAATTTTTCAGCAACCATTTTTTACCAGTACTCATATTGCAATTTTGCTGTTATCATTGCATGTTTTTACCAGATCTCGTATTGCAACTTTTTGTTATCATTGCTGTTCTCTGGCACTCCTTATTACTGGTTCCCATATTGTATTTATTTCTATGCTTGGCCGACTCAGGAGATTTTTGTGGCCTAGCATATGTGCTGATTCCTTAAGTTTACGAATTTTCTATGGTGTTCCCTGTCTATGATCTCAACCTGATCCCACAGGGGACGGTGATCTCCCTTCTCTCTCCATATGTGGTCAGCCACGCCTGATTTTTCTACTTCCCCTCGCATTACAGCTTTCTGGTGTTCTTGAAGCCTTACCTTGAGGGGGCGGCCTGTTTCTCCTTTATATTCCTTTCCGCAGCTGCACGGGATAGCGTACACACAGTCTTTAGTCCCGTTCTCCTCTATGGGGGGTCTCACTCGAGAGAGATATCTGCGAAGTGTTGTCACGCTTTTGAATGTTGTCCTGATGTTATATGGACCGCAGATCCTTTGTATTTTCTCTGATAACCCCTTCACATAAGGCAGGCAGACTGTTTTCTGAGTGTTGTTGTTGTCCTCCTCCTCCTCCTCCTCCTCCTCTTGTACCCGCCTATCCCAGTTTTGGGGGGCTGCTGCCATGTACCCAGGGTAGTTGTTACGTTGTAGGGTACTACTTATACTGACCAATTCCTTATCTAATGTCTCTGGGTCGCCACTTATGACTTTTGCTCGGTGTTGTAAGCAACGGACGATCCCTTTCTTTACGCTGTATGGATGGTGGGAGTTGAAATTGAGGTACTGTCCAGTTAATGTTGGTTTACGGTATACGGATGTCTTGAACCCATGCTCTGTTCGAGATATTAGTACATCCAGGAATGGGAGTGTGTTGTTACTCTCTTTCTCCATTGTGAACTGTATCGATGGTCTGATTGAGTTCACATGGTCCAGTAGAACCTGGACATCTTCCTGGTGTCATCTACGTACCTTAACCATATAGTTGGCTTGAGAGATATGGATTCTAATGCCATTTCTTCAAAGTATTCCATGTATATATTCGCCATTGCTGGTGATAATGGCGAGCCCATTGCTAAGCCCTCATCCTGTCGATATATGTGTGATCCCAATCCGAAGTGTGTTGTTTGTGTACAGAAAGTCAACATCTCCATCAGATTATCTATTGCAATACTGGTCCGTTCTTCTAGGGAAGTGTCAGAGGTCAATCTATCTCTGACTACCGAGAGTGCCTCCTCCGTGGGTACCTTGGTGAACAAACTCACCACGTCCAAGCTCACCATCTGGTTGGATAGGATGGGAGCATCTTTGATTATTTCCACGAAGTGGGCTGAGTTTCGGACATATGATAACTGATAACTGACATCCATCAAACATGGCTCGTGGAACTAGAACAGTCTACCCCAGTGATCGAAATAAAGGGTTCGGTTCGAAATTCCAACCACCTGAAGAAGGCCGGAGCGTACAACGGCCGAAACGTTGTGACAAATATGGTGACAAAGATGAGGACAATAGTCCGAATAATGTAAATACTGTACTATATATATATATGAAAATATTTAAAATTATTTTTAATCCGATATTAGTTCATATTAGTACATGTTATTTTCTAGTGGGAAAATGTAAACAATTTCGGACGTTCTGAAAACGGTCAAAATATAATTTAATAATAATAATTAACACATCCTTTAGTTTTTCATCTTAATAATAACATTAGTTATTCATTTTTTTTTTTCATTATGGTATGCTCATTTTTATGGAATCTGTGGACAGGATATATATATATATATATATATATATATATATATATATATATATATATATATATATATATTGTCATCCGCCGACAGACTGTTTCACTGTATCACATCTCATCAGTGTGGTTAGACATCCGATTGCCTCAAGCCGGGGTCAGCGCCTCGTAGAGTGGAAAGGAAGTTTTTGCGTATTTATTCTTTGAATAAACACGCCAGGGCTCAATTCATAGAAGAGCTTTGCATCATCAGCAGTAGTAATCACTGTTTACAAATTCGCGCTTTCTCTCCAGAGTGCGCGACCGAAATTAATTTGGGGGGGCGTGTATATTGTAATCCACATTAAATAATGAATCTGGATTAAAAAATTATTTTATATATATATATTATTTTTTTCATTATGGTATGCTCATTGTTAGTGAATCTGTGGAGACACCTACATATATATCTGCTCAGGATATATATATATATATATATAATTAAAAATTATACATACATATACATACATATATATATATATATATATATATATATATATATATATATATATATATATATATATATATATATATATATATATATATATAAATTAATGGATTGGATTTATAATCAGTGTTCGAGTATACATGCCTGTTCTTTTAAATAGAGTAAATTTACGTCTACCTGTCTGTACATTCGACAGTCGCAATAAGGAAAATATGCTTCCTGCAGGTTTCGAAACTACATCCCGCCTCCTCGTAGAGAAGCCATTTTTAAGTCCGGCATGCTTCAGCCCTTTCAGGCACAGAAAGCCTCACAGTCAAAGTTCTAAAGGTGTCCATTTCTTAAATAGGATACGAAATTTAAAGAATTTGTACCGAGTATGAAGGCAACACCTGGAATGAGTACCTCGGCCGAAAGCTGACGAATATAAGAATGAAGGTAAGCATTTTTTTCTGAATAGCAAAATATATAATAATGATAATACTACATGTCAAAAATTCCGACAGAATAAATTATCTTTGATATAAATATGTTATAGGTCGAGCACTATTATTAACCTCCCCTATTAATTACGCTACCCCAACTACAATGTATATAAGAAGACACATAATCAAGAATTCGACCGCATTTTGGTCAGGAGCCAAATCGAACTATCAGCTCAATCAGATGCCTATTTACATTATTCGGACTATTGTCCTCATCTTTGTCGCCATATTTATTACAACGTTTCGGCCCTTCAGTATCTGTCTATATTTCTGAGATGAGGTATTATATACACTATTTACATTATTCGGACTATTGTCCTCATCTTTGTCGCCATATTTATTACAACGTTTCGGCCCTTCAGTATCTGTCTATATTTCTGACATGAGGTATTATGTTAGATAAATCATACATTTTAGATGCATCAAGGGTGGTCTTCAGTGATGCACTGTTCTCATCGCCGATTTCGGGTTTCGCATCATATCGGCTCCAACAGCAACCCCGACCTGATTCTAGGTGAATCAGGCCGCCTCCTTGAAAGCGTCGTGATACGCACCGCGACATCGCAAAAAACAGTAATCACGTATACTAGCAAGGCCGGACTTCGACTGTTCTTATTGACATATGTCAGTCAGCGTCAGCCAATGAAAACAGGGCTTTTCACACTCCTCTTCTATATAATGTTGTCTTATTACTACATCAGGTTTTTTTACTTCCGGATTTCATACCGAGGTGAGCTGGTATCTTTATTTCATTGTTTAAGTCCGTGTTTTACTTTTTAAATATTAATCACATAACTATACCAAATCCTTAACTATACCTTCACTCCTATCCTACCCTAAACTAATCTATATTTGCAGTTTCTCAAAATAAATTCGCTAATTTAACCATCCGGTCAAAAAAAAAAAAAACGAAAGAAAAAAACGTATACACGTTTTATCATTTACCGACTAAAATAATTCGATGGCCTACTAACAATAAATAACTAAATAATTATGCTATCTACTCAATTAAGTAACCTATACAAAAAAAATCCATCCCTCCCCACATATAACAATGCTTCTCAACACCTATCCATAACAGTTCGACTACCCTAACTTAATATATTGTCTTAATATTCCCTTATAACGTATAACACGTCTCCTAATTATGATTGAGATTACCCTTAATGTCCTCACTATTTATTCCATGGCTCTAATCCCTTAAGCCAAATCCATTTTGACGCAGTGAGAACCGCGTTGGTAATGTCCTTCAGCGCTCTCGCCCTAACCGCCACCACTATGCCTATTTTTGCTAGGGCTCTGCACAACGACTGTCCCGCAAAGCCCCTGCAATCAACTTCTACGGGGTCATAATATATCTTCCATGACTTTTGCCGACATTGTTCGACCAGTTCTTGGTATTCGGACCTCTTTCTCTCATTAGCAAGTGTAATATATTCCTCCCATGACACAGACAGTTCCCAAATAATGCCCTGTTTTGTGTTGTCGGAGTGCAGTATCAGATCCGGTCTTAGCGATGTTACGGTTATGTGTCTAGGGAACTTCAGCTGGGTCTCTAGGTCCGCTATCAACTGCCAATCGTCTGCGGAAGATAACAGGCTCGTTCTCTCTCTCCTCTGTTTCTGTACCTTCTCTCCAGCTTTTACGAAGTGAATCCGATTCAATTTCTTTCCTGGTTGATGCTTACCAGCCCTTATCGCTTTAGTCACCTCATTCGCAATTGCTTTGAGTGCTTGGTCGGAGCGCCAACGGTACCGACCATCACCCAAAGCTTTTGAGCAACTACTGAGGATGTGTTGTAAAGATCCTTTCCTTGCACATAGTTGACAATTGGGGGTCTCGCGCTTTCCCCATATATGCAGGTTAGTTGGGCTCGGTAGGACATCATATACTGACTTTATGAGAAATCGAATCTCACTAAAATCCGATCGCCAGCAATCTCACCATGTAATTCTTTTCTTTTCTACATTCTCCCATTTTGTCCAGGCTCCCTGCTGACTTAGACCGACCATTTTACAGTAACACATTTCTTCTACGCCCGAACGAACTTCTTCTTGAATGAGTTGGCGTCTTTCTTTGCCTTTGGCAATGTTGGTTTGCGTATAGGGGAAAAATCCCAACCCCGCTTTGCCTCTAGCTATTGACCCTAATATAGCTTTATGCCTAAGTCTCTCCTTCGCCACTCGCAACTCTCCTTAAGCATTTCGACAAACCCAGCCACCTTCTCAAATGATTGCTAACTGCTCTCTCTAACGTTTCCACGGTGGTAATCGGATCATCATAGATGAGGAATGGCCACAATATCCGGGGCAAAACTGCATGTTGGAAGAGCCATGCCTTAAAACGTCCTGGCAATCCAGATTTGTCCATCTTCGTCAGCCACTCCTCAAGATCTTTTATAGTCTGCTGGATAGCGGCTTTGTTCTTCAGACTACTGTTGAAAGTCTTGTCCAAGCTCTTAATGGGCTTTTCGCTCAGAGTAGGAATTGTTTCTCCTGCGATTGTAAAGCAGACTTTCTCCATGATCTTGCCTTTTTTCAATACTAATGACCTGGATTTTGCTGGCTTAAAATTCATTCTGGCCCAAGTCATATTTTCCTCGAGACCCTTTAAGAGCCACCTACCTCCCGTGACGGATGTCGTTGTCACGGTTAAATCGTCCATATAAGCCCTTATCGGTGGTTGGCGGACTCCAGATCTAGACAGGACCTCGACATTCCACCTCGGCTGCCTTTACAATAGCCAATCAAAATAGGACAGCCGACATTGTGCAACTTGTGATGATACCCTTTTCCAGGGTCTGCTATTCTGATGTTGCTGTACTTGAACAAGCTCCCAGCCGGAAATTATTATAGTAGTCCACAATGAGATCGCATACTGATGGAGGTACGTGATATCTATTTAGGGCTTCTTACACCAGTTTGTGTGGCATGAACCCGTAGGCGTTAGCGAGATCCAACCACAATACAGTTAGATCCCCTTTGGTTTCCTTCGCCTCTCTCAGGAGCTGTGTCAGGACTCCTGTATGCTCAAGGCAACCTGGCATACCGGCGACACCGCCCTTCTGGACTGATGTGTCAATGTAACTGTTCCCAAGAATGAAATTCGAAAGGCGTCTTGACAATAAACCGAAAAAGATCTTACTTTCGGTGTTAAGTAAGGAAATGATTCGAAATTGGTCCAACGATTTTGAACCTTCTTCCTTCGGGATCCATACCCCCTCAGCGAATCTCCATTGCTTCACAATCCTGCCTCTTCTCCAAATGGCTCTTAATAACTTCCACAAAATTTGTAGAATTCCCTTACACCGCTTGTACACAATGTAGGGTACCCCGCTCGGTCCTGGTGCTGAAGCGGATCTGGTGGCTCTCACAACTTCTTGAATTTCTTTCCATGTAGGTAATCGTGTGTCAAATTGAACCACTGGTGGCTCTTGAGGAATTAAGCGGGTATTTATACCCAGATCTTGCTCTTTTGCAGGGTCACTCATGGTCTTTCGAAGGTAGCTGTTCATTTATTCCTCCGAAACCTCAAATTTCCCATTGTGCCTATCCCCTAGCATTGTTCTTGCAAAGCCAAAAGGGTTGGAGAGGAAATTTGCCCGCTTTCTTGATCTTTCTTTCCTCCTCTTCCTATGACACTCCGCTCGCCGTAAATTTTTAATTTTCCTCTGAGTATTTCTCGGAGCTCCTCGAGGGGTTGACGCTCCTCTATTCTTGCCCTTTTATAAAGCCTCTTAAGGGATCTTATCTCTTTCGTTAAGTCTTTAATTTTATTCACCCTACGGTTGGCAGTGTAGGGTATCCTTGGCTGCCGTGGCTCGACGCAACCAAATCTCTCTGACGCCATGCTAGTTATTATTGTCGTCATAAAATTTAGTCGCTCATCCACGTCTCCCTTTGTAGCTGACTGGAGTATCTCGCATATGTCCGTGTCAAAGTCCTGCCAGGCTCCCTTGTTGTTCGCTGGGGGCCATTTAATCTTCTTTCGGGACTCCTTGCCCAGAGTGAGAGGAACTGAGGCTTGGAGAGACTTTGACTCCTGGTCCTGCACCTCCTCCGTTTTACCAGGGCTTGTATCTGCAGGTTGCTCTCGGTTTCCCCACTCAAGGCATTTCATCCGGCTTTGATGTATCTTTAAGCCGCGCTGATTCTTGCAAGTCTTACCGCATATGCATCTGTTCAAATACTTTGGGGCATTTCCGTTCGATTCCTTTAAATCCGCCCTGTTGGGGATCTCTTCTCTACACTATTTACATTATTCGTACTATTGTCCTCATCTTTGTCGCCGTATTTATTACAACGTTTCGGCCCTTCAGTATCTGTCTATATTTCTGAGATGAGGTATTATGTACACTATTTACATTATTCGGACTATTGTCCTCATCTTTGTCGCCATATTTATTACAACGTATCGGCCCTTCAGTATCTGTCTATATTTCTGAGATGAGGTATTATGTACACTATTTACATTATTCGGACTATTGTCCTCATATTTGTCGCCATATTACAACGTTTCGGCCCTTCAGTATCTGTCTATATTTCTGAGATGAGGTAAGGTGAGATTCGAACCCGGTTCTCATGGTCCGAATACGAACTCCACTATATTAGTATTAGTACACAACCTCGTTCGATCATTTCTGCTTGTGAAACGTATCTTAACGTAAACAATGACAACATATTAGGAAAATGGATTAAGTCCGTCAATTATTTAACATATTTTCTGTTTATACGCTATTTTTATAGATACAATTTACTTAAGTAAATGCTCTGTTTTTAATTAAAAAATGTTAATTACATTGACCAGCCTGGATGTTCGAGAAATATCGTAGATAATATGAGTTCTCCGACAGGAATCGAACCTATCTTCCTATACGAAAACCATCATTTAATCTGACGGGCTATCTATCTAATCTCAATCTGTTCATATCTATCTATCTATCTATCTATCTATCTATCTATCTATCTATCTCTCTAATCTCAGCCTTTTCATATCTATTATCTATCTATTTAATCTCAATCTGTTCATATCTATCTATCTATCTACTTCATCTCAGTCTGTTCATATCTATCTATTTATCTATTTAATCTCAGTCTACTCATATATATCTATTTATCTATCTATCTAGCTAGCTGTTCATATCTATCTATCTATCTATCCATTTAATCTCAGTCTACTCATATCTATCTATCTATCTATCTATCTATTTAATCTCAGTCTACTCATATCTATCTATTTATCTATCTAGCTAGCTAGATAGCTATCTAATCTCAGTCTGTTCATATCTCTATCTATCTCTATCTATTTCATCTTAGTCTCTTCATATCTATCTAATCTCAGTCTGTTCATATCTAGTTATCTATCTGTCTATCTATCTATCTTCACTTCTGCCCACTTTCTCTTCTACTTATATCACACACCTCATTCATCATGAGGCTTACTATCTTCATGTCGCGTTACAAAACCGATGCTTTATGCAGCTTTGTATTCTAATGATGTACTGTCCACGAGCAGATCTTCTTCTATGTGCCCGTCATAACTCTCCGCAACTTACTGTCGTTTGTAGATCTTGTTACTAAGTCTTTTTGCCATCCATTCACACAAGACCGTCAGGTAGATAGCCCTCTTCTCCCCTTGCCCCTTTGCCATCCTTCCCACTCACGTCCCGCAATCCATTCACACAACTCGTCAGGTGATTGTCTTGTTGCCTACTCCTGTGCTTTTTGCTTTCAATGTCCTGTGAGTCTCAAATTTTCCTAGCCTTCATTACGTATCCTAGAGATGTGTAGCAGACATAGTGAACCGGAACACGAGTTGAGTCGAGGGGCGGAAGTGGTGAACGAGACTTCCCTGCGTCTCGATGGCAGAGAGTTCGTCTGGATATAGCATGTAGGACTTTAATTTGAGAGAAAGCGAGTGATTTTTTAACCATATGATGTCTGCTGTCTTTTTTTTTCTGATTTTGCTTAGGTATCCTTTTTGTTTCCATTTTCATAAAACTCTTCGTTGATTACACCCTACATCCATAATATTCCCAGCATCCTTCTGTAGAATCGCATTTCTGTTGCTTCCAGTGTTCTCGTCATCTGTAAGAACTGCTCAGCAATTCCTGCCATATAGGAGGATCGATATTAAATTCAGCGTGCTTGTCTTTTTTCTTTACTTTTGCTACAAAGTTTTCCCAAAAGTATTGGCGCATGAGTGAATGTAACGACCCGACTGGAACTCGGCTCTCCCATTTCCAATTTCGAGACGTTATCCATTACACCACCCGCACATCCAAGCAACACCTGGTATTCCCAAGTGACCACCCATCTAGGTACCGAACAGGCTCGACGTTGCTTAGCTTCGTATGTTGACCGGTGTTTCAACGTGATATAGGCGTAAGCCTTTTACTTATTAAACTAGTCGAACGTTTTACTTCAGGCAATAGATAGATAGATAGATAGATAGATAGATAGATAGATAGATAGATAGATTCAAATAATATAATAAAAATGAGAGGGATAGAGAGATATAGATATGAACGAAATGTGTTAGTGAAAGAAATGAGTAGGCGGAAATAAAGAGTTAACAGGAAATTTGGAAAAAGATATGAGGAGAGTGAGCTAGAGAGGAAGAGGGGGAGAAAGGAGAAGAATGAGATAGTGATGGGGAGTGATCAGATCATATTGACTTAGAGAGGAAGGTATGACCAGAGATAGATAGATAGATAGATAGATAGATAGATAGATAGATAGATAGATAGATAGATAGATAGATAGATAGATAGATGTGCGAAATAGAAAGAGAAAAATAATATAACCAGTGAGAGAGATAGAGAAATATGGGCAGAATGAGATGCACAGTGAAAATGAGTAGGAGAAAATAAAAAGGAAATGAGGGAGAGAAAGAGAGAGAGAGAATGATATGAGGAGAGCTAGTGAGAAGGTGAGCAGAATGATATAGATAGCGGGAGGAAGGAAATGATTTGATCTAATTGACTTAGATAGATAGATAGATAGATAGATAGATAGATAGATAGATAGATAGATAGATAGATAGATAGATAGATAGAGTGAAAGATAGCTAGAGAGAGTGATAGATAGATAGATAGATAGATAGATAGATAGATAGATAGACAGATAGAGTGAAATATAGCTAGAGAGAGTGATAGATAGATAGATAGATAGATAGATAGATAGATAGATAGATAGATAGATAGAGTGAAAGATAGCTAGAGAGAGTGATTGATAGATAGATAGATAGATAGGTAGATAGATAGAGTGAAAGATAGCTAGAGAGATTGATAGATAGATAGATAGATAGAGTGAAAGATAGCTAGAGAGAGCGATAGATAGATAGATAGATAGATAGATAGATAGATAGCTAGCTAGAGAGAGTGATAGATAGATAGATAGATAGATAGATAGATAGATAGATAGATAGAGTGAAAGATAGCTAGAGAGAGTGATAGATAGATACATAGATAGATAGATAGATAGATAGATAGATAGATAGATAGATAGATAGATAGATAGGTAGAGTGAAAGATTACTAGAGAGAGTGATAGATAGATAGATAGATAGATAGATAGATAGATAGATAGATAGATAGATAGATAGATAGATAGAGTGAAAGATAGCTAGAGAGAGTGATAGATAGATAGATAGATAGATAGATAGATTTACTTACAGGCAAGTAGTCATTACATGTGGAACAGAAAACACATTTCTGTATTGTCGCCATTTTATATTCTTAATTTCACGCATGTGCTTTGTTTTTGATTTTGTTGACTGCGCATTATAGAAAGGTCAATTGAGCACCGTCTGTGTGAAAAAGAGCACCATGACACAATTCACTCCACCAGAAGTTTGAAAACGGTATGATGTACTGCTTGGCATTCGCGCCGGAAAGCTCTAATACGAACATTTCAAAATGTTTGGGCGTCAATCTGAGGACAGTACAGAGAATTTGGAAAGAGTTGGATGATATCTCCAGACAACATCATGGTGTTTGGAGTGATCACTAGTGATGGTGACATTATGCCTCCATTCATATTCCCACAGCGCCCCTGACTCAACACGAAGGCCGACATGAAGTGCCTTGGGAAGGTTGAAGCAGGAGAACCCAGACATGGCTGTTAGACAATTTCTGCAACCATATCACCCCATACATCTGGCCACCTAACTCCCCAGACTGCAACCCCCTTGATTATTATGTGTGGTGCGAGAGACCAACAAAACTCCCTGTAACAGCAACGATGAACTAAAGGCAAGGATTATGGCAGCATTCACCAACTTAAACAAGGAGACCGTTCAGAAGAGATGCAGGAGATTTCGAAGTCATTTGGAGGCCGTTGTTGAAGCCAATGGTGATTTCATTAAATAAATTTACTCCATTATTTCAAGATGTTTTTTGTTTAATTTGATAAATATATCTTCTTTATTTATTTTTTTTTCCTGCATTTAGACGACAATTTATACAAATCTTTGAAAACTTAGTTTTATGCTAGGATATATATATATATATATATATATATATATATATATATATATAGCTAAACTGGACAAACTTTGAAAACTTAGTGTTATGCTTCGATATTTCTATAGCTCTTTAAACTGGACAAACTTTGAAAACTCAGTTTTATGCTTGGGTATATATATATATATATATATATATATATATATATATATATATATATATATATAGCTCTTTAAACTGGACAACCTTTGAAAATTTAGTTTTATGCTTGGATATATATATATATATATATATATCTTTAAACTGGACAAAATTTGAAAACGTATTTTTATCCTTGGATATTTCTATAGCTCTTGAAACTGGACAAACTTTGAAAACTTAGTTTCATGCTTGGATATATATATATATATATATATATATATATATATATATATATATATATATATATATATATATATATATATATATATATATATATATATATATATATATATAGGTCTTTAAACTGGACAAACGTTGAAAACTTAGTTTCATGCTTGGATATTTCTATAGCTCTTTAAACTGGACAAACTTTGAAAACTTAGTTTTATGCTTGGATATTTCTATAGCTTTTTAAACTGGACAAACTTTGAAACTTAGTTTTATGCTTGGGTATATATATATATATATATATATATATATATATATATATATATATATATATATATATATATATATATATATATATGTATAGCTCTTTAAACTGGACAAACTTTGAAAACTTAGTTTTATGGTTGGATATATATATATATATATAGCTCTTTAAACTGGACAAAATTTGAAAACGTATTTTTATCCTTGGATATTTCTATAGCGCTTTAAACTAGACAAACTTTGAAAACTTAGTTTTATGCTTGGATATATATATATATATATATATATATATATATATATATATATATATATATATAGCTCTTTAAACTGGACACACTTTGAAAACATAGTTTTATGCTTGGATATTTCTTTAGCTTTTTAAACTGGATAAACTTTGAAAACTTAGCTTTATGCTTGGATATATATATATATATATATATATATATATATATATATATATATATATATATATATATAGCTCTTTAAACTGGACAAACTTTGAAAGCTTAGTTTTATGCTTGGATAGATATATATATATACATAGGTCTTTAAACTGGACAAACGTTGAAAACTTAGTTTTATGCTTGGATATATATATAGCTCTTTAAACTGGACAAACTTTGAAAACTTAGGTTTATGCTTGGATATTTCTATAGCTCTTAAAACTGGACAAAATTTGAAAACTTAGTTTTATGCTTGGACATATATATATATATAGCTCTTTAAACTGGACAAACTTTGAAAATTTAGTTTTATGCTTGTATATATATATATATATATATATATATATATATATATATATATATATATATATATATATATATATATATATAGCTCTTTAAACTTTGAAAACTTGGACAAACTTTGAAAACATAGTTTTATGCTTAGATATTTCTATAGCTCTTTAAACTGGACAAATTTGAAAACTTTGTTTTATGCTTGGATATTTCAATAGCTCTTTAAACTGAAACAAACTTTGAAAACTTAGTTTTATGCTTGGATATATATATATATATATATATATATATATATATATATATATATATATATATATATATATATATGTATAGCTCTTTAAACTGGACAAACTTTGAAAACTTAGTTTTATGGTTGGATATATATATATATATATAGCTCTTTAAACTGGACAAAATTTGAAAACGTATTTTTATCCTTGGATATTTCTATAGCGCTTTAAACTAGACAAACTTTGAAAACTTAGTTTTATGCTTGGATATATATATATATATATATATATATATATATATATATATATATATATATATAGCTCTTTAAACTGGACACACTTTGAAAACATAGTTTTATGCTTGGATATTTCTTTAGCTTTTTAAACTGGATAAACTTTGAAAACTTAGCTTTATGCTTGGATATATATATATATATATATATATATATATATATATATATATATATATATATATAGCTCTTTAAACTGGACAAACTTTGAAAGCTTAGTTTTATGCTTGGATAGATATATATATATACATAGGTCTTTAAACTGGACAAACGTTGAAAACTTAGTTTTATGCTTGGATATATATATAGCTCTTTAAACTGGACAAACTTTGAAAACTTAGGTTTATGCTTGGATATTTCTATAGCTCTTAAAACTGGACAAAATTTGAAAACTTAGTTTTATGCTTGGACATATATATATATATAGCTCTTTAAACTGGACAAACTTTGAAAATTTAGTTTTATGCTTGTATATATATATATATATATATATATATATATATATATATATATATATATATATATATATATATAGCTCTTTAAACTTTGAAAACTTGGACAAACTTTGAAAACATAGTTTTATGCTTAGATATTTCTATAGCTCTTTAAACTGGACAAATTTGAAAACTTTGTTTTATGCTTGGATATTTCAATAGCTCTTTAAACTGAAACAAACTTTGAAAACTTAGTTTTATGCTTGGATATATATATATATATATATATATATATATATATATATATATATATATATATATATATATATATATATATATATATATTGCTCTTTAAACTGGACAAACTTTGAAAACTTAGTTTTATGCTTGGATATATATATATATATATATATATAGCTCTTTAAACTGGACAAACTTTGAAAACTTAGTTTTATGCTTGGATATATATATATATATATATATATATATATATATATATATATATATATATATATATATATATTTATATATATAGCTGTTTAAACTGGACAAACTTTGAAAACTTAGTTTTATGCTTGGATATATATATAGCTGTTTAAACTGGACAAACTTTGAAAACTTATGCCACAAAGCTGGCAGGCAGAAGAAATATACATTTTACATACATGCATGCATTCATACATACATACATATATATACATATATAGAGACACACATAGCTACGCACGGTTACATACACCGTTTTTTTCCGTATGTAGGCGCGCGTGCGTGCGTGCTTGTGTGTGTGTGTGGGGGGGGGCGTCGAATCCCTTTTAGAAAACTAATCCTTCCAATAGGTCCCTTCCCTAAACATCGTCGCTTCTACAGACCCGCACCCTCCCAACACTTCTCTACTCGTTTCTTGTAACGTTGATGTCTTTGTTAGACCAATTCCCTGTCAGCACCAAGCTAGTACTTTGCCCTCGAGAACACCGGCAGGAATTCCTTGCTAGCACTGACCCCTGAAGGAATGGTCCCAGCCTGGAAGAAGATTGACAGAGGAAAACTTCTTGCGGTCTGGGATGGGGAAGATGCAGGAGGAGGGACAGCTAGAGCATCATTTTCAGCTTCTTCGAGTTTTTTGTGCGGATGGCGAAGTGAAGGCTGATCATTTGGGCGATTTTTTTTTCGGCGTATGTATTGTGGGTGGAGGATCGTTCATCTCTGAAAGAGGAGATGGGCATCTCAGACGAAAAATGGAATGTTGGCGTGGAAAGGGGAATGCAAACCTACTTATCCATTTAGAGTGATATCTTTTAGGATAGGTAAAACGGCTGATAAAGGGAAAGAACTTAAGGCTATATAAAGAAAATAACAAGGAAAAGAAAGAAAGAAAGAAAGAAAGAAAGAAAGAAAATAATAGTTTTAAGAAAAAATATTAAGCAGGGAAATTGAAGAAGAAAGGAAAAAATTCAAATAATAAAGAAAGAGAAATTAAATAAGTTTAATGAAGAAAAGAAAGAAATATTTAAAGGAAAAGATCCAAAGAAAATGTAAGATGCGATTAAACTGAAAGAAAGAAAGAAAAAAAGAAAGAACAAAGGAAGGAAGGAAGGAAGGGAGGAGGAAGGAAGGAAGGAAGGAAGGAAGGAAGGAAGGAAGGAAGGAAGGAAGGAAGGAAGGAAGGAAGGAAGGAAGGAAGGAAGGAAGGAAGGAAGGAAGGAAGGAAGCAAATAGGGTGAAAGGAAGGAAGATAGAAATAAATAAAAAAGAAAAGAATAGGAAAGAAAAGAAAATAATAGATTTAATAAAAAAAATATTAAGCAGGGAAAATGAAGGAAGGAATACAAATAATAAAGAAAGAAAACAAAATTAAAAAATTTAAATTATGCAAAGAAAAAAAAGAAAGAAATATTTAAAGGAAATAAAAAAAATCCAAAGAAAATAAAAGGATGCCAATAATAAAAAAAGAAGGAGAAATAAAGCGATTCAACTGAAAGAAAGAAAGAAAGAAAGAAAGAAAATAATATTTTTAACAAAAATATATTAAGCAAGAAAACTGAAGGAAGGAAAGAAGGAAGGAAGGAATTCAAATAATAAAAAAAGAGAAATTAAATAATTTAAATAAAGAAAAGGAAAAAATATTTAAAGGAAAAAAGGTCAAAAGAAAATGACAAATGCGATTAAATTGAAAGAAAGAAATAAAAAGGAAGGAAGGAAGGAAGGAAAGAAGGAAAAAGGGTAAACGGAAGGAAGATAGAAAGAAAGAAAAGAAAAGAAAGAAAAAGAAAATAATAGATTTAATAAAAAAATATATTAAGCAGGGAAACTGAAGGAAGGAATTCAAATAATAATGAAAGAAAGCGAAATTAAAAAATTTAAATTATGCAAAGAAAGAAAGAAAGAAAGAAAGAAAGAAAGAAAGAAAGAAAATAATCCAAAGAAAATGAAAGAATGCCAATAACGAAAAAGAAGGAGAAATAAAGCGATTCAACTGAAAGAAAGAAAGAAAGAAAGAAAGAAAGAAAGAAAGAAAGAAAGAAAAAAAGAAAATAATAGAAACAAAATTATATAAAGTAGGAAAATTGAAACAAGGAATATGAAGGAAAGAAAGAGGAAAGGGTGGAAGAAAGGAAAGAAGAAATTCAAATGATAAAAAAGAAAGATAAATTAAAGAATTTAAATTAAGCAAAGAAAGAAAAGAATATATTTAACAAATTGATATTAAGTAAGGAATTTGAAGAAAGAAGGAAGGAATTGAAAGTCTAAAGAAAGAAAGAGAAATGAAGCAATTTTTAATTAAGCAAAAAAAAGAAAGAAAGGAAGACAAATTTTAAGAAAGAAACAAATGCAAAAATGAAAAGGAAGACGAAAGGGTGCAAATACAGTTGAAACCAAAAAAGAGTTTATCAAATGGAGAGTAAACATTCGGTTCATAT
Organism: Acanthosepion esculentum; assembly: GCA_964036315.1. Classification (NCBI taxonomy): domain Eukaryota; kingdom Metazoa; phylum Mollusca; class Cephalopoda; order Sepiida; family Sepiidae; genus Acanthosepion; species Acanthosepion esculentum. Next base: position 39,417,940 of record OZ038485.1, read on the forward strand.
TTGCATTGGCCAGACTTTATAACCACGAATTCAATTTTACATATCAGAATTTAAGCGAACGAAGAACTCACGGAAATTTCTATTATTTTATGAGACTTTAAGTTTTTGTGGAGAAAAATACATTCATTAATATAAAAAGTTCAAAATAATTACCCCAAAATATATTCTTTCACGAATAAATTTTGATTGCAGCAACAAGTGAAATTTCGACATTCTTGATTGAAAGTTTATGTTCTAATGAAGGAAGGAAGGAAGGAAGGAAGGAAGGAAGGAAGGAAGGAAGGAAGGAAGGAGGGAAGGAAGAGGAAAAGATTCATCTACTTAATAAAGAAGAAGAAAATAACCAATGAAATCCAAATAATACAACTAACCATCAAGGATGGAGAAATGAACCAATCAAATTGAAAACAGACGAGAAAGAACAAGAACGAATGTCCATAATTTAAAGAAAGAAAGAAAGAAAGAAAGAAAGAAAGAAAGAAAGAAAGAATGAAAATATGTAATTAAAAAAGGAGAAATCAAACCAAGAAAATAAGAAAGAAGAAAAGAGAGCAGGAATGCGCATAATCGAATGGAAAAAAATAAATGAGCAAAAGAAAGAAAGAAAGAAAGAAAGAAAGAAAGAAAGAAAGAAAGAAAGAAAGAAAGAATGAAAATATGTAATTAAAAAAGAAGAAATCAAACCAAGAAAAGAAGAAAGAAAAGAGAGCAGGAATGCGCATAATCGAATGGAAAAAAATAAATGAGCAAAAGAAAGAAAATATGAAAGAAAGAAAGAAAGAAAGAAAGAAAAAAAGAAAGAAAGAAAGAAAGAAAGAAAAATATGTAATTAAAAAAGAAGAAATCAAACCAAGAAAAGAAGAAATAAGAAAAGAGAGCAGGAATGCGCATAATCGAATGGAAAAAAATAAATGAGCAAAAGAAAGAAAGAAAGAAAGAAAGAAAGAAAGAAAGAAAGAAAGAAAAATATGTAATTAAAAAAGAAGAAATCAAACCAAGAAAAGAAGAAAGAAGAAAAGAGAGCAGGAATGCGCATAATCGAATGGAAAAAAATAAATGAGCAAAAGAAAGAAAATATGAAAGAAAGAAAGAAAGAAAGAAAGAAAGAAAGAAAGAAAAAAAGAAAGAAAGAAAGAAAGAAAAATATGTAATTAAAAAAGAAGAAATCAAACCAAGAAAAGAAGAAAGAAGAAAAGAGAGCAGGAATGCGCATAATCGAATGGAAAAAAATAAATGAGCAAAAGAAAGAAAGAAAGAAAGAAAGAAAGAAGGAAAGAAAGAAAGAAAGAAGAATACATGTGATTAAAAAGAATGAAAAATAAACCATTAAAATGAAAAGCAAGCAAGAAAAAACACTAATTAAGAAGAAAGAATATCGGGTAAATTAAAAGAAAGAAAGAAATTAAAAAAGAAGAAAAGAAAAAAGGAAGGGAGGAAATAAAGAAAGATGGGGGGGGGAGTGAACAGAGGAATGAAAGAAAGTGAAGGAACGAACGAATGAATGAAAGAAGGAAAAAAGGCAGGGTCGGAAAGAAGACCCTGGCAAATGAACTCTCTTTATAAATTCCATTATCTACCCCAAGTCTGCCGCTTCCATTTTTTTTACTGCTTTTATACCCTTGTCGGAAATCATTTGGGAGACGGTTAATAACCCGTAATCTTTACTTTTATCTCTTGTCCTGAATTGTGCCCCTCTTTCCAAAATCATTGAAAATAGGAGTGGTTATTTCGGTGTACTGTTGGCTAAAGGGGGCAATCAGATTGATGATAATATTCCCCATTTCTACGATAGGTGCCGATGTTGACCGCATATCAAAAGTCTTCATGGTGCCACCATGTTTTTTGTCATCTGCTTGACTTATTCACTACCTCATTTTGGAACAACTGTGATATACGTCTTTATTTTATTTATTTATTTATTTATTTTTTAATTTGAGAGACACGACCTAAGGTCGCATTTAATGGTGGGTCATACAAAAATTGTACGGTTTCCCTTATGCTTGCTGCAAACATCAGGTTATAACCTTGACTCCTTTTATTTCTATAGGAAGGTGCCGCCGCGAATAAGGACACCCGGGAAACAGGTTTAGTATAACTATTGGTTTCTAGTTCAGAAGAACCAAGTTTTGCAAGTGCTGGAATTTCTCCAAAAATAAAAGGCTGACTGGAAGTGACGATTTCAGAAACACACAAGAAGGTATACAGGTTGTCTTTTCCCCTTATATATATATATATATATATATATATATATATATATATATATATATATATATATATATATATACATATATATACAGTGTAACCCAGATATAAGAGAGTTGTCGGGACCGGAGAAGAAGTCTCTTATATTCGGGATTCTCTTATATCCGGGTTTGGTCGATTATATATACATTAACACAGGCTCTAATTTGGGACCAGAGAAAATCTCTCTTATATCCAGGTTTCTCTTATATCCGGGTTACACTGTATATATATATATATATATATATATATATATATATATATATATATATATATATATATATATATATATATATATGATTACATCGCTATATAGGAATTGCTATGTTTCAAAAACAGAAGCCAAAATCTCCCAATTCAATTTTAAAATTTAAATTAATGTAACTAGTTCTGTTTCATCCTCAAGCGAATGTTGGAATAACTGATTTTGAAATTTACGGAGCTTTAAAGCATATACATTCATAATATTAGTTTCTATGGATATGGAGAAAATACATCATTTTAATAAGGTGTGGTAGGGTATTCATTTTCACTGACAACTATTGTATGAACATATTAGTTATCTCTTCGAATGTAACTATTCATGACCCATTCACTCATTACAATTCGCACACTAAAAAAAATTAAAAATTCATCCGTCACCAATGAATCCACCATATACCATAATGCCGTATCCTCTCATGGAGACCTACAAATACTTAATCATATTAACCCCACTTACAATAGTGTCCAAAGTATTTATGAGGATTGGGACATACCCATTAGTGTTCATAGGTACGGTATATAACATTTTTAATTAGTCAAGCATTGAAAATAGCGATTTGTGAATATACCGCTATATGATTGTAAGTAAATATATATCCATAAACTTTTATTAATGACTTATTAATAGTCAATTGGTATTTTAATTATGTTCGAGAGAAAAAAAACAATATATATGTATTTAGACATTAGGTAGTTATCAATTTATTTTTTACACGATAATAAATTTCATGGGCCACAGAAAAATTCTGATTTCAAAGTGGGCCATGAGCTAAATAAGGTTGGGAACCATTGATATAGACTTAAAAAATAATTCTACCAGATGTTTCGAGTGTTCTAGAATTTTTATTACATTGATAATTGAAAGAAATCAAAAAGAAAATAATCAATTGACAGTATCAATTCAATGAGTCGTTATATATTTTCCCACTTTAGTTTGCCGTAGCGTTTTCTTTTGTTTAATAAATTTTCTTAAAATAATTAGAAAAAAACTGATTTTTTGCGATTCTCTACTTTATAACATAAAATATGATAAAAAAAAACAGAAATAAATGCCAAATATTCATTTGTTTTAAAACAAAAAAAAAGAAAAACGAATACATGAAATGGGTAAAAAAAATTTTTTAAATATTTTTTTATATTCCTTATAATATAAAAATATTAATTCTATTAAGTTTCGTTGGAGAGCCGAGTTCAAATCCCAGTCGAATCCATTACATTCACTTATGTGCTAATACCCTTGGGAAAGGTATGAATCCTCTTCTTCTCACCCCGGCTATGGGTAAATAGCAGGACAGATCGGGTTCTATAGCCTTGGATGGCAACTGGTTTACCGTAGAAAGAAGTGGCAACCTATTACGGGAAAGAAATCTCCCTCGTCAGCCATGTATTGAAAGATACATGATCGCCTAAACGTGTATCACGCATGATTGACTGAATGTCTTATAAAATAAAATAAAAAATATTCCTAAGTCTAAAAACTATTATTTTTTATATAAATGGAACAGGTTTCTGTATTTTGTTAGTTTTATTCTTCCATATTTCATTAAATTTGAGGAAGGTTTTTTTTTTTTTTAAGTTTTATTCTTCCATATTTCATTAAATTTGAGGAAGGTTTTTTTTTTTTTTAAGTTGGTGTCACGAGAATAACTTTTAATTTTACTATCCGATTTATGAACTTGTTGATTGGGGAAATATACCGTGCAGTATTCAAATATATTATATTTAAAGCGTAAAGTAAGTAATATTTTCCCTAAATTCTGTTAATAAATCCTTAATTTTACCCATTCTTAATAAGACTTTGTCAATTTTCTCCAGTTCGTTGTTTTTGTTTTGTCTTTCTTTTAGTATCGCACTTTCGTTTGTTTAATAAATTTTCTTAAAATGATTAAAATGACCCGATTTGTTTCAGTTTTCATGAAAGAAAATAGTTAATATATATATATATATATATATATATATATATATATATATATATATATATATATATATATATATATATAAAAGATAATCCTAAGGAGCCAGGCAAACCTACCTAGGCTTCACCTAAACGGATCTTCAGGGTAAAAAGCAGACTTTACCCTGGAGATCCGTTTAGGTGAAACCTAGGTAGGTTTGCCTGGCTCCTTAGGATTATCTTATATATATATATATATATATATATATATATATATATATATATATATATATATATATATATATATATATATATGAGATAATCCTAAGGAGCCAGGGCGATGACTATCCGTTTAGGTGAAACTTAGGTATCTTTGCCTGGCTCCTTAGGATTATCTTAGGTTTTGCTCTACTTAGTGTATTGAGCACTTTACGTAGTTGTCTTTTTACTCGTTTTGGGCTTTGGGTGGGTGGGGGGACTTGGAGCTTGAACACGGGACGATAGGTTTCGCCTAGTTTTAATGTTCTTGGTTTTTTCTTTTTTTTAATTCCCATTTTTCCTCGGGTACCTATTTGTTCCATTGCAAGTCGAGCTATCCGAGTTTTTTTTTTCCAAACGAGTACTACCATTTATATATATAGATAAATAGATAGATAATATCAGTGGTAAATATACACATACATATGCAATCATATATCTAAAATATAAATATATATACATACATACATACACATACATATATGTAGAAAAAATTCCAAGAGGATAGAATCATGGTAGAACTCAATAATAAATGCCAAATAGTTAAAAAAAAAAAAAAAAGAAGAAATGCAATAGATAAAAAGTATGACTTCATTTTATTATTTTAAAAAATATTTTTAAATATATATTATTTTTTACAGTAAGGTTCACTCTTTACAAGGCCCGGGGTCCACTCAAGATAGAGGGTTACTTTTGGAAGCTATTTGTGTGTATAGGAGGGGAAGATAACAGTTAGCCCTAGCCTTGAACAGGTTAAGATTGTAGTGATTGGGGAAACATCTTCTTGGGAGTCGGTTTCACAAAAAGAAGCTGCTCGAGTGGAACTTATCTCACCGGTGGAATACGGAGGGAACGTGGATGGTTTGTTACTATGTAAGTGGCACGGCGGGTCCTAGCTGTGAACGTTTCAATTAGCGGGATTAGGGAATGTCGTTCTATTAAGATGAAAAATATTGTATTCATTTTCATAAAGAAATAATTGTATTTATAGAATAAAAATATTCTTACCTCATTGGTTATAGAAGTTTAAAAATGATTATTTTTCAACATGAATGAAACCAGTTTCTGTATTTTGGTAATTTGCGGCTTTCGTATTTAATTACACCCTTGTGCAAACTAATTGAAACAAGACGAATAATTCCGTTATTTACTTTTTTTTGTATTTTTCGAATGAAACATGATCCAGTCCACATGTTAGTATTTCATATGTCTATTCCGCGAAGTCGTTCCTTGCAGATTGACCACAGATTCACGATTGGATTAAAATCAGGAGAGTTTCGGGCCAGTCTATAGTACTTTGATTTGTCACTGGTAATGCTTGCCAGTGTGTTCGTGCAGCGTTACAATTTTCGTATCCTTCCTTGGAGTAACGTCCATCGCAGACAGTGGATCATAGGACAGCTAATCGACAGTCAAGACAATAGTGTCTGGGCGTGATAAAAATCTGATGCAATCACAGATGGCGCAATATTTTTCAAGCCCAAACTAATTTCATCATACACCCCGAAAACAGATTTATATTACTGCACACCACTGCAAATGACCTAATCTGAGGAAAAAATCGATTACAGCTTGTCACTCCAATGGGTCTCAAACTGGCCGTATGGTGAACGAAAGCAAACTAAAGCGGTTGTTTCAATTAATTTGCACAAGGGTGTAAACAAATTGGGAGTTGCGAAGATAACTGCTACTTTCTAAACTATGAACTTGACATGTGGAATATACATTTTCTGTGTTCAAAGGTGTTTTTCGCTGTATTTTAAGCGTAAGCAATCTTCTAGGAATTTGTTAATTAAGCCATAATTTTACAAATATTCTTTAAAACAAATATTGGAGAGAGACTCGGTATTTAAGAGATTTTTAGAGAGCCTTAAATTTTCTATCATCATGCGTAAAATTATTTTTCTTTTTTTTATATAGATCACCTTCAGGCTATTATATTTCAAATAAAATCAAAGTAATACTAAAACGGTAATATTCAAAGTGTCTCTTTCTAATTCTCCTTCTTTCTGCGTGTCCCATCAGGACATTGGCGATCATGGTTCTCCACAATTTCCTGCCTTTTGTATCTTTTAATAAATTTCACCTTTTTGTTATCTCTCCTAAACATTGGTCCGCCATCTATTTGCTAAACTTCGCTAGGTAGATTATACATTGTTTGCAACCGTGCCTCTTGTCTTCAGCCTGCCTTTTGAGTATCAGATTTTCAAAGCTATATTTATAGTCCTGGGTATGACGATAAACTACATCCGGCAGCAAGGCATCTAATTGGGAGATTGGAGGTTTTGAAGAGCGTGGAACCGCCTCTTAATTGCTGTTGTTCCCAGGTCCACCCTGACCCAAGGTGGTAGCACCTATTAGGGCCCCAGCAATGGGTAAATAGTGAACCCCCAAACACTATAAAAGCATTCAAATACATTCTATAGTAAAAGAATATTAGCAATACATCTTATATATAAAGTATAGCGTATGTATGTGTGTTTGTGCATGTGTGTGCAACTTTGCACCCACTGGCCCAATTTCAATGATTCATACCCCTTTCAAAAGCCCTAGAAAAGTTAGACTCATGGAACGATTTTCGTTGATCTCAGATTCAAGGTTACCAGATTATGTGAGGTTAAAAATATATAAATATATATTATACTAGCCATTATCGTTGCTTCTATGATTCAAGGGGAGTAACTCTTATTTTCCTTTTACATCCAAAATTGTAGTGCACGTTTTATTAAAAAGTATCTTAAAATCCGCCCTAAACTACAGAAGAACTCCAAATTGATCACTGCATTTAAGTATTGAATTAATGTTTAAGCTTACCTTTTAAAAGTTCAACGATAATTCTACTGTTGACACTTAATTTAAAGACGATTTGATGTACGTAGGTCCTTACTTTCCGTACAAACAATTATTTCTATTTCATGGGTGTCAGAACAGGGACAATTTATAAGATAAAATTAATAAGGTGTAAAGATGGGAAAATAGAAATTAGAATTAGTTATAGATTCAACATTTGAAGAGTGAGAGAAACATAATATCTAATTAAGTAAAACCTATATTATGGAATATAATATATTTCTCCGTATTTATTTTGGGATGTATTTTTAACACTTTCCTTGGACGGATCTCAGCGAGTCTGTGATTGGGTGCTTAATAAGAAGGATGCCATGGTGGGCGAGAAAAGTCGAAAAATGTCGACCAGTGTATACGGATTGAGGTGTGTGCGGTTGAGTGCCCAGTACTCACTATTACATGAGCGTAGCGAATGCACTTGCAGGAGCAAAGCGACCGCATTCGCGAGTTTGCGAACGACCGACTAGTATTATATAAAAAAATTACCAACGATACATATTCATAATAGAATTACCAACAATACATTTTTAAAAGAAATATTACCAACAAAACATTTTATCTATAGTTGAAGCCATAAAACTATATTCAAAATACTTAGATTTCGGCATTAAATAACATATAGAGGTGTTGATATGCCGCTAAACAAAATCAAACCACCAACAAGCCGTATTTCCTTAATATGGCCTCAGAAATTTCAATTCTCTGTTCCTGATGTTAAGTTACAGTGTCCTTTTTGTTTCAGTCTTCGCTAAAACTTTGTCGTTGCTCACATGTTGGGTTTATGGTGCTCTCGGTATCCTTCTGAAGAAATAGGTTTCTTTTATTTCAAGTCTCTTTTTCATCTGTGAGGAAATTGCCCAGCATTCACTGCCATATAAGAGGACTGATATTACATAACAGTCCAGTAGTCTTTGCTTCTAACGTTGGGTTTCAGATATGTCTTTCCTCGCGATCAGTCCATTATTGATAGGATATTGGCAGGGTAAGTAATTAACTAACGATAGAACTACGAAAGAAGTAGAATCATAGTATAATATTTACTGAATTAATGTTGGATATATATATATATATATATATATATATATATATATATATATATATATATATATATATATATGTGTGTGTGTGTGTGTGTGTGTGTGTGTGTGTGTGTGTGTGTGTAAAAAATTATATGTAAATTTAAATTCATTTTTTCATCCTTGGAAGTGAGGTCTGATGATCTAGGGAAAAAGAAACTCCCTGGGGAAATAAATTATAACCATGAACCCTTAAAGTTTTCTGTTTTCATTAAATTAAATTAATCGCTCCCATTTAACATTGAGCTCTCCAGATTTCATCCTCGTTGGGATTATCTATACGGATTACCAAGATTTTCATTACTTAAATCATATATATATATATATATATATATATATATATATATATATATATATATATATATATAAGGGGGAGATTATTTTATTCTATGCGTTTTACGTTTTCTATTTGCTTTAGACGATGACGTTATATGCATTATGTTAAATCTTTGGCTACACTAAATAAATTCGTACTGGGTATGACGATAAACTACACCCGGCAGCAAGGACTGAGATCGGGAGGTTTTGGGGAGCATAGAACTATCTCTTAATCGACGTTGTTCCCAGTTCCACCCTGACCGGAGTGGTAATTGAGTCTTAGCTATGGGCAAATAGATAAAGCACAGTAGATAAAGGCGTTAGTTAGATCCAGTGACAGGACACAAAGAGTGTGTGTTCAATACCGGGTTAAGGCAGTGGAGAACTTGGAGAGGGGAATTAACAGGAGATAACTGACAACTGACATCCATTAAACATGGCACGTGGAACTAGAACCGTCTACCCCAGTGAGCGAAATAAAGGGTTCAGTTCGACATTCCTACCACCTGAAGAAGGCCGGAGCGTACAACGGCCGAAATGTTGTGATAAATATGTCGACAAAGATGAAGACAATAGTCCGAATAATGTAAATTGTGCAGCAGGACGCTTCCATAGTAAAAACAATTACCTGCATTACATTATTGGAAAAGGAAGTGAAAAATTACCAGCAATGCATTTTTGAAAAAAAATAACCAAAGCTCCCAAGAAAGATCATTTTTGATATTTAATGACGCTGTAAGTTGTTTATATGCTGTCAAATAAACCAAACTAGACCAAAGCAAGCTAAATAAATTTGCAAGATTTCCCTCTGTGCTGATGTAATATATTCAGCAACTTAACTTGATTAGTGTGATCCAAAGTACAAGCCTCATATTCACTGAAAAGAGGTGTTTAAATATAAATACACGCGGTTGAATGAAAGCAGTACACGTCACTATTGCCCTGCATATATCATGGTTACGCTGTCTTCGGCCAGAGAATGCTTATAAGACGACCAATAAATATTCGTCTAAGTAGAGACACGCACACGCGGGCAAGGCCACACAACTTGACAGACGTAAAGCAAAAGAGATAAAATTCGACATTACGAGCGCGCAGCGTCTATAAGGTGGGTAATTGAGTGCTATAAACTACTGTGTTGAAATCAGGGAATCTCAGCCCTTTTTTGAACTCTCCATTCTTAGTCAGACTGAATAAAGCAAGAATACACAGACGTACGCACATAAGTATGTATCGTCCACCACGAAGATCATAGACCCTAACAAAAAAATCTCTATTATTACATTGCACCTTTTTCCATCAAATGGTGATATCAATGGTTTCCTTATAAGGATACATTCTCTATTTATTGACCGAACTGCTTTTTGAAATTTTTAAAAATGAAAAAAAATTTTTTTTTAATTTTAAAATTTAAAATTTTTTACATTTTTAAATTTTTCAAATTTTTCAAATATGTAAATGTTTTTTTTTTTAATTTTTAAATTTTAAAAAAAAATTTTTTTTAAAATTTTTCTATTAAAACAATTTCAGAAATGTTTTCAGAAAAATAGGTTTTGTTTTTTTTTTTGTTTTTTACTAATATTCACATAATACGAGGCTCTGGAGCCACTCAATGTAGAGAGTTCCTCAGTGGAGGTATATTAGCGTACGAAAGGACAAGCGTTAGGAGTATAGAGCTGAAGTAGACCTCAGAGAGAACCGGAAACCCAATCATACATAGGAAACAAGGTATAAAACTCTATTCTTGTTTAAAAGACAGGAGAGGAGTTTGAACTGGACGATAGGCGAAGCTACTCTCAAGTTCAGTAGCTGTTATTGATCTTTCCAGTAATGATAGGTTATTTCCTTCCGAACCTTTTTTTATTTCCAGACGTGTGGAATGTCAAATTCTTGAGTATTTTCTCTTCGTGTTACATATGATATACATTTTAGTTGTTGCTAGTGTTGACAGTCCACAAGTGATCGGGTTTATGTAATTTGGCGCAGTTCTTTGTAATTCTGTAGCGCCAGAAGTTCGAAGAAGCGTGGTCTTCACTAAGACTCATGGGCTTCACTCGCTCAAAGCCAATTTTTAACCATTGATCTTGAATAGCAGTTGTACACAGGAGACAGGTTAGGTATTTCTGACCTAGTTTGGCGCCAAGCACATCTATATGAAAGAGGCTATTTAAGAACATGACTCGAGTTTAGAAAAAAATTATCTTAATTTGGCTGCTTTTAACATTTACACTTATCAAGCAAAAAATATGCTATTAGATTGTTCAGAAAATAATGTCCGATATTAGAATCAACTTTCGTTCTTGAATTAATGTTTTCTGTGGAAAATGAAAATTTTAAAAAAGGTTTAAATTGAAATTTTACAAAAGAAAAATCTTTCTTGAAGTTTTTATTTTAGGTTTAAATTCAAGCTAATAGATTAAATTTAATATTTCTAATAAGCAAAATACTTTGCTGTATTTCAAAACTAATTTAAATTGACTTGAAGGATTTTTTTTTTTTCTAAAATAACTGATTAGCGCCCTTTTTTTTAGTCGTCTTTCATCGCAATGTAAATATCGTTATTAAAAAATCTTCCAAAAATAAAGTAATTTTCTGAAAATTTATTTGAGGAATATTATTTGATTTAAAGTATAATTAATCTGATTTAAAACAAATATTATTTAATATTTAAAATATCACGGAAATGCATTTTTTTAACCCGACACTAGCTGTGTTTTTAACCAGAAGCTGTGATGACATGCTGACAGCGTAATAACAGATTTAATATTGTTCTACGGAGACTTTATCTGTAAAAAATAGTTGAAGAAAATCATGTTCGCCCCTTTTTTATATAATTTTACTCAGTAATCTTTAACATTTAGGAAAATAGTGTCCCTAATCTTTTAAAACTCCGTAATGATTTATTGAATTTTAAAAAATTTAGCTTTAAATTTGCTATAGTTATCGCACTTATTTTCTGACAGTATCGTGTTTAGTTGACCGTACTTTTAAGCTTTTTTCATTTATGATTAGTAAATATAGTTTTCATTTAACAATAATACCAGCTAAAAGGTTGAAATTAATACAAAATTTTAAGATTTAAAACTTAAATTTTTCTAATTATTTTTTTCAAAAATAAAAACAATTCCTGTAAAAATTCATTGAACATTTTTTTCTTAAGACACGAGTGTCCTTAATATATCTTACTTATAAAAATAACTAAAATCTTTTCTAATTAAAAATGTCATAGTTTTATTGCATTTTATATTTGACGATTCAGAACAGATTTTCCTTAAATGGTGTTTCTGTTTGACAAAAGTAGGAGTAACATATGTAAAAAAAAAAAAAAATTATCAAGATTTTCTAAAAATCAAAAATTTGAAATATGATTTCTTATATTTGTAAATAAGTCCGTAAAGTTTAATAAACATGCGACAATTATTTGATTTTTGTAGGAATTACCAAAACAATGTGTTTTTTTACCGCAAAAAAAGACGTTAATTTCCTAATATTAATCTGCAACTTCTACGGAAAGGAAACTGCAAGAAATTTGTATGAACACCACCCCAGGCCCGCTGATGTAGATAAGACCCATAGAAATTTTATGGGATTTTCCAATGCACACAGACAAAACAATCAAAGCTAATCGCCCAGACATCATGATTAGAAACTGCAAAGACCAAATGTACCTTCTAATTGACAGGCAGTCCCTGCAGACTGCAATGTACCTTTGAATATCTTCAAAAGGTATTAAAATACAAGGATCTTGAAATCGAAATCTCAAAAACGTGGTACATGAGGACATCAACAATTCCAGTTGTATTTGGAGCCCTAGCAATGATTGGAAAAGACACATTGAAGGGATTCCTGGAAGCCCATGCCTTAAAGGAAAACAGAAAAATGTTCTCATGAATACAGCCCTTACGAAGGGCATTATCTACATAAAATATGTTTTTTGTTTTGTTTTGTTTTTTCCAGAATTGCTCAGTGGAAAATGTCATGATGCCATTTCTGACCTTAGGTCTCTGGTCGGGACCCGGAAAGAAACGAGTATACAACAGAAATTAAAAAGAAATAAAATAATAATAATAATAATAATAATAATAATAATAATAATAATAATTCTCTTGTGAGAATGCTGTGCACTAATAAAATTGAACATCGTGGCACTTCACTTAATTACTTGCTTTGTAAACGCCGACACAAATGAATAATAATAATAATAATAATAATAATAATAATAATAATAATAATAATGTCAGCACTACTCTTCTGCCTTACATTAGCGCCACTCATCCATTGTCAAAACCTTCAGCGAAGACATTCGGAACCGACGAATGTGCCAATGCCACCTTCAAAAGCGGTAATCTAATGAAAACTACAGATTTAGACCTTGATATCAACAGCAAGATTAAGAAACTAAACCAAGATGCTACATACAAATACTTAGAAATTAATGAAGGAGGCGGAATACAACATTCAATTATGAAGAAAAAGATCCGAAATGAATATTATAAGAAAGTGCGTTTGATACTAGGAAGCGAACATAATCGGGCCAATAAAATGAAGGCTATCAACACCTTAGCTTTGCCCGTAGTAACATACAGCTTCAACATTATTAAATGGGAGGTGAATGACATTAAAAGATTGGACGCGAAGAGGTTGATAGGCTGTACGTACCAAGAGCTTTAGGAGGCCGAGGTCTAATCCAACTTGAACTAACTCTAAAAACTACAATCGGAATGGAAGAAACCAATGACCCTCTTCTACAAATAGTAAAATACCAAATTCACTCCATCAACAAAGAAGCCGCACTCTTCAAGAAACAGTTTAATATACCAGAAACCCTACCAAAACAACAAAAAAAAAACGAAGCAAATATCTACGCCAACCGAGTAAAACAGAAAGCAATACAACTTGGCCAAACGAAATTGAAAAAAAAAAACTGCATGACAAATACATAAAAAGAACGAAAAAAAGATGTGGACTAATAAAAAACACATCAGTGGCTAAGAAACGCCAGGTTGGAAGCTGAGACAGAAGACCTAATTATTGCAACCCATGACAAAAGCCCCGCGACCAGATCCTCTCACTGTCACATAATCAACGATGGAACTAACCAGAAATACAGGATCTATGCAAAATATGATGAAACTCACGACCATATTATCTCTGGAATTCCGGAACTAGCTCAAAATGAATATACCCACAGAGATAACAAGGTAGCGACATATGTGCACTGGAAGATATGCAAGAAGCACAAAATCGAAACCACTGAGAGATGGTATGAGCACCAACCAGACAGTTACCCAAAATAACGATGTAACTATCCACTGGGATATGCCAATTCAAACTGACAGGGGAAAAAAGCCAACAGACCTGATATTATCATAAAAGACAAGAAATTCTTGAAGTTTATACTTATTGGCATAGCAGTACCAGCTGAAAGAAAAAAATTATCGAGAAATTGTCCAAATACAAGGACCTGGAGATCGAGATTAACAGGATGTGGGAATGAAGACTGAGACTGTATCAATAGTAATCGGAGCTCTGTGTATCGTAAGAAAAGGAATGGACAATTTTACTAACAGTGTCCCAGGTAACATCAACATACAAGTTGCTCAGAAGATCGCCCGACTAGGAACATCCCATATACTAAAAAAGTGCTGTCGATTAAATGAAAATTCTCCTATAGGGCCTAAGAACCAGAGTTTGAACCCGGTACTTCTAGATACAAAGCAGGAAACATGACATACACAAATAATAAATATAATAATAAGAAAACTGGCGTAAACAAACCCCGTACTCATCAGTGATTGCGTTCGTGCTAGGTTAAAAGCTGAAACCGTAGGCTTTATTGTTACTGCACGGGAACAATGCTTGCTAAATAGAAATTATCAAGTACTGAAAAATTGTGTTAACTCGAAATACAGATTCTCTGATAAATATCCCAAAACAATTAACAGTTCTTGTATCAAGTTGCGCGATGTTAGCACCCATTGAATATAAAACTCAGCATGATAGAGTGGGCCAAATTCTGCACTAGAAAACATGCCACGTTTACGGGAAGGAAACTGCAAGGAACTGGTATGAACATCACCCAGACCCGGTTACAGAGATAGAACAATTTTATGAGACTTTGCAATACACACAGACAGAACAATCAACGCTAATCGTCCAGACATCGTGATCAAAGCCACAAGAACAGAATGTGCTTTCTACGTGACATGGCAATCCCTGAAGATTGTAATGTAACTTTGTAGATCTTCAAAAACTATCAAAATACAAGGAACTTTAATTAGAAATCTAAAACATGGAGACCTCAATGATTCCAGTTGTGGTTGGAACCATTGGATTAATTGAAAAATGTTCCGATAGACTCACTGAAGATATTTCCGGTAGCCTATGTTTTAAAGAAATTGAAGAAAACTTCTACTCACAAGTACAGCTCACACATTACGAAGAGCTTTATCTATGTAAAATGTGTGTGATTATAGTTTTTTTGCTGTTTTTTTGTTGTTGTTGTTCTTTTGGAGTGATCAACAGAAGTTGTCATACAGCCATTTCTGACTTTAGGTTTTTTAAACGATACCAAAATAAGCCATTAGTTATTTTAGGTCGTTTTTAGAGATTTGGCTTATCCTCTCCATAATCGAATGATAAAAAAATTACATTAATGAAAATGGAGACAGTAAGGTGCGCATTTTATCGTTCATGACACAGATTAAAAAGAAACAATGTGTTGCTCTTTTGAATAGAGTCACTTGACGAATGCCAAGCCATATTAAGTTTAGCACCTTTACGACATCTTGATATTTTAGAAAAACAATTTATGGTTAGGATCATGTGAGGTTGTCAGTGAAATATGGCACAGAGACGAAGAGATGTTAGCTGGACAAAAACAATCACGGAACAATGGATCTAAGCTTCTTCTTCTTCTTCTTCTTCTTCTTCTTCTTCATCGGCTACTTCTTCTTCTTCATCTTCTTCTTCCTCCTCATCCTCTTCTTGTTCAACTCCTTCTTCTTCTTATTCTTCGACTTTTTCTTCTTCTTATTATTTTTATTATTCAGCTTCTTCTTCTTCAGCTCCTTCTTCTTCTTCTCCTTCAGCTCCTTCTTCTTTTTATTTTTCATCTTCTTCATCTTCAGCTTCTTCTTCAGCTCCTTCTTGTTCTTCTTCAGCTTCTTCTTCAACTCATTCTTCTACTTCTTCTTCTTCAGATCCTTCTTTTTCAGCTCATTCTTCTTCTTTTTATTCTTCAGCTTCTTCTTCTTCAGCTTCTTCTTCGGCTCCTTCTTATTATTATTCTTCAGCTCCTCTTTCTTCTTCTTCTTCTTCTTCTTCTTCTTCCAATTCATCTTCTTCCTCTTCTTCTTCTTATTCATCTCCTTCTTTTTCTTTAGCTCCTGTTTCTTCATCTGCTCATTCTTCTTCTTTTTCTTCTTCTTCCTCCTCCTCTTCTTCTTCCTCCCCCTCTTCTTCTTCAGGTCCTTCTCCTTCTTCATCTCCTTATTCTTGAAATTCTCCTACTTCAGCTCCTTCTTCTTCTCCTCCTTCTTCAGCTCCTTCTTCTTTTTCTTCAACTTCTTCTTTTCTTCTTCTTCTTCTTCTTCTTCTTCTTCTTAGTATTATTATTATTATTCAGCTCCTTCTTCTTCTTCAGCTCCTCCTTCTTTTTATTTTTCATCTTCTTCAGCTCCTTCTTCTTATTCTTCTTCTTCAACTCCTTCTTCTTCTTCAGATCCTTCTTTTTCAGCTCATTCTTCTTTTTATTCTTCAGCTTCTTCTTCTTCCAATTCATCTTCTTCCTTCTCCTCTTCTTATTCATCTCCTTTTTCTTTAGCTCCTGCTTCTTCATCAGCTCATTCTTCTTCTTTTTATTCTTCATCTTCTTCTTCTTTAGCTGCCTCTTCAGCTCCTTCTTCTTCTTCTACCGCTTCTTCTTCTTCAACTCATTCTTCTCCTTCTTCTTCGTCTCCTTCTTCTTCTTCCGCTTCTTCTTCAGCTCCTTCTCCTACTTCTTCTTCTTCAGCTCCTTCTTCTTCAGCTCATTGTTCTTCTTTTTATTCTTCAGCTTCCTCTTCATCAGCTCCATCTTCTTATTTTTATTCTTCTTCTTCCTCTTCCTCTTCCTCTTCCTCCTCTTTTTCTTCAGCTCCTTCTTCTTCAACTTTTTCCTCTTCAGCTCCTCCTCCTCCTTTTTCTTCTTCTTCTTCTTGTTCTTCATCAGCTCCTTCTACTTCTTCTTCTTCTTCTTCTTCTTCTTCTTCTTCTTTTTCTTCTTCTTCTTCAGCTCCTTCTTCTTCTTCTTCTTCTTCTTCACCTCCTTCTTCTTCTTCTTCTTCTTCTTCTTCTTCTTCTTCTTCTTCTTCTTCACCTTCCTTATCCTCTACCTCCTCCTCCTCCTCTTCTTCTTCATCTTCTTCTTCTTCCTCTTATTTTCCTTCAGCTCCTTCTTCTTCTTTTTCTTCAACTTATTATTATTATTCAGCTTCATCTTCTTCAGCTCCTTCTTCTTTTTATTTTTCATCTTCTTCTTTACCTTCTTCTTCACCCCCTTCTTCTTCCTCCTCCTATTCTTCTTCTTCCGCTTCTTCTTCAACACCTTCTTCAACTTCATCTTCTTCTTCTTCCTCTTCTTCGTCTTCTTCTTCTTCAGCTCATTGTTCTTTTTAAATTCTTCAGCTTCTTCTTCTTCAGCTTCTTCTTTTTCAACCATTTATTCTTCTTCTTCATCAGCTCCTTCTTCTTCTTCATCTTCTTCTTCCTCCTTCTACTCTTCTTATTCAGCTCCTTCTTCTTCATCTCCTTCTCCTTCATCAGCTCCTTCTTCTTTTTCTTCTACTTATCACTCTTTCTCTTCCTCCGCTTCTTCTTCAGCTCCTTCTTCATCAGCTTCTTCTTATTTTTCTTCTTCAGCTGTTCATTCTTCTTCTTCTCCAACTTCTTCTTATTATTATTGCTATTCAGCTTCTTTTTCTTCAGCTCCTTCTTCTTCCTCAGCTTCTTTCTTCTTTTTATTCTTCATCTTCTTTTTCTTCAGCTTCTTCTTCAGTTCCCTCTTCTTCTTTCGCTTCTTCTTCTTCAGCCCATTCTTATTATTATTATTCTTCAGCTTCTTCTTCTTCTTCAGCTTCTTCTTCACCTCCTTCTTCTTCATCAGCTCCTTCTACTTCTTCTTCCTTTTTCTCTTCCTCCTGCTCTTCTTCAGCTCCTTCTTCTTCAGCTCTTCCTCCTCCTTTTTCATCATCTTCTTCTTCTTCAACTCCTTCTTCTTCAGCTTCTTCTTCAGATTCTCCTTATCGTCGTCTTCTTCAGATCCTTCTTCTTCTTCTTCTTCTTCTTCTTCTTCTTCTTCTTCTTCTTCTTCTTCAGCTTCTTCTTCTTCTTCTTCTTCTTCTTCTTCTTCTTCTTCTTCTTCTTCTTCCTCCTCTTGTTCTTCAGCTCCTTCTTCTTCAGCTTCTTCTTGTTCAGCTCCTCCTCCTTCTTTTTCTTCTTCGGGTCCTTCTTCTTCTTCTTCTTCTTCTTCTTCTTCTTCTTCTTCTTCTTCTTCTTCTTCTTCTTCTTCTTCTTCTTCTTTTACAACTTCTTCTTATTATTATTATGATTATTATTCAGCTTCTTCTTCCCCAGATCCTTCTTCTTCTTTAGCTCCTTCTTCTTCTTTTTATTCTTCATCTTCTTCTTCTTCTTCAGCTTCTTCTTGAAGAGACTATACTTTTCATTGAAATAAAAAAATATTCTTGTTTTCCTATATGCTGGGTCCCTGCAGAGGTGACTCTCCACAATTTCCTGTCCTTTGTAGCTCTTAGTCAATTTTGCATTTATGCTATCTCTCCTAATCCCTGTTCTGCCATCCATTCGCACAAGCTCGTTAGGTATGCCATGCGCTGCTTTCCTCTTTTTTTTAATGTGTCATGTGAGTGTCAAATTTTCTAAGCTCTCTTTCCTCATTATGTCCCTTAGAAATGTCAACTGTTTCCGTCTGATGCCATGTATAAGTGTCTTTTTTCTTTTCTTTTTCTCTAAAACTTCACCGTTGCTCACAAGTTCGGTCTGTGGCATTCTCAGCATCCTTCTGCAGAACCACATTTCTGTTGCCACACGTCTGTTCTTCATCTTTGAGGAGATTATCCACTATTAACTGCCATAGGGGGGGACTGATACTGCTTAACGGGACCAGTGCGCTATTCTTTGGTTCAAATTAAATTCACCCGTTTCTGAATACTTTGCTCAACGTTTGAAAGGAATTTTTTATATCCCAATATACTTTCGGATTTTGATCTGGCATTAATATCTCCCCCTTCTACCCATATATAATTTCATCAACAGGGACATTACTGATGAAGTACTTCTGAAGGACGAAACGCTTACACAGAATTGTTTTCCAAATCATTTGCCTAACACTGTTATAATTTATAAAAATCTATATATCATATTATTTTTATCACTTTAAACGTTATTTTAGTGGATACTCGTATATTAGTAGACGCTCAGTTTATTTATTAAACAGTATATCTATTTTCGTCTACCGGCCTGAATGTTCGATAAATTTTCACTCTCAGACAGCATTTAAACCTGCGTCCGTCAGGGAAGAGAAAGCTACCTTTAAACTTGGCACGCCTTAACCAACTTGGCCAGGAAGAGCAGTCAGGCGAGGCCAAATTTTGTCCCTTCTAACGAAATCTTTCTCATTATCTCGGAGCTTTTCATAATTCCCATAGATTTCATATCGATTCTAAAATCCTCTTTGTTTACATTTAGATATGAAATTGTGCAGGAGATCCTGCCGGAGAGTTCAATTTTTCAATTGATAGGATTTATCGAACATTCAGGCCGGTAGACGAAAACAAATAAATATACTGTTTAATAAATAAACAAAGCATCTACACAAAATACAAGTATCCACTAAAAATAACGTTTAAAATGATAAAAATCATCCATTCTAAAAGATCATATTATCCCATATATATATATAGAGAGATAGATAGATAGATAGATAGATAGATAGATAGATAGATAGATAGATAATCATAATGTATATAATAAATGAAATATAAGAAATAATCGCGAATTAAATTATTACTTTACTTAAGAGTAAAGTAATACTTTAATATACAGGTGGTCTGAAGGTCTTGTCACCCCTACATAATATAAATTTCTATTTCAAATGGCTGACACGAGCTTCTACATTTTGGAAGAAGGCTGCTTGCAAGTGTATGGACACATGATCATCAATGAAAGTGAATTAACTGAATCCAGTACACGTGCTTTGTATTGCTGTATTACTTGTTCTTCTGGTGTTCTCAAGACTTTTTGGTACGGGGTGATGAAACTTTTGGACAACCCTGTATATTCAATAATTAAGCTTTTCAGTTAAATTAAAAATCCGTTCATTTTTGGAGCTTCGAAAAAACATGTCATCTAACCCTGAGTTCAGACCGCCAAACACACACACACACACACACACACACACACACACACATATATATATATATATATATATATATATATATATATATATATATATATATATATTATAAATTAACTGATTTAAAAATATGGTTCCATTGCTACACAGGAATCACCATGTTTCAAAAACAGCAACTAAAAACTTCAAATTCAATTATATAATTAAATTAAAAGCATTAGTTCTGTTTAATCTTGAAGCGAATTTTGGAATAACTTATTTTGAAATTTACTGCGTTTTAAAAGCACATACATTCATAATGTTTGTTTCCAAGGATAGAGAAAATTCAATCATTTAGACAGGAGCGGTAGCGTGTTCAATTTTATTAACTATTATTGTATCAATTATATGTAAATATAATTTATTCGAAAATTATAACATAAATATGTTATAAAATCACTACAAAAATAGCCATTTTGTTTCAACATTTCTGGTGTCTTATCAAGTGGTGTCTTCACTTGATAAGACACCAGAAATGTTGAAACAAAATAGCTATTTTTGTAGACAATACCAACATAAGGAAATATGTGGAACTTGAAATCTTAAATAAAAAGATAAATTTGCAACTAGACTCGGATTCCGATCTAACGATAATTAACCTACAGACATGAAAAAAGCTTAACAAACCAACCATGTTACATACACAAAAAATTGCTAAGTCGGTGACAGGAAAGCGTATAAAATTCGAAGGAGAAATAATCGTAAATGTTAAATTTCACGGGAAAACAAAAAAACTCAAGATATACGTAATGAAAGATACAGAAAATCTAGTTGGGACAGACTGGGTGCAAAAATTCGACATTTGGGACCTACCTATCAGCTCATTTTGCAAAAAGTTAGACGGTGAACCATCAGAGGCGACAAAGTTAAAGGAAGAATTATATAATCAATTTCCCGAGGTATCTGCGAGCGGGTTGGGACGATGCAACAAATTCACAGCTAGAATTGAATTAAAAGAAAACGTCCAACCAGTTTTTAAAAAGAAGCGAGACGTACCGTTTGCTACAATCGAAAAAGTCGACAAAGAATTAGAGAGACTTGAACAAACTGGGATCCTTTCAAAAATAGAGTTTAGTGAATTGGCAGCACCGATAGTCTATGTAAAAAAGAAATCAGGAGAAATCCGTGTATGCGCAGATTTTTCGACGGAGCTAAATAAGGCTATAAAAGACCATCATTACCCATTACCGAGCCCAGAAGAAATATTTACAAAGCTCAACGGCGGTAAGATATTTTCCAAAATAGATCAAAGTGAGGCTTATCTGCAAATCCCAGTACAAGAAGAGAGTACGAAAATTCTATGTATTAATACGCACAAAGGGTTGTATAAATTCAACAGAATACCGTTCGGGGTAAAAGTTGCACCAGCAATTTTTCAGCAGACAATGGACACAATGCTCACGAGCCAGAATTTTGCGACCGCTTATCTGGATGACATTCTAATTAAGAGCGACAATGTTGAAGAGCACATATCGCACATAAAGTAGGTTTTCAGAAGACTTCAGGACTTTGGGTTTAAAGTAAAAGGAAAAAAAGTGTGATTTTTTTCATAAATGAAATTAAATACTTAGGCCAGATAATTAATGAAAAGGGCAGGAAACCAGACCCAGAGAGGGCATCGGCAATTAAAAACATGCCTGAACCAAAAAACGTTGCAGAATTACAAAGTTTCCTGGGCCTAGCTAACTACTATGGCGAATTTATTGATAATATGCATAAATTGAAGGCCCTACTAAAAAAGGAGAATAATTGGAATTGGACAGAAGACTGTAAAAAAGCGTTTAAGGAAATAATACAAAAATTAACTTCGGAGTTAACACTGACACATTTCGATCCCAAATTAGAAATCATTATTGCAAGTGACGCGAGCTCACATGGGGTAGGTGCGTGTATTCTACACAAAATGCGGGACGGTACAAAGAAATCCGTTGCGCACGCATCTAGATCATTATTACCAGCGGAGAGAAACTATTCACAGATCGAAAAGGAGGCATTAGGCATAACATTTGCAATAACTCGTTTTCACAGTTATATTTATGGGAGAGAGTTCACGCTCCAAACGGACCACAAACCCCTTCTTACGATTTTCGGTTCAAAAAAAGGTCTACCAGTCTATACAGCGAACAGACTTTTAAGATGGGGAACTGTGTTACTAAACTACAATTTCAAATTTGAGTTCTTACCATCAAACAAAATTGGGCACGCTGATGGACTATCGCGATTAATACCGGCGAAAAGCGAACCGTTGGAAGACTCGGTAATAGCGGCATTACAAGCTGAAGATGAAATCAGTAAAGTGTTATACAATACAATAAAGTAACTACCCGTGACTTTGCTAGAGATAAGAAGAGAAGCGGAAAAGGATGAATTTATTCAGAATACCAAGAAAAAAATAGAAGAGAAGGAAAGGTATTTAGCAGACAGCTTCTCAATCTGTGACTACATATTAGTGTATAACGAGAGAGTGGTAATACCGAAGTCGCTACGAAGGCGAATCTTGAAAGATTTTCATTTAGGACATCCGGGAAAAAAAACGGATGAAGGCACTTATGAGAAGTTTTGTCTACTGGCCTAACATAGACGATGATAATACGCAAATGGTGAAAAGTTGTAAAGGCTGTGCTGCTGCGGCGAAAGCACCACCCTCTATACAAAAGCCATGACCTAAAGTTAACAGACCGTGGTCCAGAATCCACGTGGATTACGCAGGACCCATAGAGGGTTACTACTACTTAATAACAGTAGATAGTTTCAGTAAATGGCCTGAGGTTTCCAGATTCAAACACCCAACGACAGAAAATACCATAAACTGTATACACGAATTATTCGCCAGATTCGGCGTCGTGGATTGCTTAGTAACTGATAACGGTACACAATTTACCTCCAGTGACTTTAAAGAATTTTGTGAGACATACCAAGTAAAGCATACCAAGATAGTTCCATACCACCCGAGGTCGAACGGACAAGCCGAAAGATTCGTAGACCCACTAAAAAGAGCTTTAAAAAAAGCCGAAGATGTACCGACGGAAAAGCGATACAGCAGTTCCTCCAAGTACATAGAATAACACCTAACGGGAACACATCATCTGGTCTTTCACCAGCGGAATTGATGTTTTCCCGGAGAATACAGTCTGTGTTTGATAAATTATTGCCAAACAAGAACAAATACCAGTATACACCTGTTGTACCAAAGAGATCATTTAAACCAGGAGAACGAGTTTACTTTAGGATGTTCAGAAACAATATGGCTTACTGGGAGCCTGGCACAATAATTAACAGGCTGGGAAATGTGATGTACACAGTACAAGGCGAAATGTTTACCCATAGAAGACATATTGACCAAATACAAAAAAGACGGGTTGAGAAGCCAAGCTCATCACCCGCAGAAAATGAGGACTCTATGGATGAAATCTTTGAAGCTTTTGAGATTCAAAGACCACAGGAAGATACGGAATTTAGAAGGTCAAACAGGAAGAGAAAATTTACTGAACCTGTGATCATCAACCATTAAAGGAAAAGATACTAACTCAGTATCTAAGGAGGGGGGTGTTAAGGGGTCTCCCCTTTTCACACAAATGGACTCAACCGAGGTATACATATACTACCACCAGTGAATACCCGGGAGTACGTTAAGACAGTCGAAAAGTCTGTATCAGAGTAGTATTAGAGGAGGGTAACACAAGAGTCACCGTCACAGCAGCTAGACTCAGTAAGGAGTCATACCGCGATACTTCAATACCAAGACTGTATATATATTATTGCTACTAACCCGCATTCCTGGATCTACTAACCCGTATTACCAGTTTGTATTATTACGTTAATACATTTATTTTCCTTATCTATTCCTGGCATGTTTGTGTGTGTGTGCGTGTTTGTTTGTGTATGTGTGTGTGAGAAAGAGAGAGAGATGGAGAGAGAGAGAGAGAATTTTTGTAACGGTATGCTATATTCATGTTTGTAAGTGCTCAATATCAGGCATAGAGTTTATGTAAATATGAAAGTGAACAATGGGGCCAAACCCGGGTGGCGACAGTACTCTACGTACTCAATGCAATTTTCATGGCCTTTGATAATCTTTGCATAAAATACTTATGACGAAGCTGTATATCTCACGTATTTGGGTGACAATAATCGCCAAACACTGCTCATCTATAAACTATGTATTTAGCCCTGATTTTTCAAAAAATACTTACTGAGCAGTTTGAAATGGGATCTACCGTTCTCTGACTGAGGCTGCTGAAACTGCCAGAGAGTTAGAAATTACCAAAAAAAAAAATTAGTGCTTTATTTACAAAAAAAAAAAAAAAAATCTTTATGGTTATCAGCAAAAGAGGCATCCCATTGTATGAGCTAGGTATTGGGGATGGCAAAATAAAATAGATAGAAAAAGGATTTTGTGGTAATAGATAATTGAAAATGGGCCAGGAATACGATTTCTTATAGGAATGGTGTTATATAGGAATAAAGCGTCTCTACCGACACTTTAGTTTGAACATAGATCGCCAGTGAGCAAACACAGGCGATCCCATTATAGAATTAAGTAGACCACGTGACCGTAGAGGAAACGCATATATGGAAAGTAGCCAGCGTCTAATCGATCGCTTTTTCTAGTCTATCCTCTATACTATTCGGATCATCATTCCTAGTCTATCCTCTATTACTATACGCTATTCCCTACTCTATTTTCTATACTATTCCTCTACTCTGATCACTATACGGAATACTATTCGAGCGAGTATTATCGAGAAAGTACTATTAGCGCGAGTGATATACGAAGGCGTCTGCACCAGTATTGTTCAACGGCGTTACTATAGTTGTATCTACGACTATAAAGTCTCTGCTACAACGAGCATTACGAAAGTGACAACGAGTATTCGTTGACATCACAAAAAATGGCGAAAGGAGACTTTCAGAAATTTAAGCACAAGAGATAGGAAAATGTCTTAAGAACGTGTTCTGAATTGCTATGTAATATCTAATCTCCAACACAGCAGTGATTGTGTACAATCCCATTCGTACAAGAAAAGACACGAATCGACAGAGATGTGGTCCTAACGACAAATGCCGAGAATGCTATGGGACAGAATATGGGAACAAAGGGTAAGAGAACACGGGAACAACGGGTAGCAGGACATGTGAGAAATGGGTAACACAACATGTGAACTACGGGTAACAGAACATGTAAACAGTGGGTAACAAAACATGTGGAAAACGGGTAACAGAACATGTGGAGAACGAGTAGCAGAACCTGTGGAGAACGGGTAGCAGAATGTGTGTGTGTGTGTCTCTGTGTGTATATATATATAACATCCCAGTTGAGTCACTGGTTAATCGGTACATTCACAATATATATATATATATATATATATATATATATATATATATATATATATATTATACAACAAAATATCCGAAATTACTTCATGTGGGTATAGTCTTTTTCAAACCTGAACAACCCTATGCCATCCTTCGTCCACCCTAGACTGACTGTCTCGGAATCAAGGTTTTTACAGTCCGTCTAGGGCTGAAGAAGACTGGTATAAGTTTGTGCCGGTTTGAAATAGACTATACCCACATGAAGTAATTTTGGATTTTTTGCTGTACAATATATATATATATATATATATATATATATATATATATATATATATATATTGCCAATGTACCGATTAATCAGTGACACACTTAACCAAAATGTTATACACTCTCCTGCACATATATATATATTACCAATAAACCGATTAACTTATGACCCAATTAACCGAAATGTTATACACACACACACACATACACAGAAACTCATATATATATATATATATATATATATATATATATATATTGCCAATGTACCGATTAACCAGTGACCTAATTAACTGAAATGTTATACACACACACACATATACACACACACACAGATATATATATATATATATATATATATATATATATATATATATATATATATATATATAATCTATTTTGGGTGGGATTAACTAAGCTGGCATCAATAAGAATTGGTCGAATAACACATATGTTGAAAAGATGATTTTTCAAAAAGAATGGTTTTACCAAGTGACCAAATGCCCTTTGCACACCCATTGACGACCATGATGACAAGTCACTCGATGTACCCCCAACAACGCCCCCTTTCCGGCCCTCTTCCTACTTTTCGCCACCCCGCATTCCAACGCTTTCTCACCAGCCACGAGCTTCCTTTCCCAACCCTTCTCTAAATCCCATCCCGGTTCCTCAGACTCTGCTTCTAATATTTCGCCCTCCTCTACCCTGACGGCTTTGATTTTATTTATTTGTTTTGATTTTATTTCTTTCCTCCCATTCCACCCACCCCCGTCTTTCACGTCGCTTTCCTCGTGTGCAAGTTTTTTTTTTCTGTTTTTGTTTTGTTTTGTTTTTCGTACCGATTTCTTCGTTCTCTGTCCATTCGTCTTCACTAATTCCCTAGGTTTTTTTTTTCGGACATTTTCCCCTTTTACAGCGCCCACAGCACCCCCACCCCCAACGCCTGAGCGCACTCTTCACCTTGCCAATCCAACCCGCCTCCCTTAAATTCGTCCACCCTCTTCCGCTCCCATAACTTGTCACTTTCACTGCTTCCATCTTGATCGACACCTGTCACTCAGGCGCAAAAACATTCACGCGCAAAAGTCGAGCAGTCCCTCTTTTGCTGGTGGAGTCAACCCTCATAAGGGATCGAAGCTTTATTGCGTCTTTAATTTTCTAGTTAATGGTTCCCACAGCAGATAACTGGGACTTTTCCAAAGCTGTTAGATGAACTGATGCAAATATTTGAAGCGGAGATAAAATCCTGACCGTTTCGCTGACCGTAATAAATTGCACAAATACAGAGAATATATGAGGGAAAATTCCTCAGGTAACAGCTTTCAGAAATACGTATTTTATAATTATAAAACAATTATAAAAATTTCTTCAATATTGACATTTTATTATAGTATGGACAAACGAGTATGTGTGTGTGTATGTAGGAGTTCATGAATCGACTATAGGGTTATGTAAGACTTTTGGGCTCTCCATCAGTCTTGACAAGAGAGTGGTGATGTATCAACCTACCAAAGGAATTCAGTATATAAAACCATCAATATATTGGCGCAGTACAGTCTTCCGATAAAGTCAAATTGGCAGCTAATTTCAGAAATGACCTTCAATCTGTTCTTAACTGGGAAAAATGTTAATTTTAACGCCTCCATCACTAAGCTAGTCCCTTTTAATCGTCTTTATCTAACTTTTTTTTGTCATTCTATCAGTATGGCTGATGCTAACCTCCAGGTGAGAATCTCACAGCGCTTTCTAAGGTTTACCACTACTAACCCATTATATTGAATCAATTGCTAAGTCTGCTGCAAGGAAAGTTGATTCACAGTGTCGTGCTAGATAATTTTTCGCGACAGAATCTATTTTACCACTTTATGAGTCTACCATTCGTCCGTGCACTGATTATTGCTGCCACATGTTGACTGGTTCTTCTGCTCTTTTTTTAAAGAGATTCTTGACAAAATCCAAATAATCTGCAATGTTTTCGGTCAGGACCTGGCATCTCGGCTCCAATCACTTTCCTACAAGCCGTAACGTAGATTCCCCGTACCTTTTCCATAAATGTTCTCACAGTAATTGTCCTGATGAGCTTTTTGCACCTTGAATTTAAGCGTAGTACTCAATTGGCAGCTAGGTTTCATCATTTTGTTGTGTAAATGGCGAGATATAAGCGTAAGTTCTATGCTAACAGTTTCTTCTTTCGCACTTCTCGTTTGTGGAACTCTCCCCCAGCTTCTTACTTTTCTGTCTAAATACGATCTTCAAAAATTGAAATGAGACGTCACTCTTAGCTACAGCGGAAGCGCCTAGCTAGCAAGGTTCAATTACTGCTTTTAAACTACAAACCTCCTACGATTTCCCTCGAACGCTCATATCTGCTCGAAGCGTATCTTAACGTAAAAAAAATTACATACTATATTATGAAATGGACTAAGTCAGACAAACAGTATTTTAACCTTGCTAACCAGACGCTTCCACTAAATAGTATAGCACGCCAGGCTATATGAGGGTTCCGTGTAGAATACATCGGAGGACATATTTTCTTTGAGATTTCTCAGACATTCAGGCCGTTAAATGTTGTTAACACTGTTTATTACAAAGAGAACATTTACTTAAATATCTCTATCTATAAAAATAACGTATAAACAAAATATACTTATATATATATATATATATATTTGTTTGTGTGTGTGTGTGTGTGTGTGTGTGTGTGTGTGTGTGTGTGTGTGTGTGTGTGTGAATATATAGTAAAACTAGGGAAGAACCGTTAGGTTCTTTAGTATTTTTGTTTTATTTTTAAAATACACAAGTAGAACCTATATTATAATTATTTTTTTTAAATATGATTCCATCGCTACATAAGAGTTCTCAAATTTTGGAATAAGCTATACTGGAATTATTCCAAAATTCCCTTGAGGATGAAACAGAACTAGGTACTTTAATTTAATTTAATTTCTATAATTAAATTGAAGATTTATCTTCTGTTTTTGAAACATGAGAGCTCTTATGTAGCGATGGAATCATACTAAAAAATAATTATAATATGCACATATATATATATATATATATATATATATATATAGAGAGAGAGAGAGAGAGAGAGAGAGAGAGAGAGAGAGAGAGAGAGAAGTAACCGGTCTTTTATTTATTAATCTGACAGATTTTTATAAATTTAAACGTCATTTTTAGTGGATACACATATTTGAGTAGGCGCTCCGTGTAGTTATTCAACAATATATTTATTTTTGTCTACCGACTTGAATATTCGAGAAAACTTATCAAAAAACAATAAGCGCACTCCGTCAAAATTCAACCTGCGTCCCCCTGGGCGGTGGTTTTTAGAATGGACATGCCTTAACCGACTCGTCCACGAAGAAACCTTGCCGATCAAGCGCGGTCTGAGCGCACATAATTTCGAGTAAATCTATGACAAGAAGGATTTCGTTTAAATGCACCGTTCAGACATTGCTTTAACCAAAAAACAAAAACAAATCTAGTAACAGACCACCACCACCACCGCCGCCTCCAACACCACCGCCACCACCACCACCGCCACCGCCATCACCACCGCCACCACCGCCACCACCGCCACCACCGCCACCACCGCCACCACCGCCGCCACCAACACCACCGCCACCACCACCGCTTCTCCCAAGGAGGCTTCTTGTCTTGAATGTCTACTGGGACTTAAGTGGAATTCATATATCCGACCGGTTACCAAAGTTGCTGGGGAAATGGTTAGTTCCTAGTAACACTCCAGTAAGTATCTGACTCCTCCTGCTATACTTTATTACCCTGCTTTACATGATCCAGATCAGGCCAAAAGTGGTGTATTGCTGCCATATCTGGCTGAGCTGACTAGTGCTCACTTTCCGGTCTATCTAGAATTAAAAAGTGCCTACGCGGCCTTATGAGTGATGAATTATTCTCTAAGCTACAACCTTTTCCTAAGAGACGAAACGTCGCGAGATTCTCGCGGGTCTATCGCTATTTCCATAGCATGGGTTCTGACAAGCTATATTCCTTAGTCCCACTACCTCTGACCTTTACAACTGGGGACCATCATGCCGCGTACACGAGAGTGAATCATCCCCATTCTCTTCGTATTCCATTAGTATGGAGGAAGTCTCTTTTGGAAAGCTTCTTCCCATGAACTGCTTATTTGTGGAATAGACTCCCGGTGGGATGTTTTCCCAATCACTACACTCTTGACCTCTTCAAGTCGAGGGTTAACCGTTATCTTTCCTACATAACTCCATGAACTTCGTTTCTAGCTTTTCTTCCGCTCATACAACACCATACAGTAACCCTCTACCTTGAGTGTCTCTTGTGCCTTGTATTAAGTGAAAATTAGTATAAAAATATACATTATAGAAGAAGACAATCCTTCATCAAATATTATAGACTGGCGCTACAGAATCATACAAAAAAAAACTTTGCTAAATAACAAAATCCACATTACTTGAAGACAACAGCAGCCACAACTAAAATGGACAGTACATTTAACTCGAAGGGAGAGTAATGATACAATCAGAATTTTGATTTTCCAAATAACCAGAAACAAAAGATTAGGAAGGAAACTCCCATCAATACAAGAAAGACGAAAACAGTGAACTTGAGAGGCCTGTTTTTCTAAAAACTATTAAAAAGATTCTATACATTCTTGATATCTTTCCTGCATAGTAAGAAGTAAGTTCCATTCGGGCAGCTTCTTCCCAAGAACTGCTGCTTTGTGGAACAGGATGATTTCCAAATCACTACAACCTTGACCTCTTCAAGTCTAGGGTTAACCGTTATCTTTCCTACATAACCCCACGAACTTCGCTTCTTGACTTTTCTTGCGCTTGTACAACACCACACAGTAACCCTCTACCTTGAGTGGTTCTTAGGCCTTGTATTAGATGAACATTAGTATAAATATATATGTATGTGTGTATGCGTGCGTGCGTCAGCGTCTATCCTCTTCAAATGCTTCCTCCTGACAAATTTATTCCTCCTACCCATCTATCTCTCTCCTCCGCCCCACACTTTCTTTTTATGAAAATCAACTCGTTCTTCGACTGATCTATTCTGACGATTCATTGGCATCTCTCCATTTACCATTTTATAAACCTAGCGAAGCAAGCTGTACGACGTTTTCACCGGCACAGCGACCACCCCATAAGACATGTTTAAAATATTTTCATCTACAATAATAATAATCATTATTATTATTATTATTATTATTACCAGTAAAAGAGAAGAAAACTGGAAGAATAAGTGGGGCGTCATCGTGTAGTAAAGCCGTCATATCGTTTGGTGTACAATGGCTATATATCATGGCAGTCAAAAGCGTCCAAGGGAGATAACTCTGTTCATATTAGCGTACAGCTCCGGGCTCGTATTTCATCGTCTTCGACGAGGAGCATCTCGTCAAGGCATCTGGTATGCCGTCCGTAGGTAATGAGGTATGTATAACCACGTGGTTTGGGATTGAGTTACCGCGAGACCGTGTCGTCGTAATACCTGTTAATTAACAACATATGTCAAAATGATTCGATATCTTACTCCGGGTAAAAAGAGAAAGAAGAAGAAAATGAACATATGTTTTTCCGAACAATTTCAGAGGTCGGAACGAAGAAACCACCCCTCGAATTTAGGGGTTAGCTCGGTGGCTAAGACGGTAATGAGGTCTTTTCTAGTGTTCAGCTGGTTCGGATGTAAGGGTTAATATAAAAGATATGCTTTTACTTCTGTTCTCATTTCAAATACTTCTTTTGTGTGCCGTGTCCGTTCAGGTCGTGGGTGATCATGGTTCTCCACAACTTCCTATTTTAAATAATGTTTAGCAATGTTGTCTTTCCACTATCCACCCCACTACCTGTTCTGCGATCAATTTGAGTAGGTGATTCACTGTTTCTCTTTATCACTCTTGCCTTCAATATATTCTGTGAGTTTCTAATTCTCCGAGCCTTCTTTCCTCATTTATGTGTCCTCAATATCTCAACCGTCTTTTTCTGATTCTCAGTATAAGCGTCATTTTTGCTTCCATTATACTTAAAACTTCAACGTTGCTCATATGTTCCTGCCAAGGTATTCTCAATATCCTTCTGTTAAACCACATCTCTATGACTTCACTAATGCTTTGTACACAGACGACTTACATTTCATCAGTTTGTAAATAGAATTCTTTACGATATCATTTTTTTTTAATTTTAAATTACGACTCTCAATTTTCGTATTTAAATACAGGGTGACCCAAAAAAACGGGAACTTTTTAATAATCCAATGAAACCAAGAGTGATGGAAGAAAAATATTTAATTCATAGTAATTGAAACTTTAAAACATGCCATTTAAGAAACAATGTTGGAAATTTCTTTTTTTTTTAATTACGTCCTGTAAATGGCGTCCTCCTGTACGAATGCATTCTTGAAATCTGCTGTTGAGATTCCTCATTGACTGCTGCAACATCTCAGCTGGGTTACTGTGAATTTCATTCTCGTTAATAAATGGCGAAATGTTTACTTGCTCATGGTCACTGTCCCGCAGTGTTGCCACTTGCTCATGTCTGGCAATACGCACTTCAAAAATTCCCATTTTTTGGGGTCACCCTATACTATGGCAACCATTTTTCCTTTTTTTTCTTTCTTTTTATTTAACGAACCCGCATGTTGTCATCATCCTGGTGTCATATTTGTCAATAAGTAATTTTTGTCTGGCACACATCTAGAAAGTATCTCTGATTTTTAGTATATTTAATACGGATAAAATAACAGCATCGATATAATAAATGCTAATTTCAGTGTGTCACTGTGTCACACTTTTTCAATTAAAGGGACACGACTCCCTGACTTTCAATAGCTCATCTTCTTCTATATAATAAATGCGAATGTCAGTGTATCACACTTTTTTTAACTTTATTCTTCGAGGCCGTAACCCAATACATCATACCATTTTGGAATCAGGCCGATTCTGTGAGCAAATTATAAACATTCTGGTCTGGATTCTAACCCGAAATCCTGAAATTTTGGATTCCCAAGTTTTCATTACTGCGATTATTTTCGGTAATGTTTTTATGTGATTTTTCGCCACGAATTTTTTTTTGTATGATACCAATTTTTATAACTTAGAAATAAATTTAGTAATAATCGAAATTAATTGTGAAATCCAGCGAAAGTCACCCATGAAATAAAAATAATTGTTTGTACGAAAAATAAGGACCTACGTACATCTGTCTTTAAATTAAGTGACGGCAGAAGAATTATCGTTGAACATTTAAAGGTAAGCTTAAATATTAAGGCAATACTAAAATACAGCAATTAATTTTGAGTTCTTCTGTAGTTTATTGTTGCCTCTCGTATCTACTCTTCCTTACCTATTGTGATGAAAGCCCAATCAAGTACTTTTCTTTCTTAGAGAGGATAAAAGCGATGATTACTTCCTTTTGAAAGTGGCGAGTTCAATCGCCGAATGGGGCAAAGACAAATAGAAACAAGCACACTTGCAGAAGCAGTCCGGTATCACAAAGAAATGGCGGCTGTGTGTTCCCTAAGAAAGACAGCAGAGGCTGTGGGAAGATGAACAACCTCGTGGATAAAAGTTTCCACATTCCCGGATGTTTGACGGCCACGCAAGAAAGCTCGGGGTGAACAACAAATTAAAAACAACAAAGACGAGGAAACTAATTTCAATGACTCAATATACCCGGTGTAACAGCAAAATTGTCCAAATCATGTTACGGCATAACTGCCCATCCCACAAAATGTTTAATATCTAAAAAAATCACTACACTAATTGAGTTTCTTCTTACTAGATGTTCAGATAAGACGTTTGGCTATCTTGACATCATTTGTCATAAAAATCACTGCAAAACCCTTTGATTTATTCGGCTAGAAAGAGAACCGGTTAAAATCGTTTTGTGTCAGCCCCATTGTCTTCCCAAGTGAGCAGTGGTGAGAAGAAAAAGATCACTCAGTAATGGTAGCAACATTCATATTCTGGCTTCCATCTTCAAAGTACATCCAAGAACCATCACGAGAACAGTGAATAAGTTTTAAAAAGAGGGAACAGTAGAGAGGAAAACTGGAGTAGGAGGTCGCAACTGGATGAGGGGGTCATCATTTCAACTTAGAGCTAAATACATTCTTATTGTTTAAAGTAGAGTCCAGTAGTGTTATAAAAACTTCGGAGAATTCCAGTAAGATATATTTAATCATTTCTAAGATACAACAATTCAAGGCTTTATCTAACAATTGGATAGTTTTGCTGTTACACGATTTGGACGCTGTATAATATCTTATCCATCAGCACTAACCAAAAATGTTTCGCCGTTGGTCAATGGATAACGATGTAGTCTTCTTTATTATTAGTAAGTTCAATCCACACTCGATAGATAGCCCGTGCATTTGCCTTTGTTCTAAGTCTAGGACGCAACAGGCATCAGTTTGACACAAAGTACTGTTTTACCGAGATGCACTCAGATTGAAACAGTTTGGGGTCTTCGACGAGATGCAGTGGTGATTTTCCAAGCGTAGCTTAGATATGCCACAAGACCTAAAATGTAAAGCACCCAATGAGTAACGAAATCACTACGCAGTCGTAACTTGCTTGCCAACTATTACAGCACGTCGAAGGGGCACTTCGCCGTGCGTGATTTAATAATCAGCAAGCACGTCTCGCAAGATCAATTACAACTGAATAGTGTGTTTGATCCTCACTGGATGTCCCTTACATTTGGCCTTGTGCCACATTTAAGCTACGCTTAGAAAATCACCATAGTAAAAATATTAGTCTGTCTACTGATCGTATCGGCCAACCGGAATAAATTCCATTCCCGTTGTGTAGTTCTAGGTATTTTATCTTTTACGTTTCTATGTAATTTCTTCGTCCTGGGTATGACGATAAACTACATCCGCGTCCTGGGTATGACGATAAACTACGTCCGCCTCGTGGGTATGACGATAAACTACATCCACCTGCTGGGTATGACGATAAACTACATCCGCATCCTGGGTATGACGATAAACTACGTCCGGGTCCTGGGTATAACGATAAACTACGTCCGCGTCCTGGGTATGACGATAAACTACATCCGCATCCTGGGTATGACGATAAACTACGTCCGGGTCCTGGGTATGACGATAAACTACGTCCGGGTCCTGGGTATGACGATAAACTACATCCGCGTCCTGGGTATGACGATAAACTACGTCCGCGTCCTGGGTATGACGATAAACTACGTCCGCGTCCTGGATAAGACGATAAACTACGTCCAATAGCAAGGCCTCTGATCAGAAGGTTTTGAGGAGCGTGGAACCACCTCTCAATTGCTGGTGTTCCCAGGTCCAACCTGACCCGGGGTAGTAACACTTGTTTTGGTCCCAGCTATGGGCAAATAGTAAACCCTCAAATTGGAGTCAAACCACTATGAAAGTGTAAAATAGGTTTTAATACTATAAATACTTTGTAAAAAAATTATTACCACCAATACATTATTTCCAGCGATACATTTTTGAAGAAAAAAATATTACCGGCAATAAAAATTTTGTCGGCATTAAATGTAGTTTATCGTCATACCGGACGTAGTTTATCGTCATACCCAGTTTTTCCATAGAGGTTGATATGCTGTAAAGCAAATCAAACCAAACCAAACCGTTTCATTTCTGGAATGTAAAGTTATCATTGTTTACATTATTTACAATAGGATTTTTTCATTGTTTCGGCCCTTGTGATATCCGACCTTCTTCAAATGCCTGTCGATCAGGATATCCCTCAAGAAATTTCGAACTGAACACCTTATTTGAATTACCGGGAGTGGTTGTTCTATTTCCATGTTTAAGAATATTTCATTTTTGCTTAATCGTCTTTTTTTTCTTTTTTTAGTACTGCTCAGTAATTACTCGTTTTATGAATATATCCGTACTACCTGAATTTTTTTTTTCTTGTCAAAATTGGCCGATTCTGTCACATACCTTATTACCGACCTCCGAAAGACATTTAGTGTTTTCAACAGGTCGGACCGATTTCGAATCAGATACGAAACAGTCCCGACTTGAACTCTTTTTATAGAAAAAAAATAAATAAATAAAAATAAAGCATCAATTCCTTTTCATTATAAGGGGTCGTTCAGTGCATTTTTCGTGATGGTGGGCGAGAATTTTTTTTTTTTTTCTTTTTCACTTTTAGGTGACTGTGACATGATATGGATTGTACGCAGTACCCCAGAAGCTGTACCCATATTCCCCAGGGGAGGTGAGATGAGGGCATTCCTACCAAGGGTCACTTTGCTTATTTTCAGTATTTTATTTGCTCTTTTTCTTTCATTTCATGTATTTATTCATTGTTTCCTTAATATATAATTTGTTTCTCCTGATTAACTTCATAAATAGATTAAAATTATTCATAATTTAAAAATAAGCTATTTGACAAATTGAATGGTCTCGTCTATCAAGGCGACAACAACAATTATACAAACATTAATGTATATTTGGACAGGAAGGTTTCTTTGAAACATCTTTCCTGAAATATGGCCGACAAGGAAAATTTAACAATTTTTTTATTTAGTTTTTCCAATGTTCTTACTTTTTTCCGTTTGGCGGGAGTACATAAAATTTCTATGATTTTCATTGTCCCAGACACTTTCCGCCACTTTAGCCATTTTGGGGGGCTATTTTATGAAGGATGGCTATACATTTTCAGAGTTGTATATTTAGGCAGCAGTCCGTCTCTAATACATGCTTTGTTAAAAGGAATGACATGGTCTTTCCGTAAAGCTCTTTATTGCATTTTCTTGTATGAGAAGAGGCTTGCGGCCTCATCACGTTGAAAGGACCGGTTCTTGTACGATCACAGAAGTTAAGTAACGTCGAGCCTGGTCAGTACCTAGATAGATGACCGCTTGGGAATACCAGGTGTTGTAAGCTTGGATGTGCTACTGGTATAATGGCTTATAATTTTTAGTCGAAGAGCCGAGTACCAATCGCCGTTGGGTTCGTTATATTCAGTTTTTTTTTTTTAATCTTATCACCCCAAGCAAGGCTGGAAGCCACTGGCACGCAAGAGGTTACAGAAGGTTTGGAGGAAGAGCAGATAGGAGTGGTAAAGGAGAGGATGTGAAGAAAGATAATGGATCGATCAAGGCAAGGGGGTTACAGAAGATTTGGAGCGAGAGCCGATAGGAATGAAAGGTGAAAGGATGTGGAGAAGGGAAGTGAATAGATCAAGGCAACTAGAGATGTCGATTGACGTTACACTTAAATAGTTGGAGATTGTATTTGTCAGGGAAACAGGAATAAGGAAGGGAGTTCCACAGGCGAGATGTGTGAGACATAAAGCTATTGGAGTAGAAGAGACGTCTACATCTAACAGTTTCAACGGTGAAGGGGTGGGAACGGGATGGCAGCCTCGTGGGACGTTTAAATTCATGAGGCCTAGGAACCAGCGAAAGCAGCTCATCGGAGCAATTACCGTGAAAGTATTTGTAAAAAAGACAGAGCGAGGCAACGTCGCGTCTGTGAGAGAGCGACTGCAGACGAGATGACAGATCAGGGCCAATTACATTGCATATCCGTCTCTGGATCTTATCAAGAACCCTGAGGCAAACAGCAGGGGCTCCAGATCATATATGGCAGCAATACTCCATGCAAGGGCGAATGGTCGATTTACGCGCATATAACCTTCCCCACCAGCTATGGGTTAATTGGTAAGACTTGTATCACTAAAGCATTATTTTCTACACCCCGAAATTCTTACAATCTGAAAATATTTGCTGGCTTTAGATAACCTGCAAAACGTTGATGAACTGTAGATTTGAATAATTCATTTATTTCGCAAAAGGTTTGATAGCACATAAAAAAACAAAAAAATATCAATCAATCTATAACATATATCGGGTCTCATAGTTCAGAATCTATATTATAAAAGTAAATGTTCTCTGTCCATCACACACTGTCTGCCTGTGTGTTTGAATGTGTTCATTTAATATACAGAGTGCGATGGATAAATTGTCGTTTAAATTACGCAAAAAATGAAAATAACGCCGACATCTCATTCCAACGGATATATTTACCAAAATTACTCCAAAATATCTTGAAATACTAAAGAGTACATTCATTCAATAAAATCACCATTGGCGTCAACCACGGCCTCCGGACGACTTGGGAATCTCCTGCAACTCTTCTGGAGGGTTTCAGTTGGCGAATGCTTCCACAATGCTTGTCTTCCGTTTATCTTTGGTTTTACAAGGAGTTTTGTTGGTCTCTCGCTCAACTGCGCCCCACACATAATAATCAAGGGGTTTGCAGGCGGGGGAGTTAGGTGGCCAGAAGTAAGGCGTGATGTGATCGCAAAAATTGTCTGACAGCCATCACCGGGTTCTCCTGCTTGTGTGACATGGTGCAGAGTCCTGTTGTCAGACATAGGGTCTTCCAGCTGCCACTTTCTTGACCCAGGGGAATACTACCTTCTCAAGGAACTTGATTTAGGCCCCCGTGTTGGACCTCGCCAAACAATTCAGGTGTTCTTTTCCTATCAGAACGATCCGAGTGAGTTTTCCGAGCTGCCGTGCCTTCGTAATCATCATTAGACTCATCCAACTCTTCTGAATCCTCTGTATTGTCCTCAGATTGAAACCCAAACACATTGAAATGTTTGTATTAAAGTTTCCGGTGCGAATGCCAAGCAGTACAGCATGCCGTTCCTAAATTTCTGGGGAAGTGAATTTCGTCATGGTGCTCTTTTTTCTCACAGACGGTGCCCAACTGACCCTACTATCGTGTGCAGTCGTCAAAATCCCAAAGCGAAAATAAAATATAAAATGGCGAAAATTTACACATCGCACCCTGGCTATGCATGTCATAAAATTTTCTATATATCAGAAAATTAATAGCCTATATGCCCAGCTACATCGGAGAAAAGAAATTAAATTAAAAATAATTGAATTTTTTGTCATTTCTTAATTATAATCGACGTTAGTGTTTTTATATCTGCTTCTTTTTTCTCAATTTCTATCTTTACATATTTATGAGTTTACCATTCGTCTATACTTTCAATATTGCTGCCACATATGGTCCGGTGCTCCTGCTATATAGGGATTCTTGATAAAATCCAAAGAATCAGCAATATTACTGGTCCAGGCCTGGCCTCTCAGCTTCAGTCATTATCTTTATGCATTTTCTATAAATACTTTCATGGTAATTGTTTGAATGAACTCTTTGTTGTACATATGGGGACTAGTTAGGACTTCATGAAGATTCTGATGTATAATGGTGGGTGAAATAAGAATGGTAAGTAAGAATGCGTTGTTCTGGTGTAAGTAATTATTGTTGTATGTTTGGGTCAGTGTTTGTGACTAGCTAAGTTTAACATTAAGACCGAAGAAGACCGCCCTTTTCCCCATTCTTCATTTTGTTATTGTGCTACATTTCTGTACATAAACGGAATAAACATCACTCTTCGTTAACCTAGACTATATGAATTTAAGCGCAGTACTAGATTGGAAACAAGGTATCATCATTTTACAATTGAATTGGATATATGTATCCGTAATTTCTGTGCTAACAGTTTCTTTTCTCACACTTCCTGCTTGTGGAACTCTCTTCTGGCTTCTTTAAATGTAATGTCAATCGTTATCTACTGTCTTCTTGATTATTCTTCTATTGTTCTCGATGCTTAAAAATGTTTCTCTTTTGTTCCTATTGTCTTACACTCAGTAACCCCTTGTATCTTAGTAGCATTACTGCCTTGCATGGGGTGAAATGATTAAAAAAAAGAAAAAAGAGAAAGCATTACTTTAGTCATGGAGTTCTTCCAGCGGACGAAATGCGCTACACAATTTTTTTTTCCATTTTGTCGTTCATTCGTCCAATATGAATGTCTTTACTCTACATGGGTGACTTACATGTCTTTGTGTCAATCAATCAAGCAATTGTATGCGAACACGAGATTAATCTTTTGGACTTTGAGAGTAAATGGCTGTCAGAGCAGGGATCGCCCAAGTCCTGAAGGCCTATAGAAGAAGATGAATTTGTCGACTAATCTTTCGGCTAATCTGTTAGGGATTTTCAAAGATTTTGGTTATGTTATTGTAAATGATGTGTAAATGCTCTTTATTTTAAACCGTATACAAGGGGCTGAAAGGTAAACATTTA
Organism: Acanthosepion esculentum; assembly: GCA_964036315.1. Classification (NCBI taxonomy): domain Eukaryota; kingdom Metazoa; phylum Mollusca; class Cephalopoda; order Sepiida; family Sepiidae; genus Acanthosepion; species Acanthosepion esculentum. The sequence continues at coordinate 39,457,988 of OZ038485.1, forward strand.
TTTCCGAATACGGCCAATACATCGTGGCCGCGTTCATAATTGACGTTGTAGATGGTTGATTCTTTTTTTTTTACCGACTACAATTAATTTTAGACGCTTTTTGCAGTTGGAGGTGCGTTTCACATTTGTGTTTCCGGCTGGGGGACGGCGCGAGCAGTCTGTTCCTACATGGAATCGCTGTCTCTGGTGGGGCTCGAGCAAGGGTTTCTGCATACGCCGATGACGTATCCATTTTCGTGTTGTGCCGCAGCAACATTGAGGTGGTACAAAAGCGCTTGAACGGGCCAAGATTAACCGTAACAAGTTTTCCGGATTGCAGTTAGGTGCCTTGAAGGGGGTCGCTCGTCCGGGGATTTTTGGTTGGACTAATAGACCCATCCGAAATCTTGGCGTGTGGTTCGGGCCCGGACACAAACTAGAAAAGAATTGGTCAGAAGTACAAGGAAATGTCGGTCCGAGGCGTGTGCCACTTAATGTTTCCTCTCATCCTTTACCGTTTGTCTGTACTTCCTCTCTGCAAGGATCATAGGAAGGCGATCGAGCGCTTGTTTCCCACCCTCTTGTGGGGTGGTCGCAAGCAGAAGGTCCACAGAGTAGTCTGTGTCCAACGTCCAAGTCATGTGGGAGTTGGATTGCCACACTTGGTGAGTCATCGATATACCTCGATCGAAGTTGACTTTCCTACGCCGCGCTTTGACAGAGGACTTGATATGGAGTGTAGTGTTAGGGACACCTTCCTTAGCCTTGCCATCACTTCTCCAGTTTCTAGGGCAGAGCGCCGTCGTAGGCCCCGGAAGCAGTCGAGTTTCCTCAAAAAATGTCCAGCGGTCTTGAGGGTCGTTCCTCGGTCCAGTGGCCTTTCACGGCCTAAGAAGTTCTTGTATCGTGAATTAGTGGATAGTGTCGCGAAGAATTCATTCTGTGGACGGTTCGGCTTAACGGTGACTGCGTTGCGCTCTTCCTAGTCTTGAGCGCCAGCAGCGAATTACCTCAGAAACCCTGAGTTTCGCTTACCTGACGATTGATTCGAAACGTCTATCAGTGGCATGACCTTAAGATGGGGTAGAATTTCTGTAACCTTGGTTTAGAAGAAACGCCTTCGCACGCCTTCTACCATTGTCCTAAGGAGCGCCCTTTATGGGACTATGTCGGTGAGTTGACTGCTCGTATCGCTCCTAAAAATCTCGTGTTCAGCGACCTCGCATACACGTGCGATAAAATATCGCCCTCGTATTCTGTGATGAAACGAATTGTGTTTCTAACACTGGGTGAAATATATTTGTATTTTATACTAATATTTTTATTTTGCTCTTTTTCAGAATGGTAGAGAGGGGAAAATAGAGCCATGAAATTCGCAGTCCCAAGAATTTGGAAGGAAGCACCTGACCACTCAAGCAATTGCTTCTTCCGCATGGTGGACCCTTCCAGACATCGACTGGCAAGAATGCACCTGCTATCATATATCTAGACCGTCTGTCATCCATCGCCCGAGTGCCACACTGCCCTAAGCTACCCGTACCCACTCCTTCAAAGCGAGAGCAGCTATCCTCAGAAGAGAACAGCAATTCAGAAGAGGAAGAAGTCATTGAGCCAGATTACAGAGGCGCAGCTGAGGAGAGATATCCATACTATCCCAGCCAAAAAGACGACGACAGCCTGATCAGAGGCCTTGGTCTCACAAAGTCCAATGCCGAGCTTTTAACGTCAAGACTCAAGCAGAGAATTTTGTTAGATGCAAGTCTCAGATAAGTAAAAACGTCACCAGTGTTTCACCGGTGTTTCTCAAGCTTTTCCAATGATAAGTCATCGTGACCGAGACTATGAGCGTACTGGCATTATTCAATTAACGATTACGCCAAATTATGCGTTCTCCCACAGTAAGTCTGCTCAGAATAGTTGCAGTATAAACCACAAATAAGTCTCAGGTCAGAAAAAGCGTCACAAGTGTTTCTTAGGTTTTCCACCCGTCAAGATGGGCTTTGCTTCTGCCACAATGTGACCGGTCTGTTTGAGTCCATTGGAATCGTGTGTAACCCCAGCTAGTGGCGCCTCCTCATCGACAGCTCATCCAGGACCCTAAAAACCGTGCTGCTTCCCCCCGGCTCACTCGGTGCAGCTCAAATAGGCTTCTTTTGTTAGATGCAAGTCTCAGCTCAGAGAAAGCGTCACCAGTGTTTCTCAAGCTTTTTCACCCGTCATGATGGGCTTTGCTTCTGCCACAATGTGACCGGTCTGTTCGAGGCCATTGGAATCGTATGTAACCCAAGCTAGTGGCGCCTCTTCATCGACAGCTCATCAGGAGTCTCAAAATCGTGCTGTTTTCCCCCGGCTCACTCGGTGTAGCTTAAAGAGGAATACAGCAGTGTGAAGATCCTGTTAGATGCCTTGAAGTACGGTTGAGAAGTTATTGGAAACTTCAAAATGGTGGGTTTACCCATGGATCTTCAAGTTATATTTGACTTTGGAGCTGCATGGAACGCCGCGGCACACTACCACAGGCGGGACAGGCCACAGAGAATTGCGTTCAGTGTGGGGAGAAACAACGTCAAATGGGAGCCACTGCTGGATCCCCGGAAAGTATTGTTTGCTCCACTGCACTTAAAATTGGGTCTTATGAAACAATTTGTTACAGCTCTAGATAAAGAGTTTGCTACCTTCAAGATTTATTTCCCTAAGCTGTCTGCGGCAAAAGTCAAAGTCAAAGCCCGTGTGTTTGTCGGATCACAAATAAAGAATGCATGGAATTCTCAAGAAGCTCACTAAGACGGAGAAAACAGCGTGGACCAACCTTGTCGCAGAGGTTCGGGGCTTCCTGGCGAATCACTACGTGGAGATTTTTTGAGACACTAGTGAAGAACTAAGGCAAATGGGCTGCAGTTTGTCCCTCAAAATTCGAGTAATTTGCTTTTTAAGCCCCGCGCTAAGTATCTAATAAAAAATTGCCGAATAGCTAAATTTAGGTGTAAATTTACATGCTTAATTCGAAAATAAAGAAATTTTGATAAAATCTACTGCTTTGTAGTTATCGACAATAAAATTTCGGACTCATTCGCGTTACGGCACGACAGACATTACTGGCGTTGTTTGTATACATTCGCTGCTGATTAGATTTGTGCGGATGATTACACTTTAACGGCCTTTTTACTGCTCTCACTTGTCTCTATTACTACGCAACTGAGGACTCATTGCGAACGCAATCATCAAGACAAGTGAATGTTAAATCCGCAGCAAATATATGCAAACAACGCCAGTAATGGCTGACGCGACGCGTATGAGTCCAAACTTCTACTGTGGATAACTCCAAAACGCTAGATTTTATGAAAATTTCTTTGTTATTTTCGAAGTAAGCATGTAAATTTCCACCTAAATATAACTATTCGGCAATTAGATATTTAGCGCGGGGCTTAAAAAGAAAATTACTACAAAATTCATATCCTTGACGCTCATCTTGATAAATTCAAGGAGAACATGAGGACGTACTGAAAGGAGAAAGGCGAGCGCTTCCACAGTCAGTTCGACAACTGACTTATTTTTTTTTACGGCTTATCAACATTTTAGATATTATTTAGAGCAGAAAATATTTTTAGATTTTAAGAACATTTTGGGGCTAATGATTTTCTGATACAAGTCCTACTAATTACTTCATAGCTGGAGAGAGAAGAGGTGGATTCAAGCCTTTCCCAAGGGTATTTGCACATAAGTGAATATAAAGAACTCGATTGAAAATAGAACTCCGTTATCAACTACACCACTCTCATATCCAAGCTGACAGCAGTTGGCTATACCCACGCGTTCACTCGTCTATTGCATAAAATAGCAATTCTGGGAAAGAAGCCGTATAAGTGAAACTTCCTCCTTACTAATGGAATATGAAAAGAACGAGGAGGAATCAATGTGGCATAGCAAGTCCCAGCTGTGCAAATATTTTTTCCTCGTCACCTTTTATTACTTTATTTCAAAAGCATGGATAAAGAAACAGGAAACCACTCCACTATCTTTTCCAAGGTTGCATGGCAATTTACAAATAATAAAGAAAATGAATCTGTAGAGATCCATTATCACCCAAGTTCTGAAAACATGGCATTAAAAAAACAACAATGATGACAATGCACCTAATAGCATCTAACGGCAAAAAATAAAATAAAATAAAACTGAACAATCTTCTTGTCCAACACAGTAGTAGGGTGGGGGTCACAAGAACTACAACGAACGTTAAAGAGTTCATAGTAAAAAAAGAAAAATAACGCTTAACAGCATATAATATTAAATACGAAGGCAAATAGACAAAAGGAAGTAGAAACAATAAACAAGAGGGAAAACAAAGGAAGTGAGCGCCTTTAGAGGAAAGAGGTGTCGTCACTTCAAACCTGAAATCGTGTTCAAAGATCACGCTCACGGCCGACGGGCTCCAAAACTTGTTCCAACCCTTACTCCCCTCGAGTACAGCGAAACAGTTTACACGTCAAGATCATCAAGGTCCTCACCTTCTGATGATATGCGGCACGAGGGCTCAAGATAGACACCAAAATAGCTCAGTGTACTAAATAAACTTTTAAAATTGGCGCCAGTCTTTACATTTGTCCGAATGAATTTTAGATCGACATTTTGTCTTACCCGATGAAATCGTCTAGCAAGGTTGGCCATATTTGCAATTTAGGAAACATGGGGGGAAAAAAAGACTAAAAACCTTTCACCTTAAACAGGCGGCAATAATAATAATAATAATAATAATAATAATAATAATAATAATAATAATGCTTTTTTTGTTTCATACTATCAACGCCAAATCAACAGTCTATAAAAAATCTTTGATTTCCCACAACAGTCTTGGCATCTCGTTTCAGTCCCTTTCTCACTACTGTAATGTAGCTTACTGCGCCTTTTCTATAAATACTTCCATGGTAATTGTTCTGATGAACAATTAAGATTACTTTGGTACTTAGACTTTATGAATTTTAGGGCAGCACTAGATTGGCGGCAAGGTCACATCATTTTACAGTTGAATTGGATAGATGTAACCGTAAGTTCTATGCTAATAGTTTCTTCTATCATACTTTGCGCGTGTGCTTTTGGCTTCTTGCATCCCAGTCAATTTAAATACAGTCATTATCTCCTGTCTTCATTATTACTGTTCTTTTATTGTTCTCTCACCTTAATATTATATTTTGTGTGCGTGTGTGTTTTCATATTCTCAGCAACCCATTGCGTCTTAGCGGCATTATTATCTTGTTTGAGGTGAAATTAATAAAAAAGAAAGGTATTTCGAAGTCAAATGTAGTTAATTTCGCTTGCCTTCGTATACGGTGAGAGTATTATATGTATAATTTTGTATATTCTAAAAATTAATGGATCTATTTTTAATACAAAGTACCCGCTATAATGAAGTTACATTAGTAATTATATATAGAAAACGTTTAATTCTCGGTATACAAACATATAATTATAAAAAGAGTGTCTTAAAATAAAACCTACTTTTAACCAGCATCATTAACTCAGCATATTGTCAGTATTTTAATAAATTTTTCACGAGAAGCCTTTCCAAAATACAATTTAAATAGTAATAGGAATGATGAGAATATACTTCAAATAGTAATAGGAATGATGAGAATAGCCTTTAAATAGTCATGGGAATGATGAGAATAGCCTTTAAATAGTCATAGGAATAATGAGAATAGCCTTTAAATAGTAATAGAAATGATGAGAATAGCCTTTTAATAGTAATAGGAATCATGAGAATAGCCTTTAAATAGTAATAGGAATGATGAGAATAGTCTTCAAATATTAATAGGAATGATGAGAATAGCCTTTAAATAGTTATGGGAATGATGAGAATTGCCTTTAAATAGTCATAGGAATAATGAGAATAGCCTTTAAATAGTAATAGAAATGATGAGAAAAACCTTTACATAGTAATAGGAATGCTGAGACTTGTCTTTAAATAGTAATAGAAATGATGAGAATAGCATTCAAATAGTAAGGAATGATAAGAATAGCCTTTAAAGAGTAATAGGAATGATGAGAATAGCCTTTAAATAGTATTAGGAATGGTGAGAATAGCCTTTAAATAGTAATGACAATGAGAATAACGTTTAGATAGTACTAGAAATGATGAGAATAGCCTTTAAATAGTAATAGGAATTATGGAAATAGCCTATAAATAGTAATAGGAATGATGAGAATACCTTTTAAATAGTAATAGGAATTATGAGAATAGCCTTTAAATAGTAAGAGGAATGACGAGAACAGCCTTTAAATAGTAATAGGAATGAGAATAACCTTTACATAGTAATAGGAATTATGAGAATAGTCTTTAAATTGTAATAGGAATCATGAGAAAAGACTTCAAATAGTAATAGGAATGATGAGAATAGCCTTCAAATATTAATAGAAATGGTGCGAATAGCCTTTCAATAGTAATAGGAATTATAATAGCCTTTAAATAGTAATAGAAATGATGAGAATAGCCTTCAAATAGTAATAACAATGATGAGAATAGCCTTTAAATAGTAATAGGAATGATGAGAATAGCCTTTAAATAGTAATAGGAATGATGCGAAAAGCCTTTAAATAGTAATAGGAATGATAATAGCCTTTAAATAATAATAGGAATTATGAGAATAGCCATTAAATAGTAATAAGAATGATGAGAATAGCCTTTAAATAGTAATGATGAGAATAGCATTTAAATAGTAATAGGAATGATAATGACATTCAAATAGTAATAAAAATGATGAGAATAGCCTTCAAATAGTAATAAAAATGATGAGAATAGCCTTTAAATAGTAATAGGAATGATAATAATAGCCTTTAAAGAGTAATACGAATGAGAATAACCGTTACATAGTAATAGGAATGCCGTGGCTTGTCTTTAAATAGTAATAGGAATGATGAGAATAGCATACAAATTGTAATAGGAATGATGAGAATAGTCTTCAAATAGTAATAGGAATGATGAGAATAGCCTTTAATAAAGTATTAGCATTGGTGAGAATAGCCTTCAAATAGTAAAGGCAATGAGAATAACGTTTAGATAGTAATAGAAATGATGAGAATAGCCTTTAAATAGTCATAGGAATGATGAGAATAGCCTTTTAATAGTAATAGGAATCTTGAGAATAGCCTTTAAATAGTAATAGGAATGATGAGAATATCCTTCAAATATTAATAGGAATGGTGCGAATAGCCTTTCAATAGTAATAGGAATGATATTAGCCTTTAAATAGTAATAGAAATGATGAGAATAGCCTTCAAATAGTAGTAAAAATGATGAGAATAGCCTAAAATAGTAATAGGAATGATGACAATAGCCTTTACATAGTAATAGGAATGATGACAATAGCCTTTAAATAGTAATAGGAATGATGAGAATAGCCATTAAATAGTAATAGGAATGATAATAGCCTTTAAATAGTAATAAGAATGATGAGAATAACCTTTAAATAGTAATGATGAGAATAGCCTTTAAATAGTAATAGGAATGATAATAGCCTTCAAATAGTAATAGGAATGATGAGAATAGCCTTTAAAAAGTAACATGAATGATGGGAATAGCCTTTAAATAGTAATAGGAATGATGAAAATAGCTTTTAAATAGTAATAGGAATGATGAGAATAGCCTTTAAATACTAATAAGAATGTGAATAACCTTTACATAATAATGGAAATTATGAGAGTAGTCTTTAAATTTTAATAGGAATCGTGAGAATAGCCTTCAAATAGTAAAAGGAATGATGAGAATAGCATTTAAATAGTGATGGGAACGATAATAGCCATTAAATAGTAATAGTAATGATGAGAATAGCCTTCAAATAGTAATCGGAGTGATGAGAATAGCCTTTAAAGAGTAATAGGAATGAGAATAACCTTTACATAATAATAGAAATGATGAGAATAGTCTTTAAATAGTAATAGGAATAATGAGAATAGCATTCAAATAGTAATAGGAATTATGAGAATAACCTTCAAATACTAATAGGAATGATGAGAATAGCCTTTTAATAGTAATAGGAATGATGAGAATAGCCTTTAAATAGTAATAGGAATGATGAGCATAACCTTTAAAGAGTAATTGGTATGATAAGAATAGCCTTTAAATAGTAATAGGAATGGTGAGAATAGCCAGAAAACATTCGACATTCACTGATCAAATAACATCACTGTCAGTTATAATTTTATAAAATTGTTCTTTTAAAACAGTTTACAGAAAAATAGGTTTCCCTAGTCTACTAACTGACATTGCTCTTTCCAGTATTGATGGAGGTTTCCTTCCTAACCTTTTGTTTAAGGTAGTGTTGAATGTTAAGATCTTAATTATGTCATTATTTACTGTTCGAGTTTTGTGTGCTATTGCTGTTGCTGAAAAACTTCAATTAATGTGTTTTTGTTATTTGGTAAAGTTCTTTGGGATTCTGTAGCGCCAGTCTATGAGATCACATGAAGCCTTTTTGAAGCCATTTTTAATCATTTGAGGAAACAGTTGCATTTAATTGATAAGTTAGGCATTTTGGAACGAGCTGGACGCTACAGGTGTTTCATAATGAAGCCTTTTTTGTTTTTAGCAGCCTTACCCTCAAATTTATATATATCAATAACGAAATATTTCTTGAATAATTCACCAAGTTTACTGAATTCATTTTTTTTTAAAAGTGCTGGTAATATTTGAATCCCACCCTATCTCTCTCTCTCTCTGGCACACACACAATATCTCTCTCCCCCCCTCTCCCCACATAATAGCGTTTTCATCATAAGAATCGACATCCTAGTAATATCGGCCTATGTAGGTGGCCCCATATCAAGAGTCAACGCAGTTCTTATGAGTGAAATTGACGAAACTGTTTGAAAGCCGCCGATGATTGAACTGACACGAAGTGATAAGTCATCGTGACCGAGAGGATAAAGCGTACTCATTAATGATCACGCAAAATTATGCGCTCTCCCACAGAAATTGTAAGGTTTGCTCAGAATATTTGCAGTATAAACCACAGGTTGTCTCTGTGGGTGTTTAACAAATACAAAATTTGCCTATGCAGGCGTCTGCAACTGGGATTTGCTAACGGGCAAACTTGGAATCGAGGAACCCATAACTAGCATAAAATCAGCCTACTATCAATATTTTTATTTCACACTCCTAGAAAAGGTAGTAAATGATAGCGGGAAGAAAGTAAAAGGTGTTCCAATAACTTGTACCGATTTTAATGTGAATTAAGTTTAAGATTCAAGTAGTGAATTTTGTTAGATGCAAATCTCAGTTCTGCGAAAGTGTCACCAGTGTTTCTCAAGCTTCTTCACCCGTCATGATGGGCTTTGCTTCTGCCACAATGTGACCGGTCTGTTCGAGGCCATTGGAATCGTGTGTAACCCCAGTTAGTGGCGCCTCTTCATCGGCAGCTCATCAAAGCCTCAAAATCGTGCTGCTTTCCCCCGGCTCACTCGGTGGAGCTCAAATAGGAATACAGCAGTCTGAAGATCTTGTTAGATGCCTTGAAGTACGGTTGAGAAGTTATTGGAAACTTCAAAATGGTGGGTTTACCCATGGATCTTCAAGTTATATTTGACTTTGGAGCTGCATGGAACGCCGCTGAACACTACCACAGGCGGGACAGGCCACAGAGAACTGCGTTCAGTGTAGGGAGAAACAACGTCAAATGAGAACCACTGTTGAATTCCCGGAAAGTATTGTTTGCTCCACTGCACTTAAAATTAGGTCTTATGAAACAATTTGTTACAGCTCTAGATAAAGAGTTTGCTACCTTCAAGATTTCTTTCCCTAAGCTGTCTGCGGCAAAAGTCAAAGTCAAAGCGTTTAAGCATCTAATGATTTTTTTCTTTTCCTTTCAGATTTGGCCAACATTTGGGTGATATTATTTTTCACAGATAATTGCCATGACTTAAATAACATGACCCAATAGAGAAATAAATAAATTTTCACAAATAACACTGATTTATTTTCAGCTGACATTGATCCCTCTTAATGAAACACCCTTTAGTAACGATCAATGTCTGCTTGTCTGCAACATTCATTTCATTTATTTTTGACGTTTTTTTTAATCGTTTCATCCCAAGCAAGGTGGGAATGCCACTAGTATGCAGGGAGTTACAAAGAGTGACGGTGAGAGAAAAAAAATATAGGAGGGACCGAGGAAAGGATAAAATCTGAACGGTGTTCAAGAAGATAGAAGATGGCCAATTGGCGTTTTAATTATCAAGGAAGCAAGGAAACGGAAGGGAGTTCCACAGGCAGGAAGTGCGAGAAAAGAAACTGTTGGAGTAGAAGTGGCGGTTCATTTAACTATGTCAATAGTAAAAGGGTGGAACCTAGATGGCAATCTAGTAGCATGCTTAAATTCACGTAGTCCGGGCATCTGGGGAAAAATGTCGTTAGAGCAGTTGCCATTAAAATATTTGTAAAAAAGACGAGGGTGAGAAAGCGACTGAAGTCGAGATACCAAATCAGGATCGATTACATTGCAAATCCTTCTTTGGATTTTGTCAAGAACCTCAAGACGAATAACAGGAGCACCAGACCATATATAGCAACAGTATTCAATGGACAGACGAATGTTAGATTTGTAAATGTGCAAGATGAACTCTGACGAGGAAAACCTTCTGGCACGACACAGTGACCCAAATTTCCATCCAGTAGATGCAGTTTATCAACCTTTTGCAGGTTATTTAAAGCTATGAAATATTTAGGGTTTGTATTTTTTTTTTTTTTTAGATTAAAATGATTTATTAATTAAACCATAGATTTGTCAGCAACAGGAACAGACCAAAAGGACGACAAATTCAAATATCAGGAAAATGTCTTTAGAGATGACGGAAATTGTGATATAAAACCTAAATTAAATAAATATAATGGAACTGGAAATTCAATGTGCCATACATTAAAATAAGTTTTAGTGACATCAAAAAACAAGATCATTCCATAGGAAAAAAAGAAAAAGTGGAGTTCAGATTAAATTTTCGACATGACGGCAAAGTGACAGCAAACAATGCCTACTAATGTGCAGGATATAGAAATTTAACCACAGAAATTAGAAAAAAAATACAAGTAGACAAATGAAGAATAGCTCAACGTAAAGAGTGAAAGGATCGAAAGATAAGGGAGATATGCATAAAATAATATTAAAAAAAAGCAAAAGAACAAAAGACGAACTCATCTATAAGATTAGGGAAATAATACGACAATAGTGAAATACCAGAAAACCTTACTAGATACAGTTTCGTACCGCTACCTAAAAAAATGTTATCTTGAAATCACGTACAGACAAACCTCTCATCTCTGGATCCCCCATCAACAGACAAAATCTTCTTCTAAAAAAAAAAAAGTTATACAGTAAAAATAATTTCCAAATCATCAGCGATGTATTTCAGAATTTGCGGGCTTAGCGGAACGTGTCGTATTATTTCTCAAACTGACCGCTTGGCGGCGGTGACGCGCCTTTCAATTGTAAACAAAGACGGGTGTACAGTATATAAAGTACGATACATTAGCGCCTGCGTGAGAAAGTAGCTGTGAAAAATCTATTATTTTTGTCATTTTAATTAATATATCTATTAAGTATATATTTATTTATGCCATATATACATGTTTATAATATTTACATTATGATCATTATGATCAGAACTACTGGTAGTTACTATAGGGATTTTATAACTCAAAAATAATCTCTTCCTATCTACGGACAATCGGCTTTAACAGACCCCCCATACACGCTATTAGTTCGTTGATGAGAGGTTTGTCTGTACGTATTCTGCAAGTAGGTTTATTATAGAGCAGTGGTTCTCAACCTTTTTTTTATCCATGAACTCCTTTTCCCTTCTTCTTTTTTTTCTTGGTGGGTCCCTTAATAGCTATTTGACATAAGACAACAATATTCTATTTTTCACTAATAAAAATTTTTAGGTTTTAATAATCAAAGAAATATTATATAATTAAGCTTTATTTTTAAATGAAAACTAATTTAATACAAAAAATTATTCGACTGTTATAATAATAATAATAATAATAATAATAATAATAATAATAATTTTTATTAACCAATATCTTGTATTACAATGTTTCTTTCATAGTCAAGGCCATGGGGAGCAGAGCTCTTCAGGCAATTGAATTCACTGCTGCATTCATTTATTCGCACTGGTTAAAAAAATTTAATAAACCAATTTAAGCTAAGTGTGTGATTAGAAGAAAAAAAAAGAAAGTATATATATTCAATGTGATCCCTGTGGTTGATGGTGCTCAGCGAGTTTCTTTATATCTGGTTCCATCGATATTAATGATAGTTGAGGATCACCTCTTTTCACAATATCAAGTCTAACTTTGCGAACTTTTGACAACAGCTGAGAAACACGAATAAATCCCGATTCAACAAGATGTTGGAAAAGCAATAACGTAGCAATTAATTTTAAACTATAAGTATAAAACAATCAATGGAGGTACCTATATATTAAAAAAATAAAGAATCATTCATATATATATGATAGAAATTGTTAGAAGGATTTGATAATTATAATTAAGTAATTAACTGAGTCTGAAGGTCCGCTGGAACAGTTGGTATGACGTTTGCTCGATAACTTAACTGTCACGGTTTCAATTCTCGGTAGTAAATGCGCACTGTTGATGAGTCCCAAATATAGGACGAAACGGCCGTTATTGCTTTCTGTTGAGGTTTCTTTCAGACTCAATGAATTAATTATATATATATATATAGTGTAAATTACAACCATGGGAAGATTAACAATCAAACAACGTGATAAAGTTATCGAAGCCTATTACGAAAATGGACGTTCAAACAGAAATGCATTTCGCGCACTTCACAATTGTTTTGGTTAATATAATCGACTAACCGAGAGTGCCATTGAAAATTTTTTTTAAAATTCAAACTGGGTCGGGGACAGATGTGAAAACACCATAACGTGCTCGTTTACGCCGTTCAGCTGAAAACATTGCTGCAGTGCACGAGAATGTGGTCGAAAATCCAGACTTACGCGCAAATGTCATTAAAAAAGTTATGAATACACATCTTCTCCCCCATGTATGGGTTAATTAGTAAAACTTCTATCACTATATTATTATCTCAAACAAAAAAATTCTTACAATCTAAAAATATTTTCTGGCTTTAAATAATCTATAAAGGATGGATACGCCGTAAAAAACGAATCAGTTTATCAAAAAAAACATCGATAGAAACATATGAGCAATGAGGAAATCCTAAGGAAAACACGAACAACAAGGAAATTTATATTTACATTCAGAAAGAAGATCTAGAGAAATTAATGCTCTGAAGTCATACTGAAGACAAGAAAAAATAAGGAGAAAACCGCGATCAACATAACGAGTTGGAAAGTGGAACGGTAAAGGGTCAAAAGTTATAAAAGACATGACGTTCTGGAGAGATAAGCGCCAAAGTCCTGAAAGGATCAGCCACATAAACGAATGAAGGCCTGGAGAATTTAACACTCATAGGACACATTCAAAGCCAAAGAATCAGGACAAACAGCAAATACTATATTTAACGAGTTTAAATGAACGATAAGGGGTCAAAAGTTACTTAGAGCAACAAAAAAAACATGAAGCTGTGGTGTGCCATGATCACCTACTTAACGTGTTTGAATGGACAGAACAGGGACAAAGAGAGACATCAATGGGTTAAAAATTCCTTAGAGCAACAGAAATTGTGGCGAGCCATGATAGGCTACGTCTTGAAGAAATTTGACACATAAGAGAAGAACATGACAACGTAATTATAATATGGCCGCCAATAGATGAAGCGGTAACTTCAAAAACGTGGAATCGAATAAGGAAATTTGAAACGAAAAGAAATAGGTAAACTTGTACAAATTTTAGACGAATAGGAACCTTATCTTCCTAGGCTAACTGGGGACGAGGGTTCATGACACGTGCTCAACTCCCGATGTACTCAATAAACTCATCAATTAGGCAGTATAATCGTCCCTTCAATACGCCCCGGTGACATTTCCCCTAACGATGACGTCGTTTGGCAGGTAGCGTATAAGCGGATGTAAATAGGGTTGTTTGTAGATGAAAAACTGATGATCATACAGATATGAACCCTAAATGGCGAACGAGGCAAAAAGTGGAAGGGTACAACAACATTTTTAAACGAAACGAAATAAAGATAAAATAGTAGAATACAACAACGATGGCGCCAAACGAATAGAAACTAATGTCAAAAAGTGCTCAATAAGGGTTAAACTAATTTTCAAGATGGGTGGGATTTGAAGAGGGGAGGGTAAACACAAATAAAGTGGCGATGGGAGTTTTGTTTTCGTTAGTAAGCGATATGTATATATCTTAGATTGTTACCTTCTATATTTTAATGATTTGATTACTCTTTGTGTGTTTGCTATCGCTACGCAGTAAAAATGGCACAGCGCAGTGAGATTTTTGATAGCACAATAGTTACTGCTGTAAAAGAATAAAACAATTTCCCATGCAGTTTTCAGAAATATAGTGATAGTGTTGGATGTCTCTTCTCACTCATCCACATATGTAATATAATTATACTATTTCTCATGTATATTAAATACTCCCTCCGTTCCGAAATAGTTGTACCAAAAACATGTTCATGTTCCAAAATAATTGTTCCAGTAGATAAAAAACACCAAAAAGAACAAAAAATATCATTTATTCCCATACTCAACAGTAAATGAGTAATATTAGTGAATTGTCATATAAATAAGTGTGAAATATATCGAAACTGATATACATAAACAGTAAAATTAATAACAAAAATAACTGAGGAAGGTTTACTTTAACAAAAGCAGTTTTTGTTGCAACTCGTCCGAAAAAGAAATGGATACTTCAAGTTTTCCTTCTCTTTAGACATGTGCCGGAGTTTATAGTTGTTATCGCCGTCAACTAAAATAACTTGTTCCATTGCTAACTGCAAACTTAGAAAAGTATTGTTAAGCTTCGACTTCTGAAGTTTATTGAAGCTTTCTTCCACTGCTTCAATGAGCTGGTCAACATTATTTGGAACTTGCTGGTGCTGAATTGATTGAATTGCATTAAAATAACCCAGATCAAGGACATTGAGATCAGGACTATTTGGAGGCTGGCAAACTAATTCAATTTGCAAACCCAGACGTTCTGCAGCTACTGTTTAATTCATCTACTGTTTACGTTCTCGTAATTTGAGAATGCAGTAATTTCCATTTCAAATTGCTACTCAGTAGAGTGGAGTTTGCATTCGCGCTAATCCCAAATAATCCGTTTTCTTAAATGAGATAATTAAAGTATATTAAATGTTATTAAATATATTTCCATTAATTACTTTAATTATAAATTATTTATTTATTTAATACTATAAAGTATTTCTCTTAATTGCTTATTTATTTACTTGAAATTAATTATAAATTCTATTGATTTGACTTGACATTGGTCTTAAAGGCCACAAATGGCGGTCTTTAATTGTTTTTATGACAAATTTTATCAAAATGAAATTAAATTAAATTCTATAAAATATTTTCATTTTGCATTGCTCCAATACAAAATATGTATTAATTAAGAATTGAAATATACACTCTTAGATAAACGCCTCGGGCCACCAGTCCTCGAAAATCTGTCAAATCTCCGACCATCTCAAAACAACTCCTACCGGTGTATTTTTTTTTTTTTTTTTTTTTTTACTCGTGATCACGATCAAGGCAGTAAAGACACTAAGACACAAGGGGTTATAGGGTTTGGAAGAATTAGGAACAGAAACATTAATAATGGGCGGGAAGAGGAAAGAGTAATCAGGAGGACATTAAAGTTGGCTGGAAAGCATGAAGCCGGAAGTGTGATATATATCGCCTCTCGAAACTTTCTCCTCGGCAATTTGTCTGAATAACATTCTCATCGGTATATGAATTCTCTTCCACAAAATCCCCTCGCTCTTCTCCGAAATAAGTCTTCCATTTTTGCATTAGTAATTTCACATCTACTCCAGCTACCCTTGCTCCAAATTGGTATCTCGTTGGTAATTATTTATACATCCCACTGACTCTTCTCGCTCCTGCCTCATATAAGTAATCCATCGGTATTAATCTCCTACCGACTTACCCCGCCCTACCCCAAAATAAATATCCCATCGCTACATCATAACTCTAACACTGACTTCCCTTGCCTCTGTACCAAAAAAAGTCTCTCCTCGATACATATCAGTATAAAACCGACTTCCTTCTCCCTTATTCTAAATAAGTGAACTATCGGTATATTCTTAATCTCACGCTATGTCTCCCATTGGTGCATTATTTACGTCTCATCGTTTCGTGCCGTCCATGTCCCAAATAAGTCTCGCATTATAAATCTCGCACTTACTTCTCGACTACAAATAACATTTTCGGTACGTTATTACTACCCCCGAATCCCATCACCCCTGTCTCAACTGTCAACTATTGATATTTTATTAATCCCCCACTGACGACTGTCACCACTGCTCAAATGTCACACTTTCCCTTGCTCCAATAGGTCTATCGTTGATACATTATTAATCTCCACAAGCTCTTGCCTCAGATAAGTAATCCTCAGTATTAACCTCCTACCAATTTACCTCGCCACTACCACAAATAGATCTTTTATCGGTAATCGTCCACCGGCTCCTCTTGCCTCAGACCCAAATAAATACCCCATACATATAGTATACTCTGATCTCTTTTGAATAGCTGTGCTGATATAGTGATATGCGGGTGCACCTCCAAAATTCGAGATGACCAGAGATGGGTAGCTGATCTTTCCTCTGACCCACCTCTAACAGCTCAGTGTGAAAATCACCTGGCTAGTCACATTCAATGCCACGAAAACCAAACTGGTGGCGTACCATCATCAGCGAGCGGACCCTGAACTTTCGCCTATCTCGATAAACGAGTGATCTCTCGGGAAGCTTTGTGATTTGAGCGCCTGTTGAGACTCAGACTCATTTCAAACCTCAAGTGGAACACGTACATATAGGTACCTCCACGAGATCGCTAAAAAAAGAGCATAGCAGGATGAAAAAGACGCCAAACTTGACGAAAGCAAAGTTTTATCGTCTAAATGTTTATGTTATTATTAAGAGGAAGGGATTAAAGTATTTTGGGGGTATTTTTTCACATTTTTTAACTGTTCCTAGTACGTCCGAAATTTTCGTTAAAATTCTTTTTTTTTGAGTCATCAAAATTAACAGATGGCAATCATTTTTTTCCATTTTATAAAAAAAATGAAAATCTCAGTTTGAAATTCTTTGAAATATCAATTATCATTTTTTCAAAACTTATTTTAAGAAAATCAGAAATTATAATGTTTATTTAAAAAATTTTGAACCAAACTTAACTTAGCTTCTGCGCCGAAAAGATGTAATTTAAAAATAAAACAAGGCAGGTCATAAACTTTCATGACACATTGACGGATTCCGTGAGGATAATTTGTTTTACGGAAGGAGAAAAATGAAATTATTTACATTTAAGTGAACAAATTATTTACCTCGTTATTTTTAAGGAAAACTTTCAGCGCTCTTTTTTTTTTAGCTTTCACCTTTACGTTTACGATGCTTTATGGAAAATATATTATAAAGAAATTCAACTGTTAAGAGTGAGATTAAATTTCATAAGAAAGGTATCTAATTAATGTATAGGTACCTTTCTCATGAAATTTTATCAGAAGTGTACATAAAATACTATAATTTTATGTACATTTACTACATTTTACTGTGTTATTTGTATTTTATTATTAATTTTGATATTTCATTTATGAAAAAATGCCATAACTGAGATTAATATAAAAATAAGATCATATAAATTTTATAAGATGATACTGATACTTTTAGGTACCCTTCTCAGTTGAAATTGAAAAATCAAATAAACTTCTCCATGCGTGTTTCGCAAAAGTAAAGACCTTAACAGCGGAGAACAATGCTTAACTCAAATAACGCAACTTAATTGTATTCTGGTTGATCTTCCGTACTTTATAATTAGAGCCCGATTATAAACACAAAATTACATTTCTTAATTACTGCGGGTCTTCTGATTAGTCAAAACGATACAATTTACAACGCGCTAAAAATATATATATCTCTCATAAGGAAAGTGGATGCGGCTTTTATCTAATTTTATAATATTTTAACAACTTAAACGTAAAAATCCATTATAATTAAAAAATAACAAATAATTGTATTAAAAATTCATTTTTCATCGAATTTGTTTTTGCTTTCAGAAAATATTGTCCATATTCATAGAAACAACTAAAAGTAAATAAAAGCATTTGAAATTAAATAATATATTTGTTTTATTGAGTTTTGTATGTTAGAATTTAGAGCTGATTTTCAGATAGTGGGGGTCCAATTAAAAACAAAAAAAAACATGATTTGCATTCCTCAAAGCCTTGTGTTTTTAACTATTGTACATACTAAAGTGGGCTCGATCGAATTTCTAGAGTTTTCATAAAATTAGTTATGGGGGGGTAATAAATATAAAAAATATTTCTGCCATGATTTTAATAAAAGAAAACATATTTATAATGATTTTGATCATCTGTGAATACTTTCCGAAAGTTTCATTAACATCCGACAATTATTTTTATTTTTGCAAGATTTTCCAAATTAATGTGTGTCATACAAAAATAAACATGCTAAAAATTATATATGTTATTCTGTCTGTCAATCCGTGTGTCTGAAAACCCTCTAACTCGGGCCACAATTGGTCTACATAGACATATTATACCTTTTAGGTATCAGGATATTTTTGGGATTAAAAATCAGCCCTTCATCTGGCGCTTGAACATCAAACATTGGAATGTGTGTCCGAATGAGGAAGGAACCGTTAAAAATTCAAATTTTAAAATAACTGAAAAAAATTAGTGATTTTAAAAGTTTTTAATTTATATTGAATTTAAAGTAATACAAACACATTTTGAATTTAAAAAATATCTCCAAAACTTTGTGAATTGAGGAAATGAATTTTATGTCTTCAAAATGACAAGGAATTAGAGTTAAAGTGAAAGGTTTCGTGACGTGGTGTTTTGAAGTTCCTCAGAGTTTGTGATTTAAAGAACTCAACTCAATTGAAGTTCAACAGAATTTGTAATTTGAAGAATTCAGTTTTCGGTCTGAACTGGAATTTTAGCACAAATCGGAGTTTCAGTCCAAAACCGGACATTCAGCCCAAATCGGTCTTTTGGCCGGAATTGGACTTATAGACCGAATCAGAGTTAATGTGAGACTTTGTAGTTCCATAGAGCGAAATGGGGAATTCAAAGTTATTTCTATAAAATTATTATTGCCATTTTCTAAGCTGGACCAGAGGTTACTTTAGTTTGGGTTCAGAGGCTCAAATTTGCCCTCCGCAGGGGCTATCTTAAAATTGCGTACAGAGTGCGTCTTTTAAGCTATTTAAGAATAAAAAGATCTCATCCAAAAGAATGTGGGAAACTTTGCGACAACCGAACACAAATTCTTTCAAAAATCTGTAAACACTCTCAAAGTCTTAAAAACCGATTTGTTCATGTAGAATTAATACACATCACGAATCATAAACAGGATTTGAATTTTGTCAGAAATATTCAGGCCCACCGTTTTCCGTCTTTTATTTCGCGGATATACAGTAAACGATTCTGTTCTTGTAGTTGAATTTGACTGCTTTATGATTATTTTTCGCCAAAATAAGCAAATAGAGTGATTTAATCAAAACATTCTGAGGACGATTGGAATAAACATAAAAAGTATAACAAAAGCAATCCGACATCTTGTTTGCTAAATTCAATATTGATAAAGATTATGACGGAATTGTCCCCATTGCACGCATGCGCAGTCATACGCAAACATATGTACTTAAATATTTGTTAAACTCTGTTTATATATATATATATATATATATATATATATATATATATATATATATATATATATATATATATATATAATAACAATGCAATTATTGTTTCCTTCAAAAAATCAGTCAACCAGAGTGTTCTTGGTGGATAACGCTTTTAAGGCAAGAAGTCTTTCTAATTAAAGTGCTCAATATTGTAGCAAATATAATTAAATATTCAGCATTCGCTTATTTTTTTTAAAGATGTTGCATAATGTTCTAAAAACAATGTGACGAAACGCGTCACAATAAAACATTTTCCCATTATCAGTTTTTCATAATATTGTTCTTGATATA
>OZ038485.1:39483129-39533129 GCA_964036315.1 Acanthosepion esculentum
TATCCAGAAAAAAGGCATGGCACGTGGAACTAGAACAATCTACCCCGGTGGACGAAATAGAGGGTTTAGTTTGAAATCCCTGAAGAAGGCTGGAATGTACAACGGCTGAAAATGTCGTGAATATGACAAAAACGATACATTGTCCGTATAACATAAATAGTTATAATACCCCATCTCAGAAATATAGACAGATATTTGGCATCTCTATATGTAATATTTTGTTTCCTGATATTCCAAACTTTTACTATTTATAACTCAAGTAATAACACAGCAATAACAGAACCGCGTTGGAAAAGGTGACCCCCTTTTTTCAGTTGTGTATAAAAATGATTACCACTGAAATATGATTTTTTTCAACTTCTCACCTCAGAAATACTTTCATCAAATGGAGGACAGGGGACAACCGCATTTTTGCTTTCCTTGACCAATCATTATCATCTCTTAAGCGCGAGTTGTAGTAGGTTATCTTGACCTCGCTATAGCGTTGTAAATTTGAATTTTATTTCGACTCTAGTCTGGATGAAGCCAATGAATAGAATGTTCAGTATGAGTGAGATAGAACTGAGAGGTAAGGAGAAAGTGAGAAAATTCTTCTTCTACGGAGAGTTATAACTGTCTATATTTCTGAGATGAGGTATTATGTACATTATTTACATTATTCGGATTATTGTCCTCATCTTTGTCGCCATATTTATTACAACGTTTCGACCTTTCAGTATCTGTCTATATTTCTGAGATGAGGTATTATGTACACTATTTACATTATTCGGATTATTGTCCACATCTTTGTCGCCATATTTATTACAGCGTTTCGGCCGTTGTACGCTCCGGCCTTCTTCAGGTGGTTGGAATGTTGAACTGAACCCTTTATTTTGTTCACTGGGGTAGACTGTTCTAGGAGATAACTGATAACTGACATTCATTAAACATGGCACGTGGAACTAGAACAGTCTACCCCAGTGAGCGAAATAAAGGGTTCAGTTCGACATTCCAACCACCTGAAGAAGGCCGGAGCGTACAACGGCCGAAACGTTGTAATAAATATGGCGACACAGATGAGGACAATAGTCCGAATGATGGAAATAATGGAGAGTTATAAGTTAGACACAAAACTGATCAGTCGTAAATGTATTCGGAAGAACGCAAAAGAGTTTTTGTTGCCGAAATTATGGTATTTTTTTTTTTTTAGAGAGGTGAATGAGTCCAAAAGGGATATCATATGAGATGGTTAAAGAAAGCAAGACCTTTTTTTTTTTTTTACAGTGATGATCCCCTTTTACAAAGTCCGGGTGTCAATCGAGGTAGAGGGTTACAGGGTAAGAGGCACAGTTTATGCGGATAGGTGGGGAAGGGTGCCCGGAAAATTCGGTAACGGAAAATTCGATAATTTTGACAAGGTAGGAAAATTCGATAACTATGAAATAAAAGTCGATTGAAAATTGATTTAAGGGCCGTTCTGGGGTGGGGATTTTGGGACTAAGACACCTCCCCATTATTTTTTTTTTTTAAACAGAAAAGAGGCAATATAGTTTTTGCGTCTTTAAAAAGAAATAACTATCTAAAATTTAATTTATTTACTAAATTTTTATTAAAATAATAATTTGAAAAGGAGATAAAAGAACTTTAACTTAGATAAATCGATTTTATTTGCTTGAAAACAACAGAGTATTGTAATTAAATAAATAGTTATTTAAAAAACTATTTATTTAAAAATATTGGAGTCGGAGCTTAAAGCGCACCCTGCTCCAGAATGTACGTCCTTGGTATCGTTGAAGTGGGGTTTTATCTGGACTGGAACATAATTTATTTTTTACTTAATACTTATTTAAACGTTAGGGGGGTTAGTCCCCTCAAGAAACTACGGACCTGTTTTTGTCGTAGTGGGGTTTTATCTAGATCCCCATAGCTAATAATACTTTTTAAAAATATTGGGGAAGGAGGCCTGGCCCACTAAGCCCCACTAAGCCTCTTCTTGCAAGTACGTCCCTGGTATTGTAGTGGGGTTTTATCTGGACACTAAGATTTTCAGTTATTTAAAAATATAGGGGGGGAGGTACCTTAGTCTCCAAATCGCTACCCCAGGATGGTCCTAAAATCAATTTTCAATCGACTTTTATTTCATAATTATCGAATTTTCCTACCTTCTCAAAAATACCGAATTTTCCGTTACTGAATTTTCCGTTACTGAATTTTCCGTTACTGAATTTTCCGCTACCGAATTTCACTGTTACCGAAGCTTCTGTTACCGAATTTCTCTATTATGGAAGCTTCCGTTACCGATTTTTCCTAAATTCGTGGGGAATCCTAGACTGCTTAAGTTTGTAGTGAACGGGAAAGCATCCTCTAGGGAGTTGAAACCAAAAGGCTGATGTTCGTAGGAAGAAACTGTTCGGGTAGAATTTATATCTCTTCAAAGAAACACAAAGGGAATGAAGGTTGTTCGCTACAATGTGCCTGGGATGGCGTGGCAGGTCTTAGCCTTCAAGGTTAGAACTGTTGAAGCTAAAAGGAATGTAGTTCGTCTGAGTACTTTTCATGGAAATAGCGAGAGAACATTGAGAGTCTTCAGAGGATGCTTTTTTTTGTTTTCGTGTTTTTAAATTATTAATATTAAATTTTTTATGCACACTTCAAGATAACCTTGCCTGTAATGAATGATATTTTATTTAGTGCGAGTTTTGGAGGCACGGTGGAGTAATGGCTAGCGGCTCGGATTGAGGAATCGGTGAGCCGAGTTCGAATTCCAGTCGAATCCATTACATTCACTTAGGTGCTAATACCCTTAGGAAAGGTATGAATCCTCTTCTTCTCCACCTAGCTATGGGTAAATAGTAGGACAGACCGGATCCTATAGCTTTGGATGGTAACTGGTCTACCGCAGAAAGAAATGGCAACCTACTGTGGGGAAAAAATCTGCCTCGTCAGTCATGTATCGAAAGATACATGATCGCCTAAGTGTATCACGAATAGCACATAACTGACTGTTCATTGATAGCTTCATGTACGTTGGGTTTTTCTTTGTATCGGGTGCTGTATAATATTTAATATTGATAATCGTATTTGGGTTTTAAGTGATTGGTTCATTGAGATGTGCTCGAATTGCGAATTTCGACAAGTGACAAGTCACCCTAGAAGAGTGTGTGGTGCACAGGTGGGCGATGGAAGAATTTAATGTTGTTTTTCTTTTATTGTTGATACTGGAGATGCAGCCTCCCAGGGGGCATGAGAATTCATAAATGACATTATTCTTACGTATGGGAAATTTTTGAGGTCCCGTGTTATTGGGTTAATTGTTTTGAACTTTTTATAGTAATTGACAAATTTAAGGTGTCGTCGGGATCATTAAGCGATATATACCGGCGAATTTGATAAAACATTTTGGGATGGATGCTTGCTACTTAAATATATATATATATATATATATATATATATATATATATATATATATATGTGTATATGTGTGTGTGTGTGTGTGTGTGTGTGTGTGTGTGTGTGTGTGTGTGGAGAAACAGTGACTATATAGGAAGTTTCAGAACTTTTAGAAACGGTGGCGGTAACATCACTGGTGAAATCAATGAGAAAGCTGAGATGCAGGAAGAAGATGCAGACAGCAGGAGAGGAAAAAAGAAGAAGAAAAGCAATAAAGTGCCTGGGAAAGAGAGAAGAAGAGATGAGAGAGAACGCTTAGGTAAAATAAAAATAAAAAAGGGCGGGGGAAGTTCTCGGACGTGGCAAAACGAAAGCGACTCGACTGCTCGTGATGCCAAGAGAAGAAGCCAAGAGGATGCAACACCGAGAAAAATGATAGACGGAAGACAAAAGTACCTCTCCCCTCTCTCTCTCTCTCTCTCTATCTCTCTCTCTCTTTCTCTCCCTCTCTTCTATCTATCTATCTATCTATCTCTCTATCTATCTATTTGTTTCTCTCTCTGCCTGTGTGTCCGTCTGTTGTTCTACCCCATGATTTCGATTCGCGCGTACGCGCACGTGTGTGTGTGTGTGTGTGTGTGTGTGTGTGTGTGTGTGTGTGTGTGTGTGTGTGTGTGTCGGCGGCAGGACGCGGTTCTTGGCAGACACGACTTTGTCAATGAGAAGAGTGCGACTTGACATTTTGTTGTGGACGACACTTGGCCGACTGGCAGATGTCATAAACAAAAGAGGGAGACTCCCACGGGATCTCATCATAGTTCGGGTGCGTGCACACACGCACACACTCACACACACACACACACACACACATACATATATATATATATATATATATATATATATATATATATATATATAGGCTCTTTGTAATTTATTTCATTTATGCCTGATCTACTTAGCGTATTGATCACTTTATTACTCGCTTGGGTTTTTTTCTTTGGTCTAAAAACTTAAGGCACTGGGCGAATTATTTCAACCTGTTCGGATGTTTCTAGTTTTTTCTTTTTTTTTTCCATTTTTTTCCCTCGGATACCAATTTGTTTTGATAGACTAACAAGTAGTGCTATCCGTAGTTCACCAAGTCTCTGTATTCAGTCCTTCAAAAAGTGTGGATCGTTCTGCACAAAGCCTTCACCACTATAATCAAATCTCATCTGCTGGTGTCGGGCTCTCAGTTTCATCGCAACTGATCTGCTTGACCCTCATACGTCGAATTCGACGGGAGAGTCGAGTATATATATATATATATATATATATATATATATATATATATATATATATATATATATATATATATATATATATATATATACATAAGGAGGCACGGTGGAGTAATGGATAACGGCTTGAATTGAGGAATCGAATTCCAGTCGAATCCATTACATTAATTCCTGCTAATACCCTTGGGAAAGGTAAGAATCCTCTTCTTCTCCCTCCAACTATGGGTAAATAGCAGGACAGACTGGGTTCTATAGCCTTGGGTGACAACTGGTCTAGGAGAAGGACAACTCTGAATTCAAAACCTGCGGAGGATCGTTTGGGGACCTTGTTCCTTCAAAAAGTATGGATGGTCCTGCACGAAACCTTCACCACTATAATCAAATCTCATGTGTCGGCGTCGGGCTCTCAGTTTCTAGGAACTGATTCGACGGGAGAGTCGATGATGATATATGTGTGTGTGTGTGTGTGTGTGTGTGTGTGTGTGTGTGTGTGTGTGTGTGTGTGTGTGTGTGTAATTAAGTGACAGATTTTATTACTTAAACGTTATTTTTTAGTGGATATCCACTACTTATTTATCTATTAAACAATATGTTTATTAATTTTCGTCTACTGAAATTCGTCGGAATATTCAACAAGAATCTTATTAAATGAAAATATGCGATCTCCGCTAGGATTCGAAGATACGAACTATAACAATCAAGTGTAGGTGTCCACTAAAGATAAAGTTCAAGTGATAAAATCTATCGGATTCATGCATGAAAAGATCCATTACTTCTTTAGAAATTGCTTTGTTTGCGTTAAGATGTAAAACTCAGCAGATATGAATGTTTTGTGAATCGTTGAAGAAAGTTGCACTTGAAGTCACTATTCAGCTTTGCTCGATCAGCGGGACCCTACGCAGCTGAGTTGGTTTAAGGCACTTCGGATCTAACGACGGTTTCTTCTGCCAAGAGGGACGAACAGTGTTGTGGTATGGGTGAACAGAAATCAGCCATGTGATTTTGCGCTGTCTTGATCGGTTGGTCAGGGTTACCTGCTGTCGCTCTTACATTATGCTTCGGAGCCTCTCCTTCCTGAGGAACAGGGTGTGCAGTCCGGCCCTACATAGAATCGTTGTCCCTAGTGAGTCTTGAGCCAGCGTTTTCTCATATGTCGATGATGTATCTACCTTCATGTTGTCCTACAGTGACATTGAGGTGGTACTGAAAGTGCTTGAATGGTACGAAAAGGTGGGGGGGCGGCAAGTTTAACTGCGACAAGTCTTCCAGCTTGTGGCGAGGTGCCTGAAAGGGGGTCGGTCTTCTGGGGCCCTTTGGTTGGATGGATGGGGCCATCTGCATTGTCTAATATTGTTTTTGGCCTGGAATCCTGCTGGAGAAAAATTGGTAAGAACTACAGGCAAAGGCTGGCGTGGTGGTTGAGACTTGAATGTGCCATGTTGAAAATAAAGTTCAAGTGATAAAATCTGTCGGATTCATACATTTAAAAAATCCATTATTTCTTTAGAAATTGCTTTGTTTACGTTAGGATACGAAACTGAGAAGGTATGAATATTTCGAGAATCTTTGAAGAAAATTGCGCTTATAAAGCACTATTCGGCTTCGCTCAATCGGCGAGATTCTTCGTGGCGAATTAGTCTATAGTCTACTTCTTTAGAAATTGCTTTGTAAAAGACAATAGGAAAATCTTTCTTTCTTGCATCTCTATTTGTTCCAATTTTGTTTACAAGTCTCTTCAGAATTCTCCCAAGCGTTCCAATAATGCTGGGTACAAATTGTTTTTTCTTTTAACGATTTACCCCCAAGGCAAGGCGATCATACTACGGACACGCATTGGGATACGGGTGAATGAAAACAAGAAGGCTGTAGGAGAAGGAACAGAAAACCCAGTCTTAAAAAAGGAAACAAGAGATAAAATTCTACTCTGGTTTAAAAGACGAGGAAGGAGTGGGAACCTGGCGATAGGCGAAACTATCTCCTCCTCCTTTTTTTGTTAGAAATTGCTTTGTTTGCGTTAAGATGCAAAACTTGGCCGATATGAATGTTTCGTGAATCGTTGAAGAAAGTTGCGCTTGAAGTCACTATTCAGCTTTTCCCGATTGGCGCAGGTCGCGTCTTTTCTTTAATATCATTTCTTAACTATTTAGGTCGGTAGACGAAAATAAATAAATATACTGTACACGACACAACACTAACTGACACGTGAACACGCAACAATTGAAAACCACCAAAGAAAAATGTTGCATACTTAGACACAGTCCTGTTGACCTACAAAAAATCCTATGATACCGGCGTGTGAAAGCTTATCAGAACAATAAATCGGAGAATCCAGTACGAATTCCGGTCTAGTTCGTTAAACTCACTTAAGCTCTAGGAAAAGGTAAGAATCCATTTGCCACGACAGCTATGGGTTAAATAGTACGACTTGCAATTTAGAAAAATTATTTTTAATCTAAAAAAATTTAATGCACTATTGACTCGCAAAAAAAAAAAAGAATTATTCCAACACTCAAAAATATGTTTCGGCTTTTAAAATTAAATCTGCAAAGATTGCTAAAGCCTAAAGCAAACAAACCAATCGATCATTCTGGAAGCTGAAAGTACTCAGAAGATATGAGACATTCTATGTTCTAGATTTTCTCAGTAACGAGAAAAATGGTTCGAGCAGAAAAAAACATTAATAAAGTACTTTTGTTGGTCTTCAGCCATATGTGCATAAGTGATATATATATATATATATATATATATATATATATATATATATATATATATATATATATATATATAGTACAGGTAATCGATCCGTTGGTATATTATCCCGGTGGATCCTAGTAATATTAATTATTAAAATTGGTTCACAGAGATCTCGATGTTTTTATTTTAACAGAGCATATGTATTTTTACAGGAAAAAAAATCAAAAATTACCTAAACATAAATATAGTCTATTTCAAGCCGTTCAGAACGGCTTGAAATAGACTATAGCTGTGTTGAAGTAATCTTTTTGTTTTTTTGCTGTAATATATATATATATATATATATATATATATATATATATATATATATATATATATATATATATATATATATATATATATACATATATATATATATATATATATATATAGGTAAAAGGCAATAGGAAAACTGTATTATTAGCCGACGCATTTCGTCCAATGTGGACATTTTCAAGGCAAAAACGAAATGAGTTTATTAAAAACAAAATAACTATTAACAACAAACAAAATGTTATTAGCAACTAGAAGAATTTAGAAAAACGCTATTGTATTCATATTGTCAACTGAAAATTACGTCAAGTACTCTCACGTGTAGAAATATTGATTTTATTGTTGTGTTGAAGTATTAAACCATTTTCTTTTGTTTCCTTGATACAGTTGTGTACGTTGGCTTGGGACAGTAGTAATTCTGTTAGGAAAGGTGATATTGGGCAAAAGTCTGGGCGTGAATTAATATTTGGAGAATATTCAATGGCGGCACTCTCGAGGATTTTTACTTCTGAGTGTGTTATTTTTTTATGAGCGCTACATTTTTAAAATCAAAGTTGTGGTTGAATTTATTTCTATGTATGACTAGTGCATGAGTTAAGTTGTTTTTTGTGAGGTCTATTTTGTGCTCATAGTTGCGTTATTTTAAATTCCTGCTTGTTCCTCCAGTATATTGGGAGGAACAGTTTTGGCAATTTATTTTATAAATTCCTACTTCAGAAATATTATTGCTCTTAGTGTTTGAGGATCTGAGTATATCCATAAATTTTTGTTAATTGTTTGTGATTATTTTATGATTATGATTGAGTTCGTTATTGTTTCCATTTTTGATTTCAAAATTTGATGTTTACAGAAAGGCTACAAACAAAAATGACTTGATCAGTTTCTACTCAAACTACTCTTCTAAAATTAAATCTGGAATTATTATAGGTTCCTGTCTGAGAGCATTAAGAATCTGTATCCCAATTTTTGCCTAAAGAAGAAACATACATAGAAAACACATTCAAAAACCTAAAATATCCATATCATTTCATCCACATTGCAAGAAGAAAAGCATACAAAATATACAACCGAAACAAAAATAATAACATAATCCGTAATAATAAATTATATGAAAACAGATGCATAATACTACCGACAAACTCCGTCACGTCCAGAACAACCTATTCCATCTAAATAATCTTAAAATATATATATATATATATATATATATATATATATATATATATATATATATATATTATAAAGAGATAATGATACCTTGAATCAATTAGCAATATTAATGCAATTAATGGCGAAATCCATTCGCTAATAGGCATATTATTGGTATTTTACTAATAATAATCCACTGAATGATGAGATCCTTATGTATAAAATTGTCAGATGAATATGGGGTATTTTTTAATTCAGCTAGTACTTTCAAAGACTCGTGTCTTCATCATCAGGCTGTGTTTGTTTCCTAACCGAAAAACACTTATAATAAAAGAATTCGTGTATTTACCAAATTACAAAATTCATATAAAAATTCTCACTTGAAATATTTGAACTTTAGCGAATTTTGCGACTTGCACGGTCCAACCTTACACAACCGTTAACAAATAGCTTATTCTTAAAAACATTTTTCGCTCGGAAACACATTTATTTCGTCTTCCAGTTTTGATTCTAAAGGAAAAAAATACATATGGTTCTCATCATTCAGTGGATTATTAGTAGTATAATGCCAATAATATGCCGATTAGCGAAGGGATTTCGCCATTAATTGCATTAATATTGCTAACTGATTCAATGTATGATTATCTCTATTTTATTATTATTATATATATATATATATATATATATATATATATATATATATATATATATATATATATATATATATATGCGTGTGTGAGTGTGTGTGTGTGCTTGGTGCAACCTAAAAGTTTGGGGAATATCACTGTCCAATAAAATTTAACTTTCGACTACAAAGATGAGAATGTAGTTATCTAGGGTCGTTTTGGGTGTTGATTATGAAAATAACATTTTTTTTTTCTTTTGCGAAATGATGTCAGTTTTTTTTAAGTTGCCAACTACTCGAATTTTTTAAAAAAAGGATCTTTTATTTACGCTATATATCACTAATGAATTTCATTTATTCTTAAAAGATATTAAAATAGCTTCATTATATTCCCGGGGGCGTCTAATTAAAGAATACCTAAAGTTACCTTGGAGCGGACCTCCAAGTGAGAATCAAATGAGAAGCAGTGACAACGGAAGTGAAAGTGATAGAAGCAATGGATGCTGGGATAGAGAGGGGAAATATATTGATTGGTCTTCTCTACTCTCCAAAGCCCAATATAGGCATAGGTTAGGATATCCGTGATATCCTAACAACTTTAAGAGACGGATGGAAGAACTAAAAAAAACATAAAGGGATTAACTTGAGAAATAAGTTAAACAGGAAAATATTTCATGCAAAAAACATGTGTACACACACGCGCGCACAAATATATATATATATATATATATATATATATATATATATATATATATATATATATATCTGAAAAACTAAATTTGCAGTATGAGCCTACTCAAAGGAGGGTTTTTCGTTTGACACCTCTCAATAATACCAAAATCGGGATTTTGTATATCGCTATCTATAAAAGGCAGGATGTGGGTGTGTGTAACGAATGCACGACCGCAATTTTCGACGGATTTGCACCAAAATTTACATGCACATGCTCCAAGTTAGCGAGAAGGCCAAGACTGACATTGCATTTCCCAACTCCCATCGATAGTGGTAATAATCGATTTTTTCATGCTTCTACGGCAGTTTTCATGTAGTTTGCGGCCATTTTCTACTGGCCAGAGTGAGAGCCTATAGCTGGCTGCCACGAATAGGCAGGAAGATTCTATTGACCAGCGTGAGAGCCAACAACTGACTGACACGAATGTTGACTAGCATGATAGCATGCAACAAAAAAAATCGATAGCTGCATTCGTCACAATTGGGAAAAATTTAAATCTGCATGGCACTTTTTTAGTCCAATTGGCTCATTCGCTTGCTTAAACTCAACTTTGATTCTGATTCCGCAGAACTGGGTTGGGTGTGAAAAAGTATTTGTTGTTAACATTCGGTTTTTCCAGTTATGAGTCCTTTTTTAAAGCTGATCGTTTTGTGTTCATTTTGTTTAGTTCTTTTTCGTAACAGATTTAATGTTTAGTATAGAGCTTAGAAAAAATTCACAGTGTGAGATAGGCAAGAAGTAAGGCATGTAGCAACATCAGCACGGCAAAGGGCACTCCTTTAAAGGCAAGGTAGGGCAAAAATATTTTAAGTCAAGTGATAGCGATTGCTGTATGAGTCGTACGATTTTTTAATCAAACACGGGCAACGCCGGGCCATGCTGCTAGTTGCAAATATACTGCCATTGATTCCTTCACCTCATTCTGTTGTTTTGAAAGAAACTCACAAAAATCTTGATTTTATTTTAAGCAAAATTAAATGCAATGAGCATAAATCTGTACAGATCTTAAGTTAGTCGCTATTCTGAATAGATTGCAGGAAGGCGAGACGAAAGTTGTGTTTTTGTGTCAGTGGAGCAGCCGAGCTCAAGGTGAACACTACACACGTACAGAATGGTCATTAAGAAGTGAGTCAAGAATTGGTTCATATACAGAATGGTCATTAAGAATTGAGTCAAGAATTGGTTCACATACAGAATGGTCATTAAGAAGTGAGTGAAGAATTGGTTCACATACAGAATGGTCATTAAGAAGTGAGTCAAGAATTGGTTCACATACAGAATGGTCATTAAGAAGTGAGTGAAGAATTGGTTCACATACAGAATGGTCATTAAGAAGTGAGTCAAAAATTGGTTCACATGCAGAATGGTCATTAAGAACTGAGTCAAGAATTGGTTCACATACAGAATGGTCATTAAGAAGTGAGTCAAGAATTGGTTCATATACAGAATGGTCATTAAGAAGTGATTCAAGAATTGGTTCACATGCAGAATGGTCATTAAGAAGTGAGCCAAGAATTGGTTCACATACAGAATGGTCATTAAGAAGTGAGTCAAGAATTGGTTCACATACCCGTTCTATACTGTGAAACATTAATGGCCAAGGAAAAGATAATCTTGCCATCACTTCAAATAAAACTGGACATAATTAAACAATTTGTAAAAGCCTTAAAACATGATTATCCGTCATTTTTATCTTTAAAAATGAAATTTCCAAAGTTTAGTGATGCTAAAATTAAAGAAGGAATCTTTTTCGGGTCTCAAATTCGACAGTTCATGAGAGACAATGAATTTGAAGCAACATTAAACGAATTGGAACTGTAGGTCTGGAAAAGTTTCAAAGGCGATGTAATGGTCTCCTTGAAAGGCGCAAAGCGCCAAATTACGGAATACTAGTTTAAAATATGATTGAAGCATTCAAAACTTTAGGATGCATTATGTCACTAAAGGTGCATTTTTTGCATTCATTTTCAGCTCTGCTTCCCAGAAAGGGCAGCAGTTGTCAGCGACGAACATGGTGAAAGGTTCCACCAATATATTGTCAAAATAGAAAATCGTTATCAAGGCACGTGGATTTCTGCCATGCGAGATGATTTTTTGCTGGATTCTCCCTAGAGCCAGGCTAAATATAGAAATAAACACCAATACTCTACCGTCCTGGGTATGACGATAAACTACATCCGCGTCCTGGGTAAGACGATAAACTACGTCCGCGTCCTGGGTAAGACGATAAACTACGTCCGCGTCCTGGGTAAGACGATAAACTACGCCCAACAGCAAGGCCACTGATCAGGAGGTTTTGAGGAGCGTGGAACCGCCTCTTAATTGCTGGTGTTCCCAGGTCCACACTGACCCTGGGTGGTAGCACCTGTTAGGGTCCCAGCGATGGGCAAATAGTTAACTCCCAAACTGAAGTAAAAAGCCTTATGAAAGTGTAAAAATAGGTTTTAATACCAGAAATACTTTGTAAAAAATTATTACCAGAAATAAATTTTTCAAGAAAAAAAAACTATTACCAGCAATATATTTTTTTAAATAATATTACTAGCTATACATTTTTGAGGAAAAAAATATTACCAGAAATACATTTTTGACAAAACAAAATATTACCAGGAAAAAAAGTTGTCGGCATTAAATTGATGACCATTCATTTCTCTCCGTACATTCTTAACCCTGCCCGATTTCACCGTTTCGCCCCTAACTACGATTTTTTGATGTCCCTCCATCCTTACTATTAGGGGTTGGAAAATTCTCTGCCACAATTGCAAGGAGTCGGGTACACGCAATTCTTGATTATATATCCAAACGTGTTTGGCTTTCCTCGGCAGAGATTTCTCCGTAATGTGAAACTGCTTCTGAATATTTTCCTGATGTTGTATGGATCGCAGATCTTCTTAATCTTTTCGGTAAGCTTTCGACGTAAGGTAGACTGACCGTGGCAAATTTATGCTCCTCCTCCTTGCTCCTTCTGTTCCCACGTGCTGACACTGATGTCACGTTTGCCGGGTAGTTGTCATTCTAAAGGGTGCGTCTGATACTGATTATTTCTTGTTGAAATCTGTCTAGGTCGCCACTTACGATTTTGCCCGGTGTTGTATGGTGGGAACGACCCCCTTCTTCACACTGTGGGGATGGTGAGAATTGGTATTATCCGGTAAAGGCTGGTTTGTGATATATAAGAATGTTTTGAATCCATTATATGTGCAAGTTATTAGTAGGAAGGCTATCTGATTATTATTTTCTTCTTCCATTGTGCCGTTTCTAGAGACATTTCCTCAAAGTATTCCATGTATATGTTTGTCACCACTGGTGAAAATGGTGAACCCATAGCCAAGCCTTCCTTCTGTTGGTATATGTCGAAGTCTAGTGAGAAGAATTTCGTCTGTATACAAAACGGCAACATTTCCTTCAGATTATCTATTGGAATGTTAGTATATTTTCCCAGAGAGGGGTCGGATTCCACTCGGTTTCGAACCATTGTCAGGGCCTCATTTGTTGAACAGGCTTACCACATCTAAGCTTACCATCTGATTGCTTGTTATTACTGCAAATGATATTTTGAGGGCTAACCCGTATTTTAGTAGAACGCTCCGTTTATTTCATCTACCAACCTGTGAATACTCAAATGCGGGTATCCACTAAAAGTAATGCTTGAAGTAATAAAAATGTCAGATCCAAAATAAAACTTCATAATTCTCTAGAACATAACGCGCTGTTTTACGCGCGCCTGTTCCATCTTTCGACAGACAGACAGACAAAAACACCCTCATTTCGAAACCTGAATGCTACTTTAATACGTTTGCTGCGGAAGACGGATATATCCGCTCAAAATTTGATTACCGTTAACTGCGGAAAAACATATTTATCCGACGCCTTAAAAAACTCGAAAAAGGAACGCTCCTTTCTTTGCATCGTAGTTCGCTTCGATCAAGGAAATTTGAAATTAATATTAAGCACAAGCAGTGCCTCTCTTTCGGGAGGAGGTTGCAGACATTATTACCCGGCGCCTGAGGTGTCGCCAAAAAGATCGGCCGAGGGGTCCTTGAACAACTTTTTCACGGTATTACCGTTAAACCAATTTTAAATTGACCTTTTGTCACATTTGGTTGCAACGCGAGTGCACTGAAAAATACACCTTATGCTGCGAGAAGCGAATATTCTTTTAAATATTATTGGTGGGTAATTAACATCATTACGGGAGTGACCATAAAATTGAATTACGTCAGTGAAAGGTTTTAGCTGTTACGCTGTTCCACACTCCTCAAAATCTCAAATCTCTCGATCGGAAGCCTTACTGCCGGATGTAGTTTATCGTCATACCCAGGATGGGACCTATATGTTGAACCGTAGCTGTCTCGATAGCTTTGCACAGCTCCCTGATATTTTTAGATGCGAATAGACCTCTCCACCACGTCTCAAAAATGAACCATTCGGCTCATGTCGGGCAAATATAATGGTCAAAATATTCGTCGGAATCTCGAAGAATGCTCCTCAAAATATTTCTAAACCTGGACGCAATGAGACGGGGCATAATCCTGCGGCAAAAACCGATGGTTTTTGGTGTATGCTAATTTAATTTATTTTTTTACAGCTTATCAACCCTTTGTGAGTTATTTAAAGCCGAAATATATTTCGGATTGTAGGGGGTCGCTTACAGTACCTAGTGTTCCCAAGACGTCCTCCATATAAGTACTGACCGAGCTCGACGCTGCTTAACTGCGAAGTTTTTAGCGTGATTTGACTATAAGCCTCGTTGTTGGTGTACATCGCTGCAAGTGGTCACGGAGTCGTGTAACGGAGTATTCGCCGGTCCACGCGAACGTACTCAACACATAGAACTGTCATCAGCTTGCACAGTAGCTTGTCGACAACTGGAGTGCGTGGCCTCATGGCTATGACATCAATAACTAGAGAGGTCAGTCTTTGGCAGAGGAATCTACAGACTTAATATACTTAGAGAGAGAGAGAGAGAGAGAGAGAGAGAGAGAGAGAGCTTAGTCCATATTTATTCGAAATTGAAGAAATCGCGAAAAAACAACACCAGGCACAGATTTCACACTAAATAAGCTACACAAATAGCTGAATAGAAACGTTGAAATAAAGTAAGTTTTGTGTGTTTATTTTTTTTTTAAATCTATAGTTTTATTTTATAACATTTAAATGTATACCCTTTAAAATTTTTGCTAAGTGTGCCGTGATATTTTCATTTGCTCTTAGGTGTGCCATGCTTAAAAAGGTTGAGAAACACGGCTGCAGCATCAACAGCCAGAGTGGTCAGTCTTTGACAGAGGAATCTACAGATTTAATATACTTAGAGAGAGAGACCCTCTGACATTTGTCAGATGCTTAGCTTTTCAGCTTAGTCCAGATTTATTCGATTTTCAAACGAGGCTCTAATGAAAGCATAATACTAGACACCTCTGCCATTTTTTTGTTCTGATATTTATTATAATGACTATCGTGTCATTCACCAAATTTACTTCAAATATTTTCGCAATACCTGAACTCTGTCATCAGCCTGAAAGATAGTCACATTTTGACCATGTCACATTTTGACCATGTCACATTTTGACCATGTCACATTTTGACCATTCTCAAGGTTCCAATTATCAACGTCGCGAGTACAGATGAGGTGCTGTCTGAAGCCGTGGGATAAACAATATGGCACCCTGGCGGTTCTTATGTCCCACGGTGGAGTAGTGAATAGCGACTGGAATTGAGGAATCGGAGAGCCGAGTTCGAATTCAAGTCGATTCCATTACATTCACTTACGTGCTGGTACCCTTGGGAAAGGTAT
Source organism: Acanthosepion esculentum (assembly GCA_964036315.1). Lineage (NCBI taxonomy): Eukaryota > Metazoa > Mollusca > Cephalopoda > Sepiida > Sepiidae > Acanthosepion > Acanthosepion esculentum. The sequence continues at coordinate 39,499,086 of OZ038485.1, forward strand.
TAATCCTCCTCTTCTCCATCCAGCTATGGGCAAATAGCAGGACAGACCGAGTTCTTGGATGGCAACTGGTCTACCGCAGAAAGAAATGGCAACCTACTGCGGGAAAAAAAATCTGCCTTGTCAGTCATGTATCGAAATATACATGATCGCCTAAGCGTGTATCACGCATGGCACATAACTGACTGGCTGACTTTCCAGTCGAATCCATTGCGTTCACTTACGTGCTAGTACCCTTGGGAAAGGTATGAATCCTCTTCTTCTTCCCCTAGCTATGGGTAAAGTGCAGAACAGACCGGGTTCTATAGCCTTGGATGGCAACTGGTCTACTGCAGAAAGAAATGGCAACCTACTGCCTCGTGTGTCATATATCGAAAGATACGTGATCGCCTAAGCGTGTATCACGCATGGCACGTAACTTTCTCCCCCCCCCCTCCCAGCTAGGGTAAATAGGAGGACTGACCGGGTTCCATAGCCTTGGATGGCAACTGGTCTACCACAGAAAGAAATGGCAACCTTCTGCCTCGTGGGTCAAATATCGAATGATACGTGGTGGCCTAAGCGTGTATATCTCGCACGGCACATATAAATCACTGAAGCTGAAGGATGTTGAACAGTCATGTTAGATATTCGTCTGGTATCCCCTTCATTTAATGTGAATGCGATTTGTGTTAGAGTCGCCTACCTCTTTCCCATGGCAATTCCACACAGATGCCTCAGAGACCCACACAGATGCCTCATGTTCATTAAAATCTTGCTGTCGGCCACTCCGCTGTTAACAGTGAGCGGTATTACCTTACATCAGATATTCCGATACACACGTGTCATTGTAGATCGAGGGATGTCAAATTTCCTCAAAATTTCAGAATGTCATTCCCTACAACCCTTTCCAACTGTAATAATTCACGTAATAACACGACTTATATGGGTGTGGTCATCTCCATGACGCCACCCACTGTTAGTTTTACATACTGCTATCGTTGACTTTTGGCACGTTAGTGTACAAATATATACGCGTGTGCACGCGCGTCTTCGTAGATATATCTATGCATACACACTCGTCACGATATCGAAACATGTGTATATTATTATAGAATTATGTGTATTATTGTCAAAATATGTGTATGTTATTATAGTAATATCTGTATTATTATGTAAATATATATATATATGATTATAGAATTTGTGTATCATTATCTAAATATGTGTATATTATAACAGAAATATGTGTAATATTATCTAAATATGTATATATTATTATAGGAATATGTGTAATATTATCTAAATATGCGTATATTATTATAGATATAGGTGTAATATTATTTAAATATGTGTACATTATTATAGAATTATGTGTATAATTATCTAAACATGTGTATATTATTATAGAATTATGTGTAATATTATCTAAATATGTGTATATTATTATAGGATTATGTGTATTATTATCTTACTATGTGTATATTATTATAGAAATATGTTTTATTATCTAAATATATATATATATGATTATAGAAATATGTTTATAATTATCTAAACATGTGTATATTATTATAGAAATACGTGTAATATTATCTAAACATGTGTATATTATTATAGGTATATGTGTATTATTTTAGAAATATTTGTATATTATTATACAAATATGTTTATTATTATCTAAATAAGTGTATATTATTTTAGAAATATGTGTGATATTATCTAAATATGTGTATATTATTATAGGAATATGCGTAATGTTATCTAAATATGTGTATATTATTATAGCAATATGTGTGTTATTATCTAAATATGTGCATATTATTATAGGAATATATGTGTTATTATCTTAATATGTGTATATCATTATAGAAATATTATTAGCAACGGATAGATATTTAGGTTACACAGACACAAGGTCAAAATGGTGAGTGAAAACAGAGGTAAGAAAATAGGTTTACGAGAGTTTTCTGAGGTGACTGCTGGCAGTGGGACGGGAATTTTACCTGCGTTGATAATCAGCATTGGGCATCCTGACTATTCATATGGGCTCGAAAGGCGACCAATGGAATTGCGAAGAACCAGGCAATCATCTCAGTGAACAGGCAGATCTCTTTTTCTCCGCGTATAATATCGCCAATATTTCGTCAGTTACTCTTAGCCAGTCTGTTCTTCGGGCTACGCCGCTGCTCCCTGGTCCGACACGCGCATCATAAATTCTCTATCTGCGGCGTGTGAGAGACTGTAAATAATCCCTGCAGCTTTTTTTTTTGTCTTTTTGTTTTTTGTCACAGTGGTCTTCACTCTGTACAAGACCCTGGGGGCCACTCAAAGTAAAAGGTTGCAGAGTTATAGGTACTGCTTGTGCGGAAGATTCTTGGGCTACATAATTCGAAAACAAGATCTTTATGTGGGAAGATGTTTTTGTACTTCAAAAACCAAGGGAAGACAACTCTGTGATACGGTGCGCGGATGTCTCTGATTACGGACCATTCACCCATGATTGCATCGCCCAAGACACTTCAGATGATGATGAAGAATAGATCAGGTATGAAATGTTAAAATAGAGAGGACAGAAGAACAAGCTATAATCAGGACCTGTGCATGGTTCTCTTACCCCACTCCGAAACTATGATACGCTCCCACCCAACTCTGCTACATCTCAATTTTCATAAGGCAATAACCATATAAAATATAAATTTTTTTGTAACCTAATTATGTACAATAATGTATCATATGCAATGGGTGAACAATTCGACTAGAAAAATTGAAAATAAATACAATGTATCTAAATACAAATTTGAGACCTGTCATTAATAGATCATTCCATCTTAAATAAATCAACAATATTTTGCGCCAATTTTTAACATCAACGTGAGATATTTCTTGTTAAAAAGTTGAAGAATTTTACCACATGCAATATTATGGATTAAAAAATAGTGAAATTTATGTAGTGTTTTTTTTTCGAGACTTAACATGAATACGCGAAAAACATGACCCCAGAATGACGTCAAAATATGCGAAAAAATATGACCCCAGAATGACGTCAAAATATGCGAAAAAATATGACCCCAGAATGACGTCAAAATACGCGAAAAAATATGACCCCAGAATGATGTCAAAATATGCGAAAAAATATGACCCCAGAATGACGTCAAAATACGCGAAAGAATATGACCCCAGAATGACGTCAAAATATGCCAAAAAATATGACCCCAGAATGACGTCAAAATATGCGAAAAAATATGACCCCAGAATGACGTCAAAATATGCGAAAAAATATGACCCCAGAATGACGTCAAAATAATTCGAAAAAATATGACCCCAGAATGACGTCAAAATACGCGAAAAATATGACCCCAGAATGACGTCAAAATATGCGAAAAAATATGACCCCAGAATGACGTCAAAATACGCGAAAAAATATGACCCCAGAATGACGTCAAAATATGCGAAAAAATATGACCCCAGAATGACGTCAAATTACGCGAAAAATATGACCCCAGAATGACGTCAAAATACGCGAAAAAATATGACCCCAGAATGACGTCAAAATATGCGAAAAAATATGACCCCAGAATGACGTCAAAATATGCGAAAAAATATGACCCCAGAATGACGTCAAAATATGCGAAAAAATATGACCCCAGAATGACGTCAAAATATGCGAAAAAATATGACCCCAGAATGACGTCAAAATATGCGAAAAAATATGACCCCAGAATGACGTCAAAATACGCGAAAAAATATGACTCCAGAATGACGTCAAAATACGCGAAAAATATGACCCCAGAATGACGTCAAAATATGCCAAAAAATATGACCCCAGAATGACGTCAAAATATGCGAAAAAATATGACCCCAGAATGACGTCAAAATACGCGAAAGATTTTCATCCTTTAATAGTCAGTTGTGCTTAGTTTAAATTGTAACGCATAGAGAGAAATATAGGTAGAAAAAAATCAAATAAGTTAGCTAGAGTCGCAAAACACAGCTCGGTGCCTCCAATCAGGCTTGCAACTACCGATCGGGAGGTTCGTGGGGAGTACGCGCAAGTCCTGGTTTTAATTTTGGTTCCTGAGAACAAAAAACATTCACTTCCTGCTCTCAAGACCATTTTATCGCTTTCTTGCAGACTATCCCAACGATTAATGATATTCTATATCGTAATGACAGTGTCTGAGAAGCAAATAGGCGAGTTGATTAAAACCGTGATCAAAGTATTGGTGTAATTTCAATTCTTGGGCCTGGGTTTGCTGAAAAGTAGCATTTTGTACTTCAGTTCAAGAACAGTCGACATCAAGATCAATAACATTTTGAGCATTAACTTTTTTTTTTTAATTTCCATTTCACCCAAGCAATACAGTAAAGCCACTAAGGCACAACGGGTTATTGGGCGTGTAAGAATTAGGAACAGAAACATTAATAACGAGCGGGAAGAGGAAACAGTAATCAGGGGGGGGACAATAGATAGCGATTGACATTACATTTAAACTTTTGCAGATTAAAGTTGGCTGGAAAGCATGGAGCAAGAAAGGAGTTCCACAAGCGGGAAGTGTGAGAAAAGAAACTGTTAGCATAGAATTTACGGTTTCATCTAGCCAGTTCAACTGCAAATTGAGGTTTCGACGCCAGTCTAGTACTGCGCTTAAATCAAAAAAGTCTAGGTACCATACCGTAGAGTTTATCCGAACAATTACTATGAAAGTATTTATAGAAATGGTAAAGAAAGGCAACTTTACCGCGGTGGGAAAGTGATTGAAGCCCTGCCGCCAGATCAGGAACTTTTATAAGACTTCTCCGAAGCGTGAAGTGGCATGAAGAAAGCCGGTGTAATACAGCGGCCGATGACGTTATTATAACACACATGATACGAATCCTTAATCGAATATAAAGACATCTAAAAATAAATTGTTAGATTAAGCTGTTAACCGTTGTATCTTAGAAATGATTAAAGATATCTTACTGGAATTCCCAAAGTTTTTATGAGACTACTGGACTATAAGCAATAAGAAAGCTTAAGAGAAGGATCCTGATGAAATAGATCATAAACGAAAATGACATGTCCATCATTAATTTTTCATAGGTAAGCATCAGAGGCTCACGAAGGATTGAAATAAAGTACAAATATATATATATATATATATATATATATATATATATATATATATATATATATTATTCCATGATCATTTTCCAACTCATTCAAGATGATTTTCGTCCTCTCTAACATTCTAACTTTCTGCCCGGTAGAAACAAGATGCCTCATATGTTTCACGTACGATTTCATTTTCAAGTCTTTTTTCACTTCTCTTTGGACTATCATAGGTGAAACTCCTCTCACGTGCCAAACGTCTTATGAATTGAGTTGGATCTTAGTTCTAAGTTGAAATAATGATCTCGCTATCTGTTGTGACTTCCTGATCCAGTTTTCCTCCCTACTGTTCTGTCTTTTTTTAATTTATTCAGCGTCCTCTTAATGGTTCTTGAATGGATGAAGCCAGAGTACGAATGTTGGCAACATTACTGCGGTACTGAATGTCCATTTTTCCTTTCAGCATTGTTCATTTGGGAAGACAGTGGAGGCGGACACAAAACGATTTTAGCCTGTTCTCTTTCTAGCTGAATAACTGAGTTTTTTTCAGTGATTCTTACGACAAATGGTGTCAAGATGGCTAAACGTCTTATCTGAAAATCTCGAAAAAATGGAATCAATTAGTTTAGTAGTTTTTAGATATTAAACATTTTGTGGGATGGACAATTATTCTGTTACATGAATTGGACAATTTTGCTGTTACCTGAATTGGACAATTTTGCTGTTACATGATTTGGAGAATTTTGCTGTTACATGATTTGGACAATTTTGCTGTTACACTCGCTATAATGCCGGATAGCTTGTGATATTATTAGTGTTTTTTAAACTAATTATTCACTCAATTCAAGGCACAAGAACCACTCTACTTAGAGGGTTACTGAATTATGCTGTCCTAGGTATGACGATAAACTACACCGTCAAGGCATCTGCTCAGGAGGTTTTAAGGAGCGTAGAACCACCTTTTAATTGCTGGTGTTCCTAGGTCCACCCTGACCCCGGGTGGTAGCACCTGTTAGAGTCTCAGCTATGGGCAAATAGTTAACCCCCAAACTGAGGTCAAAACACTTCGAAAGTGTAAAAATAGGTTTTAATACCAGAAATACTTTGTAAAAAATTATTACCAGCAATAAATTTTTGAAGAAAACATTTTTACCAGCCATACATTAAAAACAAATATTACACGCAATAAATTTAGTACCAGCAATAGATTTTTGAAGAAAAAATATTACCAGAAATAGATTTTTTGAAGGAAAAAATATTACCAGCTATACATTATTGAAAAAAAAATTACAAGCAATAAAAAAAAATTGTCAGCATTAAATAACCCATTGAGGTTGAAATGCCGTAAACCATACCAAACTAAAGTGAATTATGTTTTTGCATAGGCGTAAGATCGGGAAAGTGAGTGCAGATTACAAACCAACGCTGCTCGGTTGCTATTTCCATGGAAAATGTTCCAAAAAGCTGCATTCTTTCTTCCAACATTTCATGCCTGTAAAGCTAAGACTCGCCATACCATCTTCACGCGGTCGAATCCATCATTTCCCTCGAATTATATTGGTAAAAAAGTTTTTTTTTTCACTCAGACAACTTCTTCCCGAGAACCGCTAGACTTCCAAGAGGAGGCTTCCCCGATCACTACAACCAAGTTTGAACCGAGACTCTTCAAGTCTAGAGCCAAGTCTACAGTCAACTGTTATCTATCCTAAATATCTTCATAATAAGCACTTATTCCTTTTACGCCCTTTAAAAACATCATTCAGTAATCCTCTACCTTGAGTTGCTCTTCGGCCTTGTATTTGGTGAACAATAGTATATAAAAATCACTGATGCGTATTAACTTGTAAAAGATAGATTGGTTTGGTTTGGTTTGGTTTGTGTTTTACGGCATATCAACCTCAATGGGTTATTTAATATCGACAAAGTTTTTATTGGTGGTAATATTTTGTTTTGTCAAAAATCTATTTCTGGTAATATTTTTTTGTTCAAAAATGTATAGCTGTTAATTTTTTTTTCAAAAACATATTGTTGGTAATATTTTTTAAAAAAATGCATTGCTGATAATTTTACAAAGTATTTCTGGTATTAAAACCCATTTTTACACTTTCATAGTGTTTTTACCCCAGTTTCGGGGTTAAATATTTTCCCATAGCTGGGATCCTAACAGGTGCTATCACCCCGCGTCAGGGTGGACCTGGGAACACCAACAATTAAGAGGTGGTTCCACGCTCCTCAAAACCTCCTGATCAGAAGCCTTGCTGCTGGACGTAGTTTATCGTCTTACCCAGGACGCGGATGTAGTTTATCATCATACCCAGGACGATGTACAAGATAGAAGAATAAGGCTGTATATTATATATATATATATATATATATATATATATATATATATATATATATATGTATGTGTGTGTGTGTGTGTGTGTGTGTGTGTGTGTGTGTAGCATGAAAATTCGTTGTTGATGTTTCATGAGAGAAATGCATTTTACTATAGAAATTCAACATAAAAAATTGTACTCTAGAAATATATTGCAAATTAAGAATAAAATGGACCTTTGTCAATAATTAATATAAGTAAATATTTTACTAATTACTTTTATTAAAGAAATTAATTTTCGAAGATTTTATTATATGTGTATGTTGTAATCAACGGGAAAAGCGTAACTGGCGAGTCGAGTTCGAATTCGGCCCGAACCTGTGACATTCACTGTATAATAGAGTTGTTGTGAAAAGCATCTCATCTTCCGCCATCTATCGATTAAATGGCACGGTAGACAGGGCTTTCTAGTCTTTGATGGTAGCTAGTCTAAGAGAATGACAATTCCAAATTCACAATACTGTAGATGGCAATAGGAAACCGCTCCACTATGTTTCCCACGAAGTCAATTCAAAAATATTAAATGGAACCTGTGGAGAGTCCTGAACACTTACATCCTGAAAGGGTATCGTATTACAATTGTATACTAAAAATTAGGAAGAAAAACATTTTCAATGACCAAGTTTAAGTTTATTATATGCTTAATTCATACTACTTAAAGAAAGACTTCTTGCGTTTTCATTCGAAATCCTTCCTTCGTTGAATTAGTTCTACCAATAAACAAAGACATATATCTGTGTGACCGGCATCATGAAACCAATAAATATAGTAAATTTACCACCCATGTGTTCATTGCGACGATTCTCGAACCAGATGCTAAGAGAGAGAAAGAGAAAGAGAAAGAGAGATAGAAGGAGACAGAGAGAGAAAGAGAGAGAGAGAGAAAAGGAGAAGAGGACATCCTGGTAATAAAAAAAAAGATTTTGCCATAATGGAAGGTGAACCATCTACATATAGTTTTCGGTCATCCAAGTGCGGCACGTGATTCGCATGTCCTAATGAAAGTAGGAAATAAATAAAGAAATGAAAGTCAATCATCTTCTTCTTTTTCTTCTTCTTCTTCATCTTCTTCTTCTCCTCCTCCTCCTTTTTCTACTCCTCCTCCTCCCACTTCTTCATCTTTTACTTCTTCTCCTCCTCCTCTTCCTTCTTCTTCTTTTACTTTTTCTCCTCCTCCTCCTCCTTCTTCTTCTACTTTTTCTTCTCCTCCTCCTACTTTTTATTATTCTCCTCCTCCTCCTCCTCCTAATTCTTCTTCTCTTCCTCCTTCTTCTTCTTCTTCTTTCTTCTTCTTCTTCTCCTGCTCCTCCTCTTCTTCTTCTTCTCCTCCTCCTCCTTTTTCTTTTTCTCTTCCTTCTTCTTCTCCGCCTCCTACTCCCCTTCCTCCTCCTTCTTCTTCTTCTCCTCCTCCTCCCCTTCTTCTTCTTTCATGTGCGGTGACACTACAAAACATGGGCGATCGTGGCTCTCCATAGCATCATATCCTTCGTAGCTCTAAGATTTTTTCCGCATTAGGTTGCCATTTCCTTCTGTAGTTGACATCAAAGGCTATAGAACCCGGTCTGTCCTGCTATTTGCTGGACGGGGAAGAAGAGGATTCATACCTTTCCTAAGGGTATTAGCACGTAAGTGGACGTAATGCATTCGACTGGAATTCAATCCAAGTCGCTATATATGACTCCACCGTGCCTTATGTGTCTATATAAATATCGTAATATATATATATATGTGTGTGTGTGAAATGTAATTCCAATTAAATGAAGGTTATGGATGAACCTTTATTACAGTTTTCAATTTCTTGCGTACCGTAACATGTACAGTAAATGTTGCGCTTTTTTATTATATTAAGCATTTGTTTTATCTCCGTGTATCTTTTATTTATATATATATAATTAAGTAATTCATTGAGTCTGAAAGAAACCAAAACAGAAAGCACTGGAGGGCCGTTCCGTCCTATATTTGAGACACCTCAGCAGTGCGCATCCACTAGCGAGAATTGAAACCGTGACAGTTAGGTTATCAAGCAAACGTCATACCAACTGTTCCAACTCAACGAATTACTTAACCATAGTTATCAGATCCTCCTAACAGTTTCTATCATGTGTATATCATTGCTTGATCCGGCTTCTAATGCTTAAGGTTGAGCGGCTTGGTGATAGTAGTCGTGGCTCCCGGGGGCATAGTCCTATGGTTACAGAGAATTTCAGTTGAGTTCCACCACGAAATATGTGAGCGAGCAGCGCTATATTGAGTCTGATTTGCTACTTCTCTGTCACCGAGGTCCGTTGGAACAGTTGGTATGACGTTTGCTTGATAACCTAACTGTCACGGTTTCAATTCTCGGTAGTGGATGCGCCCTGCTGAGGAGTACCAAATGTAGGACGAAACGGCCGTCCAGTGCTTTCTGCATTCTGTTGAGGTTTCTTTCAGACTCAATGAATTACTTAATTATAATTATCAAATCCTCCTAACAATTTCTATCATATATATATATATATATATATGAACTTCGAAGAGATTGTCCACAGTATTCACCACAATACCCAACTTCAACTGGTATATTCTGGCGTTTCCGCCTGAAATTTTATTCACTAATTATTTTCCCTCTCCCAACAAGAGTAGCTAGATTCCTCTATCTTCCTGTTCACACTCCTCTTTGGTATCCCGAACAGGTGTTAAGGTTTATCCAGTGTTTCCTGTTTAGGTGTGGGTTTCCGGTTCCTTCTAAAATCTCTTTTCATACTATACTTCTAAAATTTCCAACTGAACTCTAAACTTTTATTCGCGTGTTAAATCTTAACATCTTCAAATCTAGAGTTAGCCATTATCTTTCCTGCATGTCCTCAAGAACTCCACTTCTCGCCCTTTCTTACAATCAGGCAACACCCTTGTAACCCTTTACATTGAGTGGCTCTTGGGCCTTGTATTGGGTGAAATTAGAAAAAATGATGAAAAGATGAAAAGGAAAACTTGAGGCAAAAATGATATGGTTCTACGGAGAACAGACATAAATTCTGGTGTTTTCAGTTTTGTGTTGTTTAATTTACATTAGTCCGTCGTGTATCACTTGCATTAAAACCGTAAATATTCCTATATGTAAGTTTGTAAAAGTTCTAGTTCGTCTATGTGGGCATCAGATGATAATATATATAATGTCTCCCTAATTATAAAAGAACAATTCCTTATGATGAAAATTAATTGAAGACTTAATACTAACAATGTTACCAACTACAAACACTTGTCAAAAACATTATTTACATTGCCAACCTTTGTTGAATCTAGTTTTAAAGAATCTAACGTATGTCTACCTAAAACAAACATTATGTACATAAATATGTTCCCAACATACGAAAAACAAACATAATGTGTACTTGACAGGCACCCCCCACACACACGCACACGCACACAATTACGAATATAGATAATAATCTAATGCCTACATAGACACACTAGCATTTTATAAACTTACATACATATAGCAATATTTAGGGTTTGAGTACAAGTGATACACGACGGACTAATGAAAATTAAACAACACAAAGGTGAAAACACAAGAATTTCTGTCTTTTCTCCGTAGAATCATATCACTGTTGTCTCAAGTTTTCCTTTTCATCTTTTCATCATTTTTTCGGCTTTTCAGTTACTGACGAAGTTTTAATAAGATTGAAACAAGTTATATATATATATATATATATATATATATATATATATATATATATATATATATATATACCGGGTATAACAGCAAAATCATGTAACAGCATGGGCATTCCACAAAATGTTTAGTATCTAATAATCCACTAAACTATTTGAGTTTGTTTTTTCCAGGTTTTCGGATAAGACGTTTAGCCATCTTGACACCACTTTCAGTAAAGAATCACTGAAAAACCCTTTGAGTTATTCAGCTAGAAAGGGAACAGGTTAAAACCGTCTTGTGTCAGACCCGGTGTCTTCCCAAATGAGCAATGCTGGGAGAGAAAATGATCATCCAGACCTTCGGTAATGGTACCAACATTCATACTCGGGCTTCCATCTTAAAATTCCATTCAAGAAGCATCAAGATAACGCTGAATAAGTTAAAAAAAAGAAGGAACGGTAGAGAAGAAAGCTGGATCAGATCACAACAGGAAGATGGGTCATTATTTCAACTAGAGATCAATTAGAAAGAATCAACTCCATTCATAAGACTTTCGACATGTATGAGAGGAGTTTCAGCTATGACAGTCCAAAGAGCAGTGAAATAAGACTGGAATCATTCCAGTAAGATGTCTTTAATCATTTTAAGGATACAAAGATTCAATGCTTAATCTAACGATTGGACAGTTTTGCTTTGAACAATTTTGCTTTTACACCCGGCACATCTTTCGTTAAATATGACAGACAAGGAAAATTTAATTAATTTTTATTTAGTTCTTACATTTTTCTGTTTGGTAGGAGTAAGGGGGTACAATAACTATCCATATTGTTTCAAGCCCTTCTTCAGCCAAGGGAGCGGCCGTTTAGGTGTTGTTAATTTCTCTTCTTGTTTACCACGAAAGCTCGCTTATATGCTCATAATGGCAACACCTACATCCAAACTAATGGCGTCAGTTTGGGAAAGACATCAGTCCTACTTTTCTTTTGAAAACAATGTGTTTAAAATAACTGACAAGCCACAAATCTACAAAAGGTACGTTGACAACATTTTTGTTTTGATAAAAACACAAGTACGTAATTATAAATCTAAAATAAACTTTTGAAAAAAATTCAACGTTAAAATTTACATACGAACTCATAGTTAATAACAAATTACTCTTCCTTGACGTCGATATAGAATTAAAATCAAAAGTCTTTACCGCCCACCCATATAAAAACACACCAGCACGAACACTTATCTTTTAAACTATGATAGCCAATACCCAAAAAGTTATCAAATCGCAGTTGTAAAAAAAAACTTCCTAAACAGCGCGCACCTAAATTCCTCTTCCCAAAGAATATTTCTCAGCGAACTAAAAGACACAAAACAGATATTAGTCAACAATAATTTTCCCTACTACATCATTGACAAACAAATAAAATTCTTCTTACAAAAAATACACGACACCAACAATAAAAATAACACACAGCAAAGCACCAACATGGTATTTACTCTGCCCCCCCACCCAACACTAGGACCTGTTCCAGCTATTCTGAGACCTGTTCCAGCTATTCAGTCGAACTCTCTGCCTTCGGGCAGAGAGGAACTCGGACGGCGCTCCACCGAAAGGCAGAGTCTCATTCGGGGAGATAGACTGACTCTGAACCCGTTTTTACGGGTTCAAATAGGGAATATTTTTGGCAGAGCCTACGGGCTCGGAAAACCCACGTTAAACCCGGCCTTGTGCCACATGCAACCCTCGTGGGGGGTAGCTAGATATCCTAGGACGAGATGTGGCACAAGGTTTATTTTTAGGTGGGACCCGAGCGCGTACGCCCGGGACAGGAACAAAAATTTCCCTCAGCCCAAGCAAACGTCGGTTGCGCTGGCCTTGGTGCGAGCACCGATCCTTCCCTCTGGTGCAATGGGAGGGCGCGGCCTCGGGCAGCTGTTCCCCAGGGCTGGGCACCTCTTCAGTATTATTCTCCTCAATTGGCCCTCTGTCCTTTGACAAAGAAACCCCCGACCGCACTCTGTCCAAAGACGCAACCGAGAGATAATAAGTAAACGTGTAAATACTCAAATAGAGTAAAGGTACACATCAGCATATTTTACTGCAACCAGATGGACAATAATTATAAGCAGGACGAATTCGCTATACAAAGAAACATTAAACACCATATTTCTGCCGTAATTTCGGAAAAAAAAATCTAAAACTTATAATATATTAAAGAAAATGAAAAACCATAAACCTTGTTATCACTAATCAAAATAACTCCATCATATCTAAACTAGCGATTACCAATATAGTGTATCAATTTGACTGCCCAGTACAAGAATGTGTTTCTTGTCATAACTCGGTTACCCATATCGGACATACTACTACCTCGTTCGATAGATGCCTCTTGTGTCACTTAACAGATCAAAGTGCTATAAAAGAAACATCTATCTACCCACAATTTATAAGAACCCTGACGAAAAATTCTGGTCGCAAACACTAACATTCTATATAAATATCATTACCGGAAACATCTCGCTATAAAAGAGGTCCTGCATATTAAACATCTCTCTGCCACAATCAACCTAACCATGTTTAACAGTGAGAATGGTGTATTGAAATTTTTTTTTTTAATTGAAAGACGCTCACACGAATTCCAACCGCACTCAACATGCCAAGGCAGAGAATAAACACTCCTACCAGTATTCAAAACATATTTAACTAAAGTTTTTAAAAGAAAAGTTGCTACGTAAATATACATTAATATATATATATATATATATATATATATATATATATATATATATATATATATATATATATATATATATATATATATTCATGCTTCATTGCAAAATATAGACATATTGTGTCTAGTTATTTTTAGACTGATCCTTTCCAGTTGTCTAATCAGTTTATTGATGTTAAGATGAAATTCATCATGGAAGGCGCCATAGTTTTTGTTAACCCAAGTACTTTCCGATCTTTTTTCCAAAATCATCCGCATGGATAAATTACAAATACAAACTTATTGTAAACCGTTGTGATTTATATATATATATATATATATATATATATATATATAGAGAGAGAGAGAGAGAGAGAGAGAGAGAGAGAGAGAGTTTAGATACATACATATATAGATATAGGTATAGTGTGTGTTTAATCTTCCCGTATTCTTTATTACGATAAACGTTTCTTTTTAGTGGATTCATGTGTTTCATTTCATTTTTAATAGAAAATTTAATGTCTACCGGCCTAGACATAAAATTAAATGTATTACTTAGTAGAAATCGAACCTGCATTCCTTTGTTATGGGACATCGTAAGCTATACTTTTTAAATAATTATTTTTGCGTCTTGGCCAGTGAATATTAATTTCACTGTTTGAAAAAGAACGTGAATGTTTACTCAAAAACGTGTGTCGACAAAAAATAAAGTTTTCATTAATATATATAATTGTTAACGCATTTTAGATAATCGTTTTCACAATCTGCGGAACTTCCTCAGCACCGCCATCTATCTGTCTTTTACTTCTCCCGCTGTGGGTGACCAGCAAAGAATTGACCTTTGAGACGTGAAAGGACAGATGTGTTTTACACGTGTGGCAAAGCGAAATGACAACTCGCTGAAAAGAAGAGCAAAACATAAACTTTTTTCCCCTCTTACCCGACCACTTGCGGCAAAACGGGAGGGAATTTTATTGGAAAAGGATATCGTCGCCACACCCCGACGCCTGAGCAACTTGCTTAACGTACACCCCGTACACGCATACAAATACCAAGATATTTAATCAGCTTCTATAGTGTGCACATAGGTGTAAATATTCATATGTCTCCATAGACACGTGAGTACCCCAATCTTCTATAGGGATGCATGATGGGCGTACCTTGTCAATGTTGATAACGCAGTCAATTCAAATTCCTGGACGAGAAGAAAATTTTAAGGGGGTGGTTTGTCCATGGACTAACACAAACACGCGCATTCATATATATATATATATATATATATATATATATATATATATATATATATATGAAACCGGACTCATAAATAATTACATCGGTTACACAACCACATGCTTATCCAGACGTCTTATGTCACCTATCCGACCACAGCTCCATTAAAACCCATTTAAACACACAAAAAATTTACCAGACTCCATTAGAAATATACTAGTAGAAAAGACAAATATATTAATTGCTTCCACCTGTAAAAAAAGGTTAAAAATAATGGAGGCTTTAATAATAAAAAAGAAAAAGCCTACCCTTAACAATATTAACTACGAACAAAGCCACAACGTGCTAGCCGTATTTGGAAATTAAAACACCACTACTACACACTAAGACATATACATAATGCACACACTCAATTAAGCAGAAAAATCAAATAATCCTTGATAATGGCTAAAGGTATAGCCGAAAGTGCTCGGAAAAATAAAACATTTGGGCAGTTCTTACACACCGTTTGTCCAGCAAAGAAAGCTCTTGTTCGTACACAAGAAAAATTAAATAAAAAACTTAACCGTAGTATCTTGTCTGTCGTTTTTAATGAAACTTGCATATATATATATATATATATATATATATATATATATATCAATGCATGTTTCATTAAATAATATAGACAAGTTTTGTCTATTTATTTTAAGTAAGTTCCATTCGTATTGTCTGCTAAGCTTAATTACATTATCGTTGAAAGACGAAAGGATTCAAACATGTATCAATATGGTGTTTTCCTTTCGTCTTTCAACGATAATGTGATTAAGCTTAGCAGACAATACGAATGGAACTTACTTAAAATAAATAGACAAAACTTGTCTATATTATTTAATGAAACATGCATTAACGAAAAATTACTGCCGAAATATACACAATATATATATATATATATATATATATATATATATATATATATATATATATATATATATATATATTATAAATTAATTGATTTAAAATATGTTTTTTTCGCTACACAGTGATACCATGTTTCAAAAATGGAAGCTAAAGCCCCTGAATTTAATTTTGTTATTAAACCAAAGACATTAGTTCCATTTCCTCGTCAAGCGAATTTTGGAGTAACTTATTTTTAAAAATTTACGGTTTTTAAAGGCACGGCAAAGGTTCATAATTGAGGGTTTCTTTGCCATGCCTTTAACAACCGTAAATTTTTAAAAATAAGTTACTCCAAAATTCGCTTGACGAGGAAATGGAACTAATGTCTTTGGTTTAATAACAAAATTAAATTCAGGGGCTTTAGCTTCCATTTTTGAAACATGGTATCACTGTGTAGCGAAAAAAAACAAATTTTAAATCAATTAATTTATAATATTAATGCTCTGTAAATTTACATTGAGCACTATTGTGTAAAAATAAAAATATCTCTAAGAACACCGGATTTTATATCTTACTGTTCTTTCTTTATATATATATATATATATATATATATATATATATATATATATATATATATATATATATATATATATAGCGGGAGTATCAGTAAAATTTGTCCAAATTGTGTAAAAGAAAAATTGCCCATTTGTTAGATTAAGCTTTGAACCGTTGTATTTTAGAAATGCTAATTAAAAATATAAATGATAAATAAAAATAGTAAAGTTAAAAAAATAAGTGATGGAAAAGAAAGGAGAGAAGAAAATTATAATTACGAAAATTAGATTTTAAACATAAAGTATGATAAAATGAAAAAATAAAATGGCGGAGATAAAAATAAAGGTGAAAAGTGGGTAATTAAAATAACCAAGAAACAGAGGTAAAAATAAAGTGGTATAAACATACTAGAAAAAGGTAGAAAAAGGGTAGAAAAGAATTAATAAAGGTTTAAGATCTAATGTGGTGTAGTGTATTTAAGATGTTTATTTTTGTGTCTGGAAGTAGTCATTAGTTGTCTAAGTATTTTTATTCTAAATTATTAAACCAGCGGAGTGAATTAATAAACAATTTTGTAAGTAGTGGGAAGACATGTAATTGGTCTGTAGTTTTTTTTTGTGGGGGGACATTTGGGTCACCATTTTTGGGTAGAAGGAATATAATTCCTTTGGTTACCCATGCCGGAATATTAGTAGGATCATTGACAATTTCTTGAAGTTCTTTGTCAAGATTTTTGTGTGCAAAAGTTAGGAATTTTTTCTATTACTGGAGATTTCCAGTTTTTGCTTTTTCCAGTGCACATTCAGCATCCTCTTCTGTGATTTCTGCCCATGTTTGTTCGGTTTTATTTTTCATCCGTTCTACCTCTTGCGTAATCAAATAAGATTCTTTGTTATGTTCTTTAGGGCAAGCTCATTTTTTTTTCACAACTGACTCTATAACCTCTTCTATTTATTTTATTTATTTTTATTTTATTTATTCTTATTTTATTTATTTTTATTCTATTTTATTTATTTAGTTTTTTGCTGGCGGGTTGTCACTTCAGTTTTTTGTTTGCCTATTTCTCTGTAAAATTTCTTCGCATCGGTTTGAAAGATCTTGTTATATTTGTGGAATCTTTATCTTGATATCTGTCTATATTTCTAAGATGAGGTATTATGTACATTATTTACATTATTCTGACTATTGTCCTCATCTTTGTCGCCATATTTATTACAACGTTTCGGCCTTACTTCAGGTGGTTGGAACCACCTGAAGAAGGCCGGAGCGTACAACGGCCGAAACGTTTTAATAAATATGGCGACAAAGATCAGGACAATAGTCCGAATAATGTAAATAATGTACTTTATCTTGATCTCTGATTCTTTGAGAGTTTAGTTGTATTCTATGCTTTAGTTTTTCTTTAGTTGATAGGACTTCATATTCATTCCTAATTTTGTATTTTCTTTTGACTTTCTGCGTTTTCTAGTCCTTACATTTGTTCCTCTTGCCAGTCCATCGAGTACTGATAACTCACTTCTAAGTTGTTCAATTTCTTCCTCTATTTTCCTTTTCCAAGGTGTATCTTTATCGATCTGCCTTTTTTAAAAAACTTTGATGTTTAATTTTTTTAGTTGCTGCTATTGGTGATGCATATCTTGCTTCGTTAAGACATACGTGGGTCGACTTCATCCAGAATTAATTAATTCCAGGTGGATCCATTACATTCACTTACCTTGGGAAAGGTATGAATCCTCTTCTTCTTCCCCTAGCTATGGGTAAATAGCAGAACAGACCGGGTCCTATAGACTAGGATGGCAACTGGTCTATCACATAAAGAAATGGCAACCTACTGCTGGAATAAAATCTGCCTCTTCAGTCATGTATCGAAAGATACATGATCGCCTAAGCGTGTATCACGCATGACACATAACTGATTGTCTGAATTTCCAGTCGAATCCATTACATTCACTTACGTGCTAGTACCCTTAGAAAAGATATGGATCTTCTTCTTCCCCTAGCTATGTGCAAATATCAGGACAGATCGGGTTCTATAGCCTTGGATGGCAACTGGTCTATTGCAGAAAGAAATGGCAACCTACTCCGGGAAAGAAATCTGCCTTGTCAGTCATGTATCGAAAGATACATGATCGCCTCAGCGTGTATCACGCATGGCACAAAACTGAACCGACTGCACCGTGGAGTTAAATAGTTTTTTAATTTCTGCTTTGTTGGTCGTAAATTCGGGAGTTACTCTCGTTCCTCCATTTCACTATTTTGTGTCTGACTTGCCTCATGATCTCTTCCTTGCCTTCTTGAATACTATTCTTATTTTCCGTAAAATAATTCGGTTCAATGTGTTCTGAACTCGGTTTTATTGCAGGCTTGTGAGCGACTAAGATCACGTCTTTCCAACTCTTCTAAACTTTCAACACCATCTTCACAGTGGTAGGTGCGTATCTCCGTTTCTTCATTATGATCTGTGGCTTGTGTGATGTTAGTACTTTTATGTCAAGTTCCCTTTCATGTTCTGTTGATCCCCTTATTCTGGTTGCAGTTCCTTCTATCTCTTTCATTTCAACATCTGTCAATTGGTTATTTCTCATGCTGTACCATTTTACGCTGGCTAGTTTAGCTTCGTCAATCTTTTTTCTAATTCTTTGTCCAGCCTTTCCTCGCCAAATGTCATATATTTAGCGAGTGATGCTTTCCTGAGGTTTGTTCAACGCTTCATAGAATGCAGTCATAACGAGCTTGTACTCCTCACGAGACCATTTTATCTTTTCTTTCTTTAAATAAATAGTTGTGAAAAATTCACAGGTACATCATTGAGATTATCAGGGCTGTGAAGACCTGAAGATTTCATTATTTGCGTCGGAATTTGTTACTATGGAAAATTTTTTTTTAACCTCAGGTAGGTTCCCTCCTGAAGGAAAGTGTTGACATCTATTCTGAAAAAAAAAAAAACAGATATATTCCTTCTTAAAGGGAAAAAATGACATACTTAAACAAAAAGAGTGCAATGACATACGACCTCTGAACAAAAAGGGACGTATGGGCAAATTATTAATTAATAGGATGATCTTGGAAAATTAATTTAGTACAAAGAAAAATCTCACTACTGCCTGGATAGATTACCGTAAGGCATTCGATGGGTTTACGCCATTCCTGGAACTTAACGTCTTTAAATATATACATGGTATCACCCGTCGTCATCAATTTCATCAAACAAAGTATGTCGATATGGAAAGCAAAACTTTAACTGAATCATATAAATGGAATCTATAAGTCTGGTGAAATAAACGGTTTTGGACACGAAAGAGAACTCGAACTCAGTAAGTCAGTGAAAACGTATTATTAACAAAAAGAACGAATACAGAAATGTTGCACGTCCGACTGACGGCTAAGTACAGTAGTCAAGTCGTCAACAGTATTTACTGCCCCCCCCCCCACGAGGGACAGATGTGGGACAAGGCCGGGTTTAAAGTGGGGTATTCCGGAGCCCGTAGGCTCGGCCAAAAAATGCCCGTAGATCCCGTATAAACGGGATCGGGTTGGTCAACCACCCCGAACGAGGCTCTGCCCTTCGGTGGAACCTCGTCCGGGTTCCTCTCTGCTCAAAGGCAGAGAGTTCGACCAGTAACTCCTCAACCGGAGTCGAGTCATCAACGGTATTTAGTGTCCTCCCCACGAGGGACAGATGTGGCACAAGGCCGGGTTTAAAGTGGGGTATTCCCGAGCCCGTAGGCTCGGCCAAAAATAGCCCGTAGATCCCGTATAAATGGGATCGGGTTGGTCAACCACCCCGAACGAGGCTCTGCCCTTCGGCGGAACCTCGTCCGGGTTCCTCTCTGCTCAAAGGCAGAGAGTTCGACCGTTAACTCCTCAACCGGAGTCGAGTCATCAACGGTATTTAGTGTCCTCCCCACGAGGGACAGATGTGGCACAAGGCCGGGTTTAAAGTGGGGTACCCGAGCCCGTAGGCTCGGCCAAAAATAGCCCGTAGATCCCGTATAAACGGGATCGGGTTGGTCAACCACCCCGAACGAGGCTCTGCCCTTCGGCCGAACCTCGTCCGGGTTCCTCTCTGCTCAAAGGCAGAGAGTTCGACCAGTAACTCCTCAACCGGAGTCGAGTCGTCAACGGTATTTAGTGTCCTCCCCACGAGGGACAGATGTGGCACAAGGCCGGGTTTAAAGTGGGGTACCCGAGCCCGTAGGCTCGGCCAAAAATAGCCCGTAGATCCCGTATAAACGGGATCGGGTTGGCCAACCACCCCGAACGAGGCTCTGCCCTTCGGCGGAACCTCGTCCGGGTTCCTCTCTGCTCAAAGGCAGAGAGTTCGACCAGTAAATCCTCAACCGGAGTCGAGTCATCAACGGTATTTAGTGTCCTCCCCACGAGGGACAGATGTGGCACAAGGCCGGGTTTAAAGTGGGGTTTCCCGAACCCGTAGGCTCGGCCAAAAATAGCCCGTAGATCCCGTATAAACGGGATCGGGTTGGTCAACCACCCCGAACGAGGCTCTGCCCTTCGGCGGAACCTCGTCCGGGTTCCTCTCTGCTCAAAGGCAGAGAGTTCGACCAGTAACTCCTCAACCGGAGTCGAGTCATCAACGGTATTTAGTGTCCTCCCCACGAGGGACAGATGTGGCACAAGGCCGGGTTTAAAGTGGGGTACCCGAGCCCGTAGGCTCGGCCAAAAATAGCCCGTAGATCCCGTATAAACGGGATCGGGTCGGTCAACCACCCCGAACGAGGCTCTGCCCTTCGGCGGAACCTCGTCCGGGTTCCTCTCTGCTCAAAGGCAGAGAGTTCGACCAGTAACTACTCAACCGGAGTCGAGTCATCAACTTTCTACTGTCCTCTTGCGAGGCATAATATAATCATAAGACGAGTCTATTTTTCCATGAAGGTAGGTCCCCATAACATAAACATCAACATAGGAATATTTCAAGGTGACACTTTGTCTCCCTTACTATTTTCTGTATCCCTAATAACATTAACAAACGAACTTAACAGGACGTAACATGGCTATAAGATATCTCAAAAGAAAATAAGCCAACAATTTTACATGGGTGACAAAGTTATTTGGTTTGGTTTGGTTTGTTTTACGGCTATCAACATCAATGGGTCATTTAATGCCGACAACTTTTTTTTCCTGGTAATATTTTGTTTTGTCAAAAATCTATTCCTGGTAATGTTTGTTTTTCCTATAAAATGTATAGCTGGTAATATTATTTTTTTTTAAATCTATTACTGGTAACATTTTTTTAAAAAACGTATTGCTGGTAATAGTCTTTTTGTTCTTCAAAAATTTATTTCAGGTAATAATTTTTTTTACAAAGTTTTTCTGGTATTAAAATCTATTTTTACACTTTTATAATGCTTTTTACCTCACTTTCGGGGTTAACTATTTGCCCATAACTGGGACCCTAACAGGTGCTACCACCCCAGGTCAGGGTGAATCTGGGGCAATTAAGAGGTTGTTCCACGCTCCTCAAAATTTCCTGATCAGAGGACTTGCTGTTGGACGTAGTTTATCGTCTTACCCTGGACGCGGATGTAGTTTATCGTCATACTCAGGACGGGACAAAGTTGTATGCTAGGAATGACAGTGAGCTAGAAGGTCTCCTGAAAGCTGTAAAATGTTTCAGTGATGACATTGGAATGGAATTCGCTTTGGATAAATGTGCTAAAGTCACAATTTTAGGAGGATCACTACAACACACCTTCTGTATTAGCTTAGACCCTGGGGTAACAATCAAAGATTCAGAGAAAGAAGCTAATAAGTACCCCAAGGTAGATGAGAGTGAAGGAATTCACCATAAAAAATGAAATAAATAATGCGTAAAGAGGACTACAGAAGGACGCGATATTAAGAACTGAATTGAATTCTCAGAACAGGATTATAGTCATTAAGAGCTTTGCCATCCCAGTGGTTCGATATAATTTCAACATCTTGAACAGGACTCTAAATCAGACGAATTGGGACAAACTCAATCCAGACCCCAAGTGGAACTCATACATACGATACATCGCTAAAGATACAGGGAAAAGAGTTAGTTCTCTGCGTCATTTCAGCAAATACCTGACACCTCATGCTATCAGCTACCTTTACCAGAGCCAGATCAGACCTAAAATGGAGGACTACTGCCATATATGGGCGGGAGCTGACCAGTCTTTATTTTCTATTCTCGGAAAAGTTCGAAAGCGACCCCGCATCCTTGCAGGCAATGAATTATTTTCCACTCTGCAACCCTTCTCTCACAGACAAGACGTCGCGAGCCTCTCGCTGATCTATCGCCATTTCCATGGTGAGTGTTAGTTCTACCAGTCCTAACCTTCACGGCTAAGACCGAACATGTCACTCACATTTTATGGAACCACCCGCATTCCCATCGTATTTCTTTGGTGAGATGTGAGTTCCACTCAAGTACCATCTTCCCACGAACCACTGCTTTGTGGAAGACTCCAATTTTAAGAAAGCCTTCAATTTTCAATTATTTTTCAAATAACGTTTACTGAAATAAAAAAATATTATTTTGACAGCTTCTCCATATGTGCGTTCGCGTTTGTGCGCGTACTATGACTGCTAAAAAGGTTTACGGTTCAACGCACTTGAATGTTTGGGAAGAGCTTCTTGCTGAGCCAAGAAGTTTTCATCACTTCATTACATATGAAATGAGGTGTATATATATATATATATATATATATATATATATATATATATATATATATATATGAAATAATGTTATTGGTCAGAGGTGAAAGGGGGCTGTCTCTTACTCTTCGTCTATTGTCGAACTCACTGCCTCTCAGCGGCGAGGAACCCAGACGAGTCTATGCCGAAGCTAGAAACCCGACCTCGTGTATACGGGGTCTACGTGCAATTTTCATCGCCCCACGTTAAAAATTGGCCTTGTGCCATATCTTGGTCCGTGGGGATGTTGGTAAATAGAGAGTTGAATTAGACCAGGAGACAGTGGTATTAAAAAGTGCCCAATACGCGTATAAAGAAAATGAAATTAAAATAATAATTTAACATGCCGAGATTTTAAATTGAAAAAAAATTACGAGATCAGCAAAATAATTTCCCAGATTGCCTGAAGATAGCGAAAGGTTGAAACCAAAGTAATGTGATCGGCTGATCTCTTAATGATCTCTTAATATATATATATATATATATATATATATATATATATATATATATATATATATATATATACCCAAGTATGGAATTGGTGTACAGGGAATAGATTCTATTAACCAAAAAATACTATACTGAAAAGATATATATATATATATATATATATATATACATATATATATCGATATATAAATTATGATATATCGAGAACAATCTGAGCGGAAAGTGGGAAAAAAATTTCGTGTCACGCGTTTCGTCCTTTAGAACATCATCGGACTATATATATATATATATATATATATATATATATATATATATATATATATATATATATATATATATATATATTAAAGGTAATAAATCCGTTGGTATATAATCCAAGTAGATCATAGTAATATAAAATATTAAAACTGATCCACAAAAAGAGCTCAATGTGTTTATTCTACATATATTAGTCATCCATAAAATCCCAAATTTCCCCATATGGGCTAATTTTGGATTTTATGGTTTAGTACTACTATATACTACTATATATATATATATATATATATATATATATATATATATATATATATATATATATATAAAGAGAGAGAGGGAGACAGAGAAAGACAAAGAGACTGAGAGAGAGAGACAAATAGCCAGAAGATTGCGTTGAAGCATGAAACAGACTGTCGCCGCTTGGTGTTGACCTCAGTCCACTTTTTTATATATACGTATATATATATATCCGGTTTTTCTTCGTTATATATATATATATATATATATATATATATATATATATATATATATATCCTGACCTCTGACATGTAAGGTCGTTTATCATGATAATGGATCTATACAAATATCTACGTCAGACTCGTATGTTCCAAGCAATAAGTAGCCACTCATAACAGGCGACATTTCTAAATGGACTGTGTAAACACAACTTAAGGGATTATGGGTAATCTTCGCCATGACACTCTTTTCGCCCCATCGCCTATTGTCATCAATCTTATTAGAAAAGTCCTAAAAGAAAAAAAAATCCTTCCGGACCCTTGCCCCCGACCTCTCTTTCTACTTAAGGTCTCCCTTTTGTTAACGTCGATATTTCGGGGAAAGTTGGAACATTATAAATTATGTATGGCGACAGATGATGGGTTATCTATTAACTCTGTGAAAAGACTTATTCAGGTGCATTTAATCGCCACACGTGTGTTTGGCAAATATTACTTGTGTTACTGATACATACAAAAGCTATACGATGAAGTATGTTTCAAATGCTTGAAATATTCGTTTCGACTTGTACTCGAGATCATGCCGTGATAGCTTTACATTCCTTACTTCGGCACTGTAAAAGTTATCGGCTCCATCATAGATACCTATTATTCGGACACTTCAACGTGGTGGAATGGTGAGTTTGCTTGTCTCGCTAAATCAATTACAATTAAACAGGGAGGTCGATCCTCACTGAAAGCCCCCTACTTTCAGCCTTGTGCCACATCTAAGCTACACTTAGAAAAAACACTGTAGATATATATTTGTTATTTATATAATAGCCCTGATACTTCCACGTGTTTCTTATTGGAATCATAATTCTTAAAATATGGCAGGACTGGGTCTAAAAATATTGGTTGCCAGGAGACAAAGGGAGCCCACCTACAACTAAAATGAAATCACTTAATTTTCATAACGAATAAATAAAATAAAAGAATAGATATAAAGAAAAAATAAAATTATTTTTTGTCGAAAAAATGTGTACTCCTTAGTAATTCCTGTGTAGCTGTACTGTACATATTACAGGCTATGTAAATCTCTATCTATAAAAGGCAGGATGTGCGTGTGTGTGTGTGTAACGAATTCACGGCCGCAATTTTCGACGGATTTTCACCAAAATTTACATGCACATGCTCCAAGTTAGTGGAAGGCTTAGACCGGCTTTGCATTTCCCAACTCCCATCGATAGTGGAAATAATCGATTTTTTCATGCTTCTACGGTAGTTTTCATGTAGTTTGCGGCCATTTTCTACTGGCCAGAGTGAGAGCCTATAGCTGGCTGCCACGAATAGGCAGGAAGATTCTATTGGCCAGCGTGAGAGCCAACAGCTGACTGATTCGAATGTTAACTAGCATGCTAGCATGCAAAAAAATCGATAGCTGCATTCGTCACAAGTGGCAAAAATTTTAATCTGCATGTCACTTTACTCCAATTGGCTCATTCGCTTGCTTAAACTCAACGTTGATTCTGATTCCGCAGAACTGGGTTGGGTGTGAAAAAGTATTTGTTGTTAACATTCGGTTTTCCCGTTACGAGTTCTTTTTTAAAGCTGATCGTTTTGTGTTCATTTTGTTTAGTTCTTTTCTCGTAACAGATTTAATGTTTAGTATAGAGCTTAGAAAAAATTCGCAGTGTGAGATAGGCAAGAAGTAAGGCATGTAGCAACATCAGCACGGCAAAGGGCACTCCTTTAAAGGCAAGGAAGGGCAAAAATATTTTAAGTCAAGTGATAGCGATTGCTGTATGAGTCGTACGATTTTTGAATCAAGCACGGGCAACGCTGGGCCATACTGCTAGTGCAGAATTTTTTTTTTTTAATTTTAAGTAATTTGTTGATATTTTTAAATAGCTTACTCTGCAATTTACGCATTAACAAATAGTTCAAAAGCAAAATATAGCATTGCATGCAGTTCACAATATTAAGAGGAAACGTTTGTGTTCACTTGATGATTGTTTGAATCTGCCAATAATTTTTTACTGAATCCAGTTCATCTAACAATTCCTTTTCAATGGATAGCAACATGTATGATTCCAAATTCTCCTCGGACACCGAATTTCTTAACCTTGTTTTTATGATCTTTAGCTTTGAAACTAACCCCTAACGAGTACGTATGTGAAACTTTGTCCCAAATTGTTTAAATAACACGTAACCGCTAGCCACATAGAGTTTTACTCTTGTTAAAACAGATAAAGAGTGCTTGATGGAGTTAAACCAGTCTTAATCTGAATGTGACTTGCCTAGAGAATCCCAGTTCCATGAAAATTTACTCTACGACATTTATATATTGATGACATTTTCATGGATCGAAATTACATCGGTTAATGGAAACTGGTAACTTCAGTTCCAACGAGTTATTCAAACAAGTTGAGGCAAAGTTTAAAATACGTACCCGCAAAAAATGAAAACAGAAAAAAGAACGGTTTTTCAAAAGGACTTTTTTTTCTCACTTGACACTTTGCTATTTTTGTCTAGTACCGAGACAATTTTTTATATCTTAAAAGGCTATTTTAATAAACCCCAATCATATGAAACTGCATCTATACATTTTGTAATGGATAATGGCGCCGTTGTGTTAATTGGAGAGCCACGTTCAAGTTCGCGTTGAGTTAGTTATTGTCACTTATGCGCAAATACCCAAATACTTAGAAACGGAAAGAGACAGTTGAAATTTCTAGGGCAAGTGCATAATGAGGAAAGAAATCCTGGAGAATTTGACACTCGCAGGATATAGAGAAAGCAGGGGGAACACAGAGAAAAGCAGCGTGTAAATTATTTCATGTGTCTGTGTAAATAGATGTTAGATTTGGGATTGGGAAAGACAACAAAAAATACACCTTACTTACAGCAACGGAGGATTGGAAGTTGTGAAGAGCCATGATAGTCCTCGTTCTGAAGTGACACGATACATAGATGATGAAGAAGAATCAACAACAGTTTGTCTTAACTAGAACGGTATTTGATGCCCCCCAGTCTTGTATGAACTCATTCAACAGTAATCAAGTGGCCATGTTTTTGAATAGGAGTTGATCATGTTTAGTTAATACAGGGGCTTGATAAAAGTAAACAATATCCGATAATTATATACCAACTTCATAGTAATATTTTAAAAATCAATTCACTCCAAGCAAGGTGATAATACCACTAAGTCACAAGGGGCTCACTGACAGTAAAAGAGAATTAAAATACTTTAGAAGGAACCGGAAACCGGATCCTAAACAGGGAGCAAGGGATAAACCACTACTTCCGTTAAAAAAAAAACGGGGAAGAGTGTGAACCGGGCGATAGTCGAACATCGATACTGAGGAGAAAAAAATTACTAAATAAAATTTCACAGTTCAGACGGAGACTTTATAAGCATAGAGTTGAAGCAGAAGTTAGAATGAACCGGCAGCCTCATCCTAAACAGGAAACAAACCTCTTACTCATATTCAAAAGACCGAGGAGGGGCCTGAACCGGGCGATAGGTGAACTTATCCACTCATATTGAGGAGAGAAAAATAAATTAATTAATAAACACGTAACTAGTGAATAAAATTTCTGGTTTATGGTCGGAGACGATAGAAGTATAGTGTTGAGGCCGACTTTAGATTTAAAAAATGGTACGCAGACTGTACACGCAAAACAATAATGGTCAGTGACAAACAAAAGCATTCTTCAATCATTTTGACCAAAACCAATCGAAATGCAGAGTTTAGGCTTCCTAATGCGGAAACCAAACCAAGGAATATGAGTAAAATTGAGGAATGCAGAATACACATGAGAAATCTCTGTGGGCGTGTGACACCTCATTATTAGCAATATCGTATCGCTATCATCTGTGGTTACAATAATGTATCTATCCATTGGAAAAGGAGCGGGTATATTCTGGCTTAAGTGGGTATACTCTAGCCTTGCTTATTTTATGACCCGTAATATAAACTCGCGTAGCCTAACTTACACCCCGGTGAGAAAAAAATAGACGTTGGTATACACTGGATAGAAGGTATAATTTCAGCTGTTACACTAGCATCTTAAGTCATCCATAACTGCCTTACGAACAAATTCTTTTATCATTTTTCTATATATTGCGTCCCGTTAGGACGTGGGTGATCACAGCTCTCCACAACTTCCTAATTTTTGTATCTCTTAGTAAGGTTAGTCTTTTTTGCTATAACTCCGTTCTGCCAACTAGTTTACACGAACTCGTTAGCTAATTAATTTATTCGATGGTTTCTTCTGTCCCTCTTGCTCCCAATAAATCCTGTGAGTGTCAAATTCTCTAAGCCCTCCTTTCCTCATTATGTCACCTTCTGTAGAACCATATCTCCGCTGCCTCAAGTTCTTCATCACTCTTTTTCATCTTCAGGTAGACAGAAAAGCACCATTGGCCAGAATTTATCAAGTGAGGGAGGCACCGGAATTTGCGGAATGCGAATAGTCTCTAACGCACTCTTCTCGCAATGGACGTCAGGGTCATCGGTTATATTCGCTAACAAACCGATTTCTGAAAGCCTAAATCACCGACAAATGAGCATGTCAAGGAATTAATTCTAGCAGTAAGAAAAGAATCGTCAAAAACGTTGTGGATCAACAGAAACAGAAATCAGGGTAATTTACGAAGATGGTCCCAGAGTCCATCTACCTTACATGTTTCAAATGACCTGTTCATTATCTAGATGGGTGACCTCTTGCGATTACCAAGCGTTGTAAGCTTGGATGTGCGGGTGGTGTAATGGATAATGGCTCAGAATTGGAAATCGGAGAGTCGAGTTCGAATTCCTGTTGTGTTGCTTATATTGACATACGTGCAAATACCCTTGGTAAACATATGAATCCTCCTCTTCTCTCCTCCCCTAGCTATGGGTTAATTAATAAGATTTGTATCACTTAATCGGTATTATCACAAAAGAAATTCTTGCGATATCAATCAAATTTAGTTTCAAATTGACGGGTCAGGATGATAATTATTATTTCATATATATATATATATATATATATATATATATATATATATATATATATATATATATATATATGTGTGTGTGTGTGTGTGTGCACATTTCATTGAATACGACAGACAAGGTGCTTTAATTTAGTTTTTTTATACAATTTCTCATGCGATCTAATAAGTTTTTTTCTTTTCGGAAGATAAATTATATAAAAACTGTCCGAATGTTCTTGTTATCCGAGCGCTTTCGGCTGTACATTTAAAAATTATTAGATCGCATGAGACATTATATAAGATCTAAATAAAACCAACTTGTCTGTCGTATTCAATGTAATGTGCATGAAATAAGGATTGCTTCCTAAACACACACACACACACACACACACATATATATATATATATATATATATATATATATATATATATATATATATATATTGAGATAATCCAACCGGAACATCCTTATTTTCAATCACCCCTTTTATTAAAAATTCAAACGAAACGCGTTGTCCTGGAATACTCACAGGCAAAATTAAGCGTTGGGTGGAAAGTTCTTGAATTTCTCACAGAGTAAAATATTCTTGTCGATTCCGGTGTTGTAGAAAACTCTTTGGAGGGTAACGTCTAAGTGCACAAATACAACGAAGGAAGAAAAAAAAAGTCGTGAATAAATAAATAAATAAATAAATACATTGTGAATCCGTAGATGCAAACCGTTTCATATGTACAATGGAACAACAAGACAACCAATATTTGTAGGAAAAAAATCTCTGATTTATTCTTTGCGTGGACCTAGAGAGAAAGAGACGTTGATTATTTCTAAAACACGAAAGGATATGGAAGCTTCATCGTCTCTCTAATTTTCTCTATAAATTGGTCTGAGCAATTATAAAATATTTCATTTGCTTTCTTCTATCAGTTTTCATTTGATCTCCTACTAATCAGAGGCCACGACAAGAAGACAGTCTCAAATATTATATTAGGCCCTGTCTAAACATCAGCAGATGTTGCATACTACTGAGGAAGACTGAAGAATATATGGATCATATGGGTCGCATCCAAGGCTCCAATCAGCAAACACTATTCCTTTTATCAGTACATTCCTCGTATGGTCCCTGTGGCGGAATGTTCTCAAATATTTTCATTCTGACAAGCTGGGCAACTTCAGCAAGACGCCACTAAATAACAAACATATTTCTATAAGAAGGAATATTTACCACACTAAAAGAAGACGGTACCACTTACAAGGGACTGTGAAGTAATGGATAGTGGCTTGTATTGAGAAATCGGAGAGCTGAGTTCGAATTCCAGTCGAATACATTACATTCACTTACGTGCTAATACCCTTGGAAAAGGTATGAATCATCTTCTTCTCCCTCCAGCTATGGGTAAATAGCAGGACAGACCGGGTTCTATAGCCTTGGATAGCAACTGGTCTAGAAGGAGGACAACTCTGAATTCAAAACTTGTGGAGGGCCGTTTGGGGATCTTGTGGCACGTAGTGCACAAGTTCTCTGTATTTCAAAAAGTGTGGATGGTTCTGCACAAAACCGTCACTACTATAATCAAATCTCATGTGCTGGTGTCGGGCTGTTGGTTCCTAAAAACTGATCTTCTTGACCCTCATACGTCAAATTCGACGGGAGAGTCGAGTATATACATACATACATACATAAATATTAGGTTGGTGCAAAAATAATGTCGTTTTTTGACGTTCAACTTCATGTGAGAAAACGACATTATTTTTGCACCAACCTAATAGATACATATATATATATATATATATATATATATATATATATATATATATATATAGTGTGTGTGTGTGCGATGAATAAACTGTCGTCTAAGTTACGCAAAAATGAAAATAACACTGATATCTCATTTTAACAGATATATTTACCAAAATTACGCAAATATATCTTGAAATATTAACGAGTAAATTTATTCAATCAAAATTGCCATGTGCTTCAAGCACTGCCCCCAGACGATTTCATGACGTCCGGCAAGTCTGCTGGACGGTCTCTTTGTTTAAGTTTGTGAATGCTGCCCTAATCCTTGCTTTCAGTTCATCTTTAGTGTTACAAGGAGTTTTACTGGTCTCTCGCCCAACTGCGCCTCACGCATAATAATCAAGAGGATTGCAGTTAGAAGGCCATATGTAAAGGGTGATGTGGTTACAGAAATTATCTGATGGCCATGACTGGGCATCTCTGCACCATGCCTGCTTGTGTGGCATGGTGGAAAGTTCTGTTGCCAGACATAAGGCCCTTCAGCAGCTACCCTTTTGAGCCAGGGCAGCAGTACCTCCTCAAGGCACTTGATGTAGGCCTCCATGTTGCGTCTCAGGCCCTCTAGGAAGATGACTGAAGGCATAACGTCTCCATCGCTAGTGATCACGCGAAACACCTTCGTAATCACCATTAGACTCATGCAATCCTTTCCGAATTATCTACACTGTCCTCGGGTTGAATCCCAAACACGCTGAAATATTCGTATTGAAGATTGCAGTGGGAATACCAAGCAGCATAGCATGCCCTTCTCAAATTTCGGGGGGGGGGGAATTGCGCTATGGTGCTCTTTTTCTCACAGACGATACCCAACTGACCCTAATATAGAGTACAGTCGACAAAATCAAAAACAAACAACGCGCATGTGCGAAATTAAAAATATAAAATGCCAACCATCTCCCCATATATATATATATATATATATATATATATATATATATATATATATATATATATATATATTATAAATTAACTGATTTAAAATATGCTTTTTCGCTACACAGTAAGAACCATGTTTCAACAATGGAAGCTAAAAGCTTCGAATTTTGTTATTAAATTAAAGATATTAGTTCCATTTCCTCGTCAAGAGAATATATATATATATATATATATATATATATATATATATATATATATATATATTGGGGAAAACAAATATTCGTACTCAGAGAAATTTTTAAATAATGATATTCCCAACTAATGAATATACTTTTCGTGTGATTAAATCTATACAGATGGATAATAATTAAATATGCAGAGAAAACAGAAAAAATGATACAATAGAAATAAATTGCATTTATCCATTTTAATGGGTGAAAAAAGTATTCGTACAATGAAAATTTCAGATTTTAAAACTTTTAAATTTCTTTAATACTCTAGATTATTCAAGTGGGTTATTCTAGATTGTTCCAATGTTATTAGTAGTTATTTTTAGCCTTAAAAATACAAACAGAACATTCCGTAACCGATTTTCGTGCAAGAAGGTTATCATCATGGGAAGAGGTAAAAAAATGACAGATTCGCAATAAGAACTGATTGTAAGCTCTGGAAATCAGTTAAAAGATACAGGAAAATCTCAGACAACTTGAATATTCAATTTACTACCATTAGTTTATTCATTGCAAGGTATAAAAATCTCAAACCTGTTTAAAACCAAAGAAGAACAGGTGCTCGACTGAAGATTTCTTCAAAAACTTCGAGGAAATTAATGAGCCAAATTAAACAAAATAAAATGGTTACTCTCCAAGAGTTGCAGGATGATTTGATTTCATCAGGAATTTGTGTCATGAAACGGAAAATAAGCAATGAAATTCAAAGGAACAATCTAAATTCACGGTCCCCCGGGAAAGCTCCACTGCTACTGAAATGACACAGAGATGCTAGATTGAAATTCGTTCGTGAACATAAGAATGAGGAAAAATCGTTTTTTGGAGAGAATATTATGGAGACGAAAACAAAATTGAGTTGTTTGGGCGTAATTCTAGAAATCATTGTGAATGAATGATAGTGATGTCTTCAAACAAAAGAATCAAAAGAACACAGTTCCAGCAGTGAAATTCGGTGGCGGCGGCGGCATTATGGTTTGGTGATGTTTTTTATGCAAACGTTACTGGCAACATATCAGTAATAGATGGTAGAATGAATGCCACAGCATATCAGAATATTTTGGAAGCAAATTTAATGATTTCAGTTGAAAATCTTGAACTTCCTCCTGATTGGATCTTCCAACAAGATAATGATCTTTAGCCCACTTCAAAATCTACGAAGAAATGGCGTGCTGAAAGTAACGTAAGTCCCCAGATTTAAGCCCAATCGAGAATCTGTGGCGTTATTTGAAAATTTAAATCCAATCGAAAGCTCCAACAATCACTCGGATCTGAAGACCATATGCGAAGAAGAATGAAACAAAATACCAAATAAAATTTGCTAATCATTAATTGAGAACTACAAAAAGAGGTTCGTTGCTGTGGAGGTGAATAATGGCTATTCTACAAAGTATAAAATGAAGATTATGTATTTTTTGTACTGTACGAATACTTTTTCACCCATTAAAATGGATGAATGAAATTTATTTCTATTAGATATTTTTTTCTGTTTTCTATGAATATTTAGTTATTATGCATTTGTGTACAGTTAATTATATGAAAAGTATCTTTATTCATTAGTTGTAAATACAATAAAGTAAAAATTTGTATGTATACAAATGTTTGTTCCCCCACTAATATATATATATATATATATATATATATATATATATATATATATATATATATTACATCTCTATCTAATATTGAGCATTTTTCCTCATAAATATAGCATAACTTAGAACTATATTTTTCTCATATATATATATATATATATATATATATATATATATATATATATATAATGAATAAAATGACAAGGGGAAAAACTATCCTTAGCCGTCAAATTTCCTCCTCTAAGGGACGCGACGGCTAAGAATTGTTCTCTTGTCTTTTTATTCC
>OZ038485.1:39535629-39560629 GCA_964036315.1 Acanthosepion esculentum
GGCAATGTTACCACTGGCGAAACGCTAGAGGCCCACCGGTGGCCTGCAAGTGGTTTCCACCAGAGGACCGCTGGCATTGGCACTGTCACCGCCAAAAGCCCACTAGCGGCTAAAAGACGACGGTACCACTTATAAGGCACGTTGGAGTAATGGATAGTGGCTTGTATTAAGAAATCGGAGAGCCGAGTTCGAATTCCAGTCGAATCCATTATATTCACTTACGTGGGAAAGGTATGAATCCTCTTCTTCTTCTCCTCCCAGCTATGGGTAAATGGCAGATGGGACCGGGTTCTATAGCCTTGGATGACAACTGGTCTACCGGAGAAAGAAATGGCAACCTACTGCGGGAAAAAAAATCTGCCTCGTCAGTCATGTATCGAAAGATACATGATACGCGCGTATCGCGCATGGCACATAACTGAGTGAGTTCGAGCCTCACTTGGTGCTTCACACTTTCGGTCTTGTGCCACATCTAAGCTACGCTTAGAAAATCATTTGGGCACTTTGACGTAGCTAGCAAGCTTGTCACGCTCGATCAAGGAACTCGATCCTCACTTGGGGTTCCATACTTTCTGCTTTGTGTCGCATCTATGCTAGGAAAATCAGCATCATATAAAGAATAAGATACGACGAGATATCTGGTTTACGCTGCTTGCTTAACTGTTGTGGAATAGCGATCTTCTAGTTGCGATAAATCGAGCAACAGAATTAAGATGAAAGAAAGACTAGCCAAAAATCAAGAATGATTGACAACGCTTCATCTGATAAATTCATTGACTATATCTTGTTTGTTCGTGTTTTGACTTTAGGGTATACGAATTAGAGCCTATATGTATAAGGCGGACGTATGCGATCGCGTGTGGTAACACTACCTCGTTTGTATGAGAAGAAATCATAGCTCGCCAGTTTAAAAAAAAAAAACGAAAAAAATAAAACTGTTTTCTGAGTCTGTGTATCATGGCAGATATCTGTCAGGTTTCTTGTTAGAACGTGCTTATTAAGAAAGGAATTTTAATAACTTGTCACTACGAGCCATGTCGTGCTGGCTGCCCTCAATCGGGTTGGCCCTTGCCAAAAACAAAAAAAAGAAATCTCGTTAGGGACTGAAACAAATAGTAGATACTATTACTTGCATACTTTGCTATTATTTACACTCACGCACTTTGGTAATGTGTGTGAGTGTGTGTATGTGAGTGTGTGTGTGTGTTTTGGACGAAGTGATGGCGAGAAGAGAAAGAGAGAGAGAGAGAGAGCGTTGGTGTAGATATGGGAGAAGGCCGGAGTGTTGGATGGGTGAAAAGTGTTTGACGAGCTTTGGAATTAGTGGGATGATAGGTGGGAAAAGAGAAAACAAAATGGTGGAAAGATGGAAAGAAACAAAAGAGAGAAAAAATAAGAAGAACCGAATAAGCGATTAAAGAAAGAAAGAAAGAAAGAAAGAAAGAAAGAAAGAAAGAAAGAAAGAAAGAAGGTGAGACAGACGAGAAAGATTATCAAGATATGAGAAAAGCGTGTAAATATTAGTCTGGAGAAAAGAGTTAAGAAAGAAAGAAAGAAAGAAAGAAAGAAAGAAAGAAAGAAAGAAAGAAAGAAAGAAAGAAGGTGAGACAGACGAGAAAGATTATCAAGATATGAGAAAAGCGTGTAAATATTAGTCTGGAGAAAAGAGTTAAGAAAGAAAGAAAGAAAGAAAGAAAGAAAGAAAGAAAGAAAGAAAGATAGAAAGAAAGAAAGAAAGAAAGAAAGAAAGAAAGAAAGAAAGAAAGAAAGGGAGACAGACGAGAACGAAAGGTTATCAAGATATAAGAAAAGCGTATAAATATTAGTATGGAGAAAAGAGTTAAGAAAGAAAGAAAGAAAGAAAGAAAGAAAGAAAGAAAGAAAGAAAGAAAGAAAGAAAGAAAGAAAGAAAGAAAGAAAGAAAGAAAGAAAGAAAGAAAGAAAGAAGGTGAGACAGACGAGAAAGATTATCAAGATATGAGAAAAGCGTGTAAATATTAGTCTGGAGAAAAGAGTTAAGAAAGAAAGAAAGAAAGAAAGAAAGAAAGAAAGAAAGAAAGAAAGAAAGAAAGAAATTATATAGAGAAACTAAAGAAAGAAAAGGGAAGAAGAAAAGGATGGCATGAAAAAAGGGGGACGGGAATTGAAATAATAAATAAATAGGGAGAAATTAAGTAATTAGAAAGAAAGAAAGAAAGAAAGAAAGAAAGAAAGAAAGAAAGAAAGAAAGAAAGAAAGAATGAAAGAAAGAAAAAAAGAAAGAAATGAAGAAAGAAAGAAAGAAAGAAAGAAAGAAAGAAAGAAAAAAAGAAAGAAAGAATGAAAGAAAGAAAAAAAGAAAGAAATGAAGTAAGAAAGAAAGAAAGAAAGAAAGAAAGAAAGAAAGAAAGAAAGAAAGAAGAAGGTGAGACAGACGAGAAAGATTATCAAGATATGAGAAAAGCGTGTAAATATTAGTCTGGAGAAAAGAGTTAAGAAAGAAAGAAAGAAAGAAAGAAAGAAAGAAAGAAAGAAAGAAAGAAAGAAAGAAAGAAAGAAAGAAAGAAAGGGAGACAGACGAGAACGAAAGGTTATCAAGATATAAGAAAAGCGTATAAATATTAGTATGGAGAAAAGAGCTAAGAAAGAAAGAAAGAAAGAAAGAAAGAAAGAAAGAAAGAAAGAAAGAAAGAAAGAAATTATATAGAGAAACTAAAGAAAGAAAAGGGAAGAAGAAAAGGATGGCATGAAAAAAGGGGGACGGGAATTGAAATAATAAATAAATAGGGAGAAATTAAGTAATTAGAAAGAAAGAAAGAAAGAAAGAAAGAAAGAAAGAAAGAAAGAAAGAAAGAAAGAATGAAAGAAAGAAAAAAAGAAAGAAATGAAGAAAGAAAGAAAGAAAGAAAGAAAGAAAGAAAGAAAGAAATGAAGTAAAAATTATAAGAGTAAGCTTAGGCGATCATGTATCTTTCGATACATGACTGACGAGGCAGATTTTTTCCAGCTGTAGGTTGCCATTTCTTTCTGCGGTAGACCAGTTGCCATCAAAGGCTATAAAAACCGGTCTGTCCTGCTATTTACCCATAGCTGGGGGAGAAGAAGTGGATTCATACCTTTCCCAAGAATATTAGCACGTAAGTGAATATAATGGACTGAAATTCGAACTCGGCTCTCCGATTCCTCAAGCCGCTATCCTCAACTCCACCGTGCCTCTTCCCTGTTTAAGAAACTGAAAAATAGTAGCAACTCAAACATTTGTACACACTAAAAATGATTTTTATAATATATATATATATATATAAAACCAGTTGCCATCCAAGGCTATAGAACGCAGTCTGCCCTGCGATTTACACATAGCTGAGGGGAGAAGAAGAGGATTCACACCTTTCCCAAGGGTATTAGCACGTAAGTGAATGTAATAGATTCGACCGGAATTCGAACTCGGCTCTCCGAATCCTCAATCCAAGCCACTATCCATTACTCCACTGAGGTGTCTAAATTACAGTGTAATGAAGTTTTATCTAGTTTTCCTATTGTTAGACATAATTCTGCTGACTGCCATCTTCTCGCACTGTTACGATAATGAAAATCCTTATCAACAGCTTGCGAGATTAGCACGCTAACCATCGTATGACGGCAGGTGACATCCAGAATTGAGCTATGGCTGGCAATGACATGTATATACATATGCGTGTGTGTGTATGTGTGTGAGAGAAATAATGAGAACATGTGTGTGCGTGCGTGCACGCGCGTTATTTGTGTAAAGACGAGAACTTAAGATGAGTGAAGACAGTAAAGGGGAGGGGGGTGAAAAAGAGAAATAGCGTTGAGAAAGAATTGCCGACATGATTAATGGGAGAGAGTAAGAGGCTGACGGATGGACGGAGATGAGGTGGCAGATTTTGGATGAGGTTAAAAACAGAGAAACAAGAAAGAAAAGCGGCCGAGGGAAAAAAAAATCAGATCGGTCAAAGATAAGAGTAACGAACACCCACAGAAACACACATGACGCGAAAGAAAAAAAAATCTCAGCCTACAATAAATAAAAAAAAAAAGAAGATAAAAGTAATCCTTATAATAATACCCTGCTACTCTTTTCAGAGGTGGGGTGATTTACCAAGAGCGCTCATAATCTGCAGGTGATCACCAGTTTAAACCAGGCCAGCACACTCAACCCTCGGCCACGATGACTTGTTACTTCATGCTAGCACAATCATCGACAGGATTGCGTTGGCCTGTGGTATGGTCGTCAGGCGTTTTCTAACTGTAACACACGCCGATAATATTACAAATTAACCATAGTATGATTTGAACCCGGATCTCATGGTCGGAAAGCAAACATTCAAATCACTTTGCCACGCTCTTGATAACACTACTTTGAATTAATCAACACTTGATACACAGGCGAATAGATAGATTAACTCAGATTGATTGATGGAATTGTTTTCAAGGTTTATTACCTAATATCAGAAAGAGACAGTTGAGGTTTCTAGGACATAGGATGGAGGGCTTGGAAAATCTGATACGCACGGGACAGTTGGACGGTAAGAAGGACAGAGGAAGAGCCTTTGTGTGTTATTTAAAGACGAGATATACTTTGAATTGTAAGAATAATTCTTTTTTTTTTCGTGTGAGTGCATAAACTGTTTCTTTTGTGACTAACAATGATTTTTTCAGATACGAGTCCTACCATTTTTCTCGTAGCTGGATGGAGAAAATGGAAGCATACCTTTCCCAAGGGTATTTGTGCTGGAACTAAATGAATTCGAACTCGGCTCTCCGATCTAAACCGCTATCCATCACACGACCAGCACATCCCTTTAAGTTAGAACTTTAGCAAAAGACACCTTAGAACCAAAGCCTCATGATAATTTAGTTTGGTCTGTTTTGTTTTACGGCATATCAACCTCAATGGGTTATTTAATGCCGACAACTTTTTTCCTGGTAATATTTTCTTTTATCAAAAATCTATTTCTGGTAATATTTTTTCCCTCAAAAATGTATAGCTGGTAATATTATTTTTTTATAATATATTGCAGGTAATTTTTTTAAAAATATATTGTTGGTAATAGTTTTTTTCAAAAATATAATG
Organism: Acanthosepion esculentum; assembly: GCA_964036315.1. Lineage (NCBI taxonomy): Eukaryota > Metazoa > Mollusca > Cephalopoda > Sepiida > Sepiidae > Acanthosepion > Acanthosepion esculentum. The sequence continues at coordinate 39,540,704 of OZ038485.1, forward strand.
TTGGTAATAGTATTTTTTTTCTTCAAAATTTCATTTCTGGTAAGAATTTTTTATAATGTATTTCTGGTATTAAAACCTAATTTTAAACTTTCATAATGCTTTTTACCCCAGTTTTGAGGTTAACTATTTGCCCATAACTGGGACCCTAACAGGTGTTACCACCCCTGTTTCTTAATACTTTGCTTAGCTTTTCCCCTTTATTCATTCGTTCATCTGCTCCTCTCTTTTTATCGCCTCCCTTTATACCCATGTCAAATTTCTCTCCTTCTTTTTCTCTTTTCCTCCTCATTCATCCATTTATTCGTTCGATCTCTCCTATCTTTTAACCCAAATTTAGCCCTTTATCCAATGTCTCTCTTTCTTTTTTCTCTTTTCCAACTCGTTCATTTGTTCGCCCTCTCCTATCTTTTAAAACCCAACTTCAGCCCTTTGTAAAATGTCTCTCTTTCTTTTTCTCTTTTCCTCCTTATTCATTCGTCCGCCCTCTCCTATCTTTTAACCCAACTTCAGCCCTTTGTCAAATGTCTCTCTTTCTTTTTCACTTTTCCTCCTCATTCATTCTTCCGCCCTCTACTATCTTTTAAAACCCAACTTCGGCCCTTTGTCAAATGTCTCTCTTTCTTTTTCACTTTTCCTCCTCATTCATTCTTCCGCCCTCTACTATCTTTTAAAACCCAACTTCGGCCCTTTGTCAAATGTCTCTCTTTCTTTTTCACTTTTCCTCCTCATTCATTCTTCCGCCCTCTCCTATCTTGTAAAACCCAACTTCAGCCCTTTGTCAAATGTCTCTCTTTCTTTTTCACTTTTCCCCCTCATTCATTCTTCCGCCCACTCCTATCTTTTAACCCAACTTCAGCCCTTTGTCAAATGTCTCTCTTTCTTTTTCACTTTTCCTCCTCATTCATTCTTCCGCCCTCTCCTATCTTTTAAAACCCAACTTCAGCCCTTTGTCAAATGTCTCTCTTTCTTTTTCACTTTTCCTCCTCATTCATTCTTCCGCCCTCTCCTATCTTGTAAAACCCAACTTCAGCCCTTTGTCAAATGTCTCTCTTTCTTTTTCACTTTTCCCCCTCATTCATTCTTCCGCCCACTCCTATCTTTTAACCCAACTTCAGCCCTTTGTCAAATGTCTCTCTTTCTTTTTCACTTTTCCTCCTCATTCATTCTTCCGTCCTCTCCTATCTTTTAAAACCCAACTTCAGCCCTTTGTCAAATGTCTCTCTTTCTTTTTCACTTTTCCTCCTCATTCATTCTTCCGCCCTCTCCTATCTTTTAAAACCCAACTTCAGCCCTTTGTCAAATGTCTCTCTTTCTTTTTCACTTTTCCTCCTCATTCATTCTTCCGCCCTCTACTATCTTTTAAAACCCAACTTCAGCCCTTTGTCAAATGTCTCTCTTTCTTTTTCACTTTTCCTCCTCATTCATTCTTCCGCCCTCTCCTATCTTGTAAAACCCAACTTCAGCCCTTTGTCAAATGTCTCTCTTTCTTTTTCACTTTTCCCCCTCATTCATTCTTCCGCCCACTCCTATCTTTTAACCCAACTTCAGCCCTTTGTCAAATGTCTCTCTTTCTTTTTCACTTTTCCTCCTCATTCATTCTTCCGCCCTCTCCTATCTTTTAAAACCCAACTTCAGCCCTTTGTCAAATGTCTCTCTTTCTTTTTCACTTTTCCTCCTCATTCATTCTTCCGCCCTCTCCTATCTTGTAAAACCCAACTTCAGCCCTTTGTCAAATGTCTCTCTTTCTTTTTCACTTTTCCCCCTCATTCATTCTTCCGCCCACTCCTATCTTTTAACCCAACTTCAGCCCTTTGTCAAATGTCTCTCTTTCTTTTTCACTTTTCCTCCTCATTCATTCTTCCGCCCTCTCCTATCTTTTAAAACCCAACTTCAGCCCTTTGTCAAATGTCTCTCTTTCTTTTTCACTTTTCCTCCTCATTCATTCTTCCGCCCTCTCCTATCTTGTAAAACCCAACTTCAGCCCTTTGTCAAATGTCTCTCTTTCTTTTTCACTTTTCCCCCTCATTCATTCTTCCACCCACTCCTATCTTTTAACCCAACTTCAGCCCTTTGTCAAATGTCTCTCTTTCTTTTTCACTTTTCCCCCTCATTCATTCTTCCGCCCACTCCTATCTTTTAACCCAACTTCAGCCCTTTGTCAAATGTCTCTCTTTCTTTTTCACTTTTCCTCCTCATTCATTCTTCCGCCCTCTCCTATCTTTTAAAACCCAACTTCAGCCCTTTGTCAAATGTCTCTCTTTCTTTTTCACTTTTCCTCCTCATTCATTCTTCCGCCCTCTCCTATCTTTTAAAACCCAACTTCAGCCCTTTGTCAAATGTCTCTCTTTCTTTTTCACTTTTCCTCCTCATTCATTCTTCCGCCCTCTCCTATCTTGTAAAACCCAACTTCAGCCCTTTGTCAAATGTCTCTCTTTCTTTTTCACTTTTCCCCCTCATTCATTCTTCCGCCCACTCCTATCTTTTAACCCAACTTCAGCCCTTTGTCAAATGTCTCTCTTTCTTTTTCACTTTTCCTCCTCATTCATCTTCCGCCCTCTCCTATCTTGTAAAACCCAACTTCAGCCCTTTGTCAAATGTCTCTCTTTCTTTTTCACTTTTCCTCCTCATTCATTCTTCCGCCCTCTCCTATCTTGTAAAACCCAACTTCAGCCCTTTGTCAAATGTCTCTCTTTCTTTTTCACTTTTCCCCCTCATTCATTCTTCCACCCACTCCTATCTTTTAACCCAACTTCAGCCCTTTGTCAAATGTCTCTCTTTTTTTTCACTTTTCCTCCTCATTCATTCTTCCGCCCTCTCCTATCTTTTGAAACCCAACTTCAGCCCTTTGTCAAATGTCTCTCTTTCTTTTTCACTTTTCCTCCTCATTCATTCTTCCGCCCACTCCTATCTTTTAACCCAACTTCAGCCCTTTGTCAAATGTCTCTCTTTCTTTTTCACTTTTCCTCCTCATTCATTCTTCCGCCCTCTCCTATCTTTTAAAACCCAACTTCAGCCCTTTGTCAAATGTCTCTCCTTCGTTTTTTTTCATTTATCCTCTCTTTATCCACTTGTCAAGTCTATCTATTGCTTTTTCCTATTCATTCATTCATTCATCTATATTAACCTTTTATTTATCTCTCTTATATTCTGAATCATGTTTTCTGTTGTTTAACGAAGGGAAAAATATCAATATTCCATCGGAATAAACACGGGAGGCATATCATATGTACATGCTCCCAATACCATTTTTTTGCTTCCCATGAGATCATTTGCAAACGCTAACAAAATCGGTGTCAAAGACATACTTCGAAAGATCGACATGAAAACACAGTCTGGAATGGGAGGAAATTGGTAAATAAGAAGCTATCCCATGTTTGCGGCACCGAAGTAATAAAATTCATCCTCAAAACAATTCCCATATCTTTACAGTTATCACGAAAATTAATCTATGCATATTATTACACGGTGGCGTAATGGATAGCGACACGGATTAAGGACTCGGAGAGCCGAGTTCGAATTCCAGTCGAATTCATTACATTCACTTTCGTGCTAATACCCTTGGGAAAGGTATGAATCTCTTCTCTCCCCATCTATGGCCAAATAGCATGACAGATTGGGTTCTATCGGCTTGCGTGACAACCGGTGTAGAACGAAATCTCTGAATTCAAATCAGCCATTACGGATGCGTTAAAATTCGAAATCATTTAATAACTCAGTATTATCTGGCATCCCCTGCGGCCTGCTCCTCCCAGGCGTCACACACTTGTCTCCCCTGGGATTGTAGGAGTAGGAAGAGACGGTTGCTGTGGCCTAGCGAAAACCATTGCAACCGTACCAAACTATGCAAGGTACCAACCTGTGCTAGGTTGGGTCATCATCGATTCTTGATGGACTCTTTTAAAAAATAACTTGGACATTATTATAGATTACTTTCCTCTATGGTAGACTTTATGAATTTAAGCGTAGTACTTGATTGGCCGCAAGTTCTCATTATTTTACACTTGTAACCGTAAGTTCTGTGCTAAGAGTTTCATCTATCACACTTCTCTCTTGTGAAATTAACTTCCAGTTTCTTACTTCCCAGTCAAGTTTGATCTTCAAAAATTTAAATAATCTTATTTTTTTTAATATTCTGTAACACTCAGTAATCCATTGAGTCTTAGTGGCTTTATCGCCTTGCTTGGAAAGAAATGATTAAAGAAATATCATTGTAACGCGTTTCGTCATCTAAAAGGACTTCATCAGACTTAAGTAATGTTCTTATTGATGGAATTATATATCGGTAGGCCATGTTTGGATTGAATATATAAATGTAAAGGCAGGTTAGAATTATGCACCGATGGGAAATGCAGATGTAGGAACGCTTATTTTCTTTTCATTTTTGTTGTATCGTCGAGGTGAATGATACATAAAGAAGAATGAGTGCTTAATATATTTATTCAGCACTAGTATCCGGTGCTAACGGATACATACAAAAAAACACAGAACAATAAGTTATAAAACAATTAAAAAGACAACCTACAAGGAATACAGGAGGTTCAAATGCTGTATAGCAAGACAAAGTAAGATCAGTCCAAATATTAGTCAGCTTATTAATCAACTGTTGAAGTCCTTAATCGTAGACTATTTAAGGCTATGAGCCAGGCTATCTGGTAGAGTGCTGAATGGGTGCTATCTACTCTACAACAATTTTCAATTTTTAAATTTCTGGCGTCTGACGTGTCTAGTTCGACTTTACTCCGATCAATTCCTTTGAGAGGACGAAATGCATTATATCGATTTTTTCTACTGTTTCATTCCATAACTCGACATTACACTGATACATAGAAATTTGTACAAAGGAAAATCATAAAGTAAAGGACTTTTTTCAATTAAACTGTATAACCAACAGGGAGACGCTGACGCGGGAAACCACGCGTGCGCATGGGATGACGGTTAGCTAGACGCACGCAGCATTCTATTTTTCAGTCGAGTGGCAAGCAGCAACAAGGTTAGAGGTGTGGACGCTCCTCTCAGCGATGGCACCATCGAGGGACAACTTAATGAACTTTCTGTAGGTAGTGGCGGCCAAACTTGCGGAAATCTATCGCACGGATGTTGGTGCAGTATAGAGCACGCCCCATGAATCAACGAAAGATGTACGAGGAAGTAGAACGCTTTAAAGCGGACAGAACAAATGTAATGGACAAAAGCCGATCTGGTCGTCTAACAACATCACGCACGAAACGCATCCAGATGCCTTGATCATGGAAGACCGACGAATCCCGTTAGCACAAGTGGCGACAATCGTTAGTATCAGCTATGGATGTGCACAAGCCATTATGTATGAGGACTTGGGCTACCATAACCTATATGCGCGTTGGATGCCCAAACGGAATTTCCTTGTCAGAGAAGGATTATTCGTAATTTGGAAAAATCTTTCAGTAAAATTAATCGACACAAAATGTCTTATGTTTGTAATATATATATATATATATATATATATATATATATATATATATATATATATATATATGTGTGTGTGTGTGTGTGTGTGTGTGTGTGTTTTGAGCAATAACAAATATTAAAAAAATAAAATCTTCAGACGCACTAGGATGTCTATTAATATTCTTTCGTTTTTATTATTTCAGTTAGATTCCCCGACTAGTTTCGGCCAACATGGCCATCATCAGGGGAGAAAAGATTCTTCTTGCTTGTAGCAGTGAATTACAGAAATGAATGTCTTGATGGAGAAAATGAACTTTTGTCTGTAGCTTTCATTTGTTTTGTTTTTTATGTTTTTAACATGAATTTTGGTCAGTCCTTGTGTTGGTCAAACAGTCTCTTTTAAGTTGTTATTTAAGATAAGAGCTGGATGGATTCATGCTGCTCTGAATTCCCTTGGTCGATCCGTTGGTATATAATCCGGGTGGATCCTAGTAATATTAATTATTAAAACTGATCCACAGAGAGCTCGATGTTTTTATTTTAATAGAGCATATGTATTCTTTACAGCAAAAAAAGAAAAATTACCTCAACTGAGAGATAGTCTATTTCAAGCTGTTCTATACGCGGCTATCATCAACCCCCAAGTGTCTGTCTCGGAGCAATGTTTTAAATTTATTTTCAATGTCACTCTTCCTCTGGTAGACACTTTGTTAATGAGAATGGATTTGTGTTAGTGATTGGTGGGTGCGTAAGATATCTTACCCCCGGTGGGAGCGGTCTGGGGTTGGAAAAAAGTGGTTTCAAAAATAAACCGTCTTACGCACCCACCATTAGTAATACCGATACATGAAAAGTGGAATGTAGTTGTAAAAATAGGAAAAGAAAAAACATTTGGTTCAACACCCCCTCTTTTACAAACTGTCAAGTATCAACATCGGACAGTACTTCCCAACACGAACACAAGAGTAGAAATAACAAAGATATATTACACGGAATAATAATACAAGATGTGGAAGGTGTTAGTATGACTGTCAGTCTGGTTTGGAGTGAACTACTATCGGATCGACTCGATTCGTCCCTCTCTCTTGAGAGGCGTAGTATACATAGTGTTAGGAAGAGTTCATTCTGTGGTTATAGGTAAGGATCCATAACAATTACATTTTAAGTAAATTCCATGGGGGAAATTTACTAAATCTTACTTGGAACCCCGCTGTAATTGTAGAATTAAAGAAAACTGCTCAGTAGAGGACAAGTGCAGATCCACTAGGGTAGTAAACCAGGTAGCCATTACCCCCTAAAAAAAATACGACAAACCATAATATTACATCGGGATTTCTGCAGGAGAATTTAAAAAGAGAATCAATACACGTAGACATTCATTCACCAATCAAAAATTAAAACACCAAAGAGCCTCTTCGAAAAAATTTCGGGAATTGAATGAAAAAGGTCTGAGTTCTCAAATAAATTGGAAAATTCTAGGTTTCACGAACACCCCCAATAGTTTTAGGGATAGGTGCAATCTATGTTTAGAAGAAAAAATCAGGATAATAAAAGACTATCTCTATGTTAAGATAATTTTTGGTTTTTAGATAGATAGATAGATAGATAGATAGATAGATATTAGGATAATGCATCAAAAACATGTCAAGAAACACTACTCAATTGTAGTCGTGTTTCGATGCGAATCAAAGTATCTCATTAGGCGTTAGTAAATAACTAAATTAAAAAATATTGCTCTACTTTGTAGAGCAATATTTTTTAATGGCTATTTTTGTCATGATTTTATAACATATTTATGTTGTAATATTCAAATAAATAATTATATATATATATATATATATATATATATATATATATATATATACATGCATCGCAAACACACACGCACACACACACACACACACACACACATATATATATATATATATATATATATATATGAATAAATAAAGTTTTAAGGTGTGCTATATTTATGGGATAAAGAGCTCAATATCAGGGATAGAGCGTATATGCATATAAAAGTGGACATTGAAGTCAGCACTCAGAGGCGACAGACTGTTTCATGCTAAACACCATCGTTCAATGTCCACTTATATATATATATATATATATATATATATATATATATATATATATATAAGACATGAAAAACAAACGAGTGCATTCTGGGTTGCTGTAGAGCTATAGCTGTGTGATGCAAGAAGAGATAGATCCGTGCTCTCACCAAAATTTGAACTCAATACGCCAATTACATTTTACGCATTGGTAACAATTACTGCATCGGCACCTGCCAAACTGTCATCTGCCAGAGAAATTTACTAAGAAAAACTTAGTCCAGCATTCGGTCAAAATTTTTGGCCGCCCAGTATGGATCGAACTCACAACGCTGGCAATAGTCTTGCCTTACGAGTTTCCTGAACATCGCCCTAGTCATGACGTTTTTTTTTATTACGTGGGTGTCAAAATTTTTATACGCCTTTCTGACTAATATGCATTACGTCAATATTCCTGCTAATGTATCTGTAGCCATTTTATTTTGGTCAGTAATGTTCATTTTATTGCATACACTTTTATAGTTTCTGATATTGTTTGCGCTCGGTACAAGTGATTGGTGTCATATGACACTGGTAGCCATTTCGTCAGTGTCTGTTTCGTGCAAACATTCATTCATTCAATCTCGTCCGTCGAGAACTCGTTTCAGTTGACCCAAGGGAGACAACTCCTGCATATGCAAACATGCACTCTCTCCGCTGTAACCCGACCTAAGTCCAATGGCCGGCAACACATTGCAACCGGCTACAAATTCGACGCCAGTACTTTTCCAAACAGGATACCCGCCTATGTATTTATACCTATATGCTCACCGCTTATTGTCGTTGTCGTTATAGCTGGATGGTGAGAACCGAGCGCCCAATAAGAAGAGGTCCAGCAAGTTTAACAGTGTCAAAAAAAAGCAGCCAAAATATGTGGTTTCACCCTTAGTCACTTACTAGCAGTATTATTCCTATTCAATGACACCGAGAAAGGCATGGAACCGATATTTATTAAATGCGTTATTCAAAATGTAAATATTCTGTGATGATTTAGCCTCCTTTTCTTTTTATGTGCCATGTCCTTTCAGGACGTAGGCAATCATGGCTCTCCACCGCCCTCTATCCCTTCCAGCTCTTAACAAGTTCCTTCCATCTGCCATCTCCTCTAGACAACGTTCTGTCATCCACTTGCTCAAGCCCGCTAGGTATGTCATGCGCTGTTTTCCTATATCGCTCTTTCCCTCTATTCGACCCGTGAGTATTAGATTCTCCAGGCCTTTCTTCCTCATTATGTGTCGCAGGAACTTCAGCTGCCTCTTCCCGATGTTGAGTATAAGCATTTCTAAGACCTCATCGTTGCTCACACGCTCGGTCCATGATATCCTTAGCATCCTTCTGTAGAACCACATCTCCGTCGCCTCGAGTCTCTTCTTCATCTTTGAGGAAATCGACCAACATTCGCTGTCTTAAAGAAGGACAGATGTCACGTAAGAACTCAGGATTCTTTTCTTTGTTACCAAAGAAATCCTCCTGTCTCGCAATACTCTGCCCAGCTTTTGGAATATGTCCTTGGCCAATACATCTACGGATCTCAGTGTCGCGTTTACCGTCCTCTGTCAAAACGCTTCCCAGGTATTTAAACTTCCGTAACCGGTTTGATTTTAGTGTCCCCGACCTGCAAATCGCATTTCAGGCTCATTCTTTTACTGATGACCATGCATTTTGTTTTCTTGTAGTTTATGCTTAGTCCCTTTTTCACACTCTCCGTCACTACGTTCTGTAGGAGATTATGCAATTTCTTTTCAAAAAAATCATTGAAAACAAAGAAAAGCGTAATGTACTGTTATGGCGCATCAGTGCCCCTGTATGGCAGTGAATGCTGGACAAATGAAGAAGAGATTTGAAGATGCTACTCTGTTCCTCATATTCATAAACGATCTTCCTGACGCCATAGATTCCCAAGTCGGCATCTATGCAGATGACACCACAATTTACTCCTGCCTCAAACACAAATCTAGTGATGCTGACAAAGTTAACCTGGCATTTCGACTCCAAAAGAACCTACAATCGGTTGGTGAACTGGTGCAAGAAATGGTTGGTTAACTTTAACGCCTCTAAAACAAAACTGCTCTCTATTAACCACCACAGGGATCCATCCCTGCATCCCATTAGAATGTCTAAAGACCAATTTCTCGAGAGCTCCTCTCTGCGGATGCTCGGTCTCACGCTGTCCGCTGATCTGAGATGGAACAAATACATCGAGTCAATTGCTTCATCCACCGCAAGGAAAGTTGGCTCCCTGCGCCGAAAATTTTTCTTCTCGGAATCGATCCTCCAAATCTATAAATCAACCATTCGCCCTTGTATGGAGTATTGCTGCCATATATGGTCTGGAGCCCCTGCTGTTTGCCTCAGGGTTCTTGATAAGATCCAGAGACGGATATGCAATGTAATTGGCCCTGATCTGTCATCTCGTCTGCAGTCACTCTCTCACAGACGCGCCGTTGCCTCGCTCTGTCTTTTTTACAAATACTTTCACGGTAATTGCTCCGATGAGCTGCTTTCGCTGGTTCCCAGCCCTCATGAATTTAAACGTCCTACGAGGCTGGCATCCCGTTCACACCTCTTCACAGTTGAAACTGTTAGATGTAGATGTCTCTTCTATTCCAATAGCTTCATGTCTCGCACATCTCGCTTGTGGAACTCCCTTCCTTATTCCTGTTTCCCTGACAAATATAATCTCCAACTATTTAAGTGTAATGTCAATCGACATCTCCAGTTGCCTTGATCTATCCACTTCCCTTCTCCACATCCTTTCATTTTTCATTCCTATCTGCTCTCGCTCCAAATCTTCTGTAACCCCCTTGCCTTGATCGATCCACTATCTTTCTCCACATCCTCTCCTTTACCACTTCTATCTGCTCTTCCTCCAAACCTTTTGTAACCCCTTCCGTGCTAGTGGCTTCCAGCCTTGCTTGGGGTGATAAGCTTAAAAAAAATGTAGTTCTAGAGAAGTGTGCGGAGGATACCGTGAACCGAATATGTGAGCAACGACGAAGTTTTAGAGAAAATGGAAACAAAAAGGACACTTATACTTAACATCAGGAAGAAAGAGTCGAAACTTTTAGGGCACATCATGAGGAAAGAGGGCTTAGAAAATTTGACGCTGATAGGGCACAGTCAAGGTCAGAGGGACAGAGAAAAACAGCGTATAGCCTGCATAGGGAATTCGTGTAAATGGTTGGCAGATCAGGGACTAGGAGAGATCGCGAAAAGATAAAATTTACTAAGACCTACAAATAGCAGGAAATTACGGAGAGCCATGATTGCCAATATCCTGAAGAGACAAGGAGCACAGAAGAATGGTAGTTTTTGCTAATAGATCGATGCCGTACGAGTCTTTTAAACACTTGGGATCAGCTGACGATAAATTTCTTACTACGGGGTTTTATTTAATTATGTGACAGTGAATGAGACAATTGCTTAACATTCAATGATGTTGATGATGAAGAGGCTGATGATGAGGAAGAGGAGGAGGAGGAGGAGGAGGAGGATGGTGATGATGTGGAAGATGATGATGACGATGAGGAGGATGATGGTGATGACGAAGATGTTGATGATGAAGATGTTGATGATGAAGAGGATGACGAGGAGGCGGAGAAGAAGGAGGATGCTGTGATGATGATGATGATGATGAGGAGGAGGAGAATGATGAGAATGATGAGGAAAAGAATGATGATGAGGAAAAGGAGGATGGAGATGATGATAGAAATGAGGATGATGAGTATGATGATGATAGAAATGATAATGAAGGTGATGGTGATGAGGAACAGGAGGAGGAGGAGGATGTTGATGATGAAGAGGAGGAGGAGGAGAAGTAGGAGAATGGTGATGAGGAGGATGATGACGAAGAGGATGATGATGATGAGGATGTTGATGAAGAAGAAGAAGAAGAAGTAGAAGGATGATGATGAGGAGGAGGAGGATGAAGAGGATGTGGAGGAGGAGGGAGGATGATTATCATGAAGAGGATGATGATGAAGAGAAGGATGATGAGTATGATGATGATAGAGATGATGATGAAGAAGGTGATAGTGATGAGGAAGAGGATGATGATGAGGAGGATGGTGATGATGAAGAGGAGGAGGAGGAGAAGTGGAGGATAGCGATGAGGATGAGAATGATGATGACGAAGAGGATGATGATGATGAGGATGTTGAAGAAGAGGAGAAGAAGAAGAAGTAGAAGGATGATGAGGAGGAGGATGATGAAGCGGATGATGATGATGAAGAAGAGGAGGAGGAGGAGGATTATGATGAAGAGGATGATTAGAATATTGAAAGCAGTGAAAGTAATAATTATCCTTCAACAGTTGACGAGATATCTTTTCCCGCCATTATTCAAACATCACCAGAAAAGTAAAAAAAAGAAAAAATAGCCCAAAATAATAAAAACTTTCGTTGGTCTTCAACCAACCAAACACGCGTAAACACGCACATGCACACACACACACACACACACTCACACACACACACATACATACACACACACACACACACACACATAGATATATTTTTCTAAGCCCTCTTTTCCCATGATGTGTTTTCAAAATTTCAACTGACTCTTCTTGATGTTAAGTATAAGTGTCATTTTTATTTCCATTTTCTCTAAAAACTTCGCCGTTGCTCACGTATTAGGTCCATGGTATCTTCAGAACCCTTCTCTAGAATTACATTTCTGCTCCTTCAAGTCTCTTCTTCATCTGTCCAGCAATGACTAACGAGTGAATGGAGTGATTTCTGGAGGACCCGTCTACGAAAATCTAGAATCGTAATGCTGAAGGTAACAGCAATCAGCTGAGTGACAATCTTTATATTTGTATTAATTATATATAGTGACCTTCTGCGGGTGAAGAATGGTTATTTCCAGATTTTATTCATAAGACTTTTTTCTTCTTATTCTCTTAACCGTTGTCTTTTGTGTGTAGTAGTGGTCATCTGAATAAATCAATGACTAGCCGAAATATATTCCTCTGGTTGAGGGGTAATAAAGCAATGAAATTTGGTCAGAGAAACGACAACGTCTTTGTTCTTATCTGTTGATTTACCCCTGTATCCTTTCATAGTGTCTTCCTTCTTCTATTCTTGTGTATTGTGTGTGTGTGCGGTTTTGGCAGTATGTGTATATATAGTCTTTCTCAATACATATATATTGTATTATTACAAGGAAACCCCCATATATATATATATATATATATATATATATATATATATATATATATATATATATATACCTTGTATGGTGTGTAGAGTTAATCTGTGTGTGTGTGCATGTGGTCTGTCTAGCGTGTTTGTTTTACCAGTATGTGCATATATTCGTTCTCCATATATATATATATATATATATATATATATATATATACAGGTTGTCCATAAAGTCCGTGTGTACTTTAAAAAATGTATAACTTTAGTTGTATTTGCGACAGAAATAATTTGTAAAAAGGATTAGAAAGAAGTAAATCTATGTTTTTTAAGGTTTTATTGAAATTTTATTTAACTCTCCACATGGGTAATACGATTTTGCAGTTCACGGAAAACATTTGCCAACTGATTTCCAGTAATGCCTGAAATCGCATTAGTTATTTTAGCTGTACTTAAAACTAGGTACATTAAACTTTATAACATTTTTTACAGATTATTTCTATCGCCTGACTCGTGTGTCTATGCGTGTTGGATTATGATTTCGTACTGGCTTAAATTTGTCTATTAATTTTTTGGAGGTAAGAGTAAACGTCTGGGCATAATTTTAAAGGTACCCGTGTTGCATTGTTCCCAAATCTAATAATCAAACAAAAACAGTGATGAAGCGTCAGAGATTGATTCAACTGCAAGTGTAAACACATAAACGCCCCTCCCCCCTCCTGCTTCGCACGCTTACTGTAAAGCTGGGGTTAATAAGAGGTTCTTCGGGAATTTTTCCCTTTTAATACTTCAATAAGCCTTCTCAAACAATCTTTGCATCAAAGATTGTTCGAATGCCAATTTAGAGTGTAATCATTTGAAGAAACTGTTGGCTAAATGGAAAAAGCCGATTTTGGACCAAGTTTGTCGCAGATTTTGTCCACTTAACTGAAATAAACCAAACATTCATGCAAGACAATTTCTGTGTGTCATTTGTAATTTGCATAGTAAATTTGGAAAGCGTCGGAGTTTGGATAATTTAAATTAATCCAGCATTAAAATTAAAACTAAAGTTATAGAAAAATATACAATTTTTCCATCATTCGAAAGAGAAATAAATGTGTGTGTGTCTGTGTTTGTGTGGATGCTCTTTATACACGTCAACATTTATCGACCGATTTCGATGAATACAGGGAGTTATAACCGAAAATCAGGCGTTTTAAACAGTTTTTCGTTATACGCGGGGAAGCGATCAGGACTAAAATCACACTATCTTATTTCTTTAATGATGGGAAATCTTTTGCGACATGTTTGAAGAAAATCGGATAAAAAATGAGAAAGTAATTCAAATTTTTATTTTAAGTAGTACTAAAAACCCGATTTTTTCACAGATTTTTACAATTTTTTGTGTGAAGCCAATGTCGCAGGAAAACTATGAAGCCCCCTAGATAAACCCCGTAACATGAGCTGATGTTTTACATTAAGTGCAAAGAACATCAGCTCATCCAGTAAAAAAAATTTGTTCGCTTGTAACCTTGCCTTGGTTTTTACAAAAGGTCGTACCCACTTTTAGCTTTATCGATTTTTCTGCCAAACCCGGAGGGTCTGGAGATTGAAAAATTAGTCATAACCTTTTTGTCTAAATTGGCAATATGTGTCTATAATTTCATCGAAATCGGTCGATAAATGTTGACGTGTATAAAGAGCATCCACACAAACACAGACACACACACACACACATTTATTTCTCTTTCGAATGATGTAAAAATTGTATATTTTTCTATAACTTTAGTTTTAATTTTAATGTTGGATTAATTTAAATTATCCAAATTTGCCGGCAAAATAAGTTTAAGACCGCATGTGTATTATGCAAATTATTTGCTAAGTGGGTGGTCAGATGGCTGGTCATTAATGCATTATATAGTGTAATAACTGAGCATTTTTATACAATTAATTCGCTATGGGAAAGCGTCGTAGTCTTAGCTAAGTGACCAGATCAAAAATAGTGTTATTTCATCAACAAAACCTTTCTTTTATGAACATAAGCAAGAGAAATAAAGTCTGCATAAAGCGTACATAATAATACTAATTTATATTGTATTATTCGAAACATATTCTGAAATGAATAAAACTTTAAATATATATATATATATATATATATATATATATATATATATATATATATATATATATATATATATATATATATATATATATATATATAAACTTTAACTATATATATATATATGTATGTACTAGCAGTATAACCGGTCTTTGACCGGGTCTTTCATTACTGGGAATTTTTACCGTTCAATTGGAGCAGTTTCAGTTTAAAGCCAGCCCATCCGAAAATCAATATTAGTAACAACATTTGGGTGCAACTGAGGCACATCCTCAAATGGGGGGGTAACAATTTGTTGAATGGGGGGTCACTGTTTTTGCGTTCTCAATCTTGTTTCAGCCTCACGCCCAGCAGCAGTTGAAGATGCGTTTCTCAGCCGTTGAGTCGTTACATCATCATTTTCAGCCCCGCGCGCAGAAGCGTTCAGGTATGTTCTTCTGGAAAGCCGATGGCTACGTTGATCTTCAGACTCGATGGCTCCGACTGAAGCATTCCGAGATGTATTTTGAGACAGGCAAACTGAACGCTCTAAAGACGATTCCTTACCTCTTATTCACATGGCAGACCTGGCAGCAGCGGTTTTGCGACCTAGACAAATTCTTTTCTTTGGTGGCATGTCTTAGGCAAGTATGAATTGTCAAATGGAATGCGTGGGCAAATACCAGAAGAGAACGCTGTAAAGCTACAGGGATCACTAAGCTCGAATAACTTTAGGAAAGGTTGGAAAAATAAATGTTGAGTAATAAAAAAGCAAGCTTACTTATTACTACGGTGAATGCAATGCAAAAACTGGCAGGACAATAAAAAAAAAATTAAATTGGGAATGGCTATAAATGACAATGAAAGCAACACCTTAAAACTGTAGTAGTGGGCTTTATGCAACGGAAAAGCTAACCTCACTTGAGAGAGATTGAATGCTTGGCCAAGAAAAGGGGAATACGTAATTTGGACTGAAAAAAAAACACTGAAGAATTATCTATCAAACAAAACAAATTTCATCGAAATCGGATGAAAACTGTGGAAACGCATAAACAACATTCGATCACACACATACATACATACACACATTTTGAGAATTATAGATATAGATAATATTATTGTAATAATTTAAACTATTTATTTTTATGAAAGTTTTTATAAAAGATATATATATCCAAGATAGATAGTAAATAGTAAAACGTTACTGAGAGTTATAATAGACAGGAAGTAGTGGAGAGTCATTGTCACCAACAATTTTGACTCAACACCGGCACTGAGGAATTATCTATCAAACAAAAATAATGTCATCTAAATCGGATGAAAACTGTGGAAACGCATAAAAATATCCGATCACACACATACATACACACACATTTTGAGAATTATAGATATATAGAAGATATATATGTGTGTGTGTGTGTGTGTGCGTGCGTGTGCGCGCGCATGTGTGTGTGTGTGCGTTAGGTAGCTTCACTTGCTTCTGAAAAAAAACAGCATATATAGCATGGTGAAGAAAGTCCTCAAACTTAATAAAAACAAAGTTTTATCGTCATATTATTTACGTTATTATTAAGAGAAAAGACCAAAGTATTTTTTGAATATTTTATTAAATTTTTTAATCCTTTCTAGCACGTTTGAATTTTTGTTTAAAACTCTTGTTTTTCTTACGTCAGCGATCGACGCATTATTTACGATTAGTGTTTTTGCGTACCGTTTTTCTTCTGTGAAAACACATTGATTTGAAAATTCTTGCAAGAATCAAATAATTGTTGGATTTTAATGAAACTTTCAAGATTTATTCACAGATGAATAAAATTATTTTAAATTTTTTTTCGGAAAATCTTTGTAAAATATTTTTTTACATAGGTTATCCCCAGCTACACTTTCATGAAATTTCGAGAAATTAAATTGCAATCTCAAAATTTGTTTTATGAGCTAAAAGCAGGACTCCTTGAAGAATTTAAATCATCAGGTTTTTTTGTTTGTTTTGTTTTGTTTTGATTTTTTTGTATAACAGTACCCCTAGTTATGGAAAATCTGCTCGGAATCGCAAACTAGAAAATGAAATAAATCTATGACATTATTTAATTAGAAAAACTTATAATTGTTTTTATAAATAAGATTTATTACAGACACTATTGTCTTAAGAAAAAAATTTTTTCGATAAATAATGAAATCTTACAAGAATTGTTTTCATTATTTTTAAATTTTAACTATAGTCATTTAAATCGTTTAAAATTCTGCATCACCTCAATCCGGTTAGGTGATATAGTCATTAAGTGAAAACTATATTTACTAATCAAAAATTGAAAAGCTTAATAAATGTCTTTTACCCCCAATATTTTCGTAAGTATAGATGTCCGTATCGTGTTTTAAGAGCTGTCCTCCCTGAAAAATCTGGCCGTCTGTCACTCTTTCATTTTCATTTCTGTCTTTCATCGTGTTTACGTCTCAGCAGGCTTTGCAAATCATCCCTCCAAAATTTTAAACTTTAAAATTTTAAGTAATTTTTACTCTTTTAAATTCCTATTTCACTAAATATTTTTATTTTACGTATTTATTTTAGTGTGGGTCGTACTTCAATTAAGTAATTTTTTTTGTTATTAGTGTTTTATCGTTTTTTAGTTTATTCTTTTTTGTGACATTTATTTTGATAAAAAAGTAAGGCTAAATTTAAAGCAATTACAATTCAATAAAATATTTAATAATTGCTGAAAATATTATGTTAATTTTTTTTTAATTATTAGGTAGTTAAAAACCAAAAACAACGCGTTCACTTAAATTTCGTAAATGTATGTCAATTTCTGGTCAACCACACTTATCTGTCAACACCTTAGGCTACCAATAAATCAATCTGCACGTCAGTAAAACAAGAACACGTGGTTAAGAAATGCTAGTATAACTACATTTTATGCTATAAGTAAGTAATATTTGTTTCAAATAGGATTAATTTAACTTTAAATTTGCTAATTTTCCTCAAATAACGTGTCACAAATATATATTTTATTTTTGGCAGATTTTTAAAACCAAGAATTAACTTTTGTTTATAATCTGTCAAAATGGCCGATATTCATCGATTTTTATCGATTTTCTGAGAGCGAGCAAAAAGTTGAGATTTCAATCAATATAATTTCTTTTTGAAATACACCAGATTATTTTACTTACTGGAAATAGTAAAGTTAATCATTTAGCTTTCAATCACAGCTAAAATGAAAGCTTCAAGAATAATTTTCACTTTTAAAAATTTATTTTAAAACTTAGGTATCGAAAATATAGGGGAAGTTACTAATATATATATATATATATATATATATATATATATATATATATATATATATGTATACGGAAACGCAATATATATGCTTGCGTGCATTTACGCCTAGGAATAATTTTAGGCTATACATATATACTCGTGGGTACCTCGATGTGTAATGTTTAGCAAGCTCGTCTTACTGGAACAATTATGGCTGAATAGTGAGGTCAATTCTGACTAGGTTCCCCCAACTTTCAGCCTTGTGCCCATACACGTAAATATTTATAATTTTTAAGACATTTACTAGAGTAAATCTCTTTATATATGTCTGTATATATGTATGTATGCATCTATATAAAACACACACACACACTTATATATATATATATATATATATATATATATATATATATTTGTGTGTGTGTGCGTATGTTCATATATGCATATACGATGTATTTATATATAGATAAATATCTGTAACAGAATATATATATATATATATATATATATATATATATATATATATATATATATATATATATATATATATATATATATATGACGTCTTTATGTCTACATAAACACACGTACCTCTGAAATACAACATGGCAGATTATGGTGGGCTCACTTATATTGTTATTTTTGCAATGAAAGTGTGTTATTTTTGGCCGTTTAAAAATTTAAGATCCCACTCTCGACGTGGGAAGGCGGGTGTTAAGAAGATGAAATCAAACCTCATGGGAGATATAGGAGAAAAACTACTAAGTTTGGAACCTGACTCGGAAATATTGACACCTGACAGATTTAATGACGGCCCCTGGTTATAATCGGTCTTAGTGTTGAATGAATATCCAGAAAGACGAGATCAGAAGCAGGCATCTTTTCGACGTCATCAATATGGTGGCTTTCGTCAACTTGCCAAACACGGACTCAATTTTACACTACCTTCAAACATTTAAACTTGCTAAAAAAAAAAAGTTTCCTGATGGTTGTTTTTATTTCAACACATATAGGGACACACAGAGACACACACACACACACACACACACACACAGAAACGCACGCGCCCGCAATACACAGAGAGACATATATATATATATATATATATATATATATATATATATATATATATATATATATATATATAGGCACACTTGGGGATGCAAAAGTAGGTATACAGTTAGTAATACCTGTATTATAATAGTGCGACTACGATTCATTTGATACTAGAATTCATTTAATTTATTTCGCTATGTTACCTGGAGTTTTTGAAAGACTATTGAACGATCAGCTGCCAAGAAAGCTGGTTAACTGTGCTAGACGGTTTTTTCTCTCCAAAATCTATCTTACATATCTATAACTTTACCATTGGTCCATGCATAGAATATTGCTGTCACATATCGTCTAGTGCCCCTGCTATTTAGCTTGAGCTCCTTGATAAATTCCAAGGAAGAATCGGCAATATTAATGGTCCTGATCTGTCGGCCCGGCTTCAGTCACTTTCTCACCGCCTTAAGGTTGCCTCCCCGTATCTTTTCTCTTAATACTTTCATGGCAAATGTTCGGATGAGCTCTTCGCTATGGTACCTAGACTTTATAAATATAAGCGCAGTGCTAGACTGGCATCGAGATCTCATCAATTTACAATTGAACTGGCTAGATGTAACCGTAAGTTCTATGCTAACAGTTTCTTTTCTCGCACTTCTCGCTTGTGGAACTCCCTTTCCGGCTCTTTGCTTTCTAGCTATCTTTAATCTGCAAAACTTTTAATGCAATGTCAATTGCTGTCTACAGTCCTCCTCTCTATTCTGTTTCTCTTTCCGCTCATTATAAATGATTTTTTGTTCCTAACTCTTCCGCACCAAGTAAACCCTTGTGTTTTAGTGGTAGTTTTCCTCAAATAACGTGTCACAAATATATATTTTATTTTTG
>OZ038485.1:39563129-39575629 GCA_964036315.1 Acanthosepion esculentum
CCGTGGAATTTACGCACCGCCCAATGGTGGTAGGATATGATACAAGGTCTTTTTAATGTAGGGTGCCCATAAGCGTGCATATAGTTCAAGTTAAAAAAAAAGAAACTGCCCAGTCCTCGCGACCACTGTCAGGCGGACATCGGTATTCACCAACCCTCCATATTTAGTGCAATAAGGAAAGGAAGGCATCGCCTTGTAAATTTTTAAACAAAATCCAGGTAAAAATATATTTACCTACCTCCCCATGGTGTTAAGATGTGACACAAGGTCAGTTTAATGTGGACTACCTATTCGTCCCAGTGTTCACTTTCACGCCAGCCTGTCCACCCTTTTAGTGCAATAAGGAAGGTGCTGCCAGGATTGGAATCCCCTGGGCTAGATGTTTCTCATAACGAAGATAGCACAGATTGTATTTTCTTGTCGCTTCACGCTGACAGGATGTGACGCAAGATTAATTAATGTCGGGAGCCCGAGTGCGTGCGCCAGGGCCAAGTCCAAAAATAAACCAAACTAAGCAACCGTCGGTTAAACTGGAATTGGTAATACTACCGATCTCTCCAATGAGGGAGGTACTGCCGCGGGCAGCTCTTCCCCGGAACCGGACACGTTTTCAGTTGGTCTCTGCATGAAGATACAACGGAGTTGCGCTTTGTCAGAAGACAGAAACACTCATCTCAGTTACTGACCTGACCTTCCCACGAACACAGGATGTGCTATAATTTCGTTCTCGTTTTTTACGTCGGTTGCCCGTATATATGGTCATGCATATGGGCCAAGGGCAAAAATTACCTAATCAAGCAGACGCAGAAATTTAAATATCTGGGTAGTGGTCTGACAGAGGACAGTAAATGCGACGCTGAGATCCGAAAACGTATTGGGATGGCCAAAGACGCATTCCAAAAGCTGGACGATTTCGTTGGTGACAAAGAAAAAAGTACTGAACTGCTATGTGATATCTGTCCTGCGAATGTTGGACGGTCTCCTCAAAGATGAAGAAGAGATTGGAGGCAACGGAGGTATGGTTCTACAGAAGGATGCTAAGGACGCCATGGACCGAACATGTGAGCAACGATGAAGTTTTGGAGAGGATGCAAACAAGGTCAAAACTTATACTTAACATCAGGATGATGCAGCTGAAATTTCTGGGACACGTAATGAGAAAGGAGAGCTTGGAGAATCTGATACTCACAAGGCGAATAGCGGGAAAGAGGGACAAGGGAAAGCAACGCGTGACATACCTAGAGGCCTTAAGCAAGTGGATGACAGATCAGGACCTGGGGGAATTAGCAAAAGGAAAAAACATATTGACAACTACAAAGTGGAAAACCATGATCGCCTACGTCCTGAAGGGACACGATACATAAAAAAAGAATTCCCCGCGACGATTGCCACACAGTGTCGATATCACACCGAAAACATCTCGCTTAGCTCGAAGACGAAGGTACTGTCGCAAGGTTGGAATCCCCATGATAGGACGCCTTCTCCAATCTCAAAAAAGGTGTGGAAAGATACTACACTTTCATCCTGGTTAAAAGACCGAGAAGCGATGATATTTACTTGACCTCCCACAAGGTCAGGATGTGACACAAGGTCGGTTTTTAATGTGGGAAGGGGAGGGGGGTTGACCCGAGTGTTTACACCCGGGCCGCTGGTCTTAGCTTGTCCAAGCTGGTCAGAGCTGGTCATAGCTAGTCATAGCTGGTCTTAGCTGGTCATAGCTTGTCCAAGCTGGTCATAGCTAGCCGCGATACTACCAGCGCAGGGACGAATCCCTGCGACCGGCCTGTATCAGCGATCGAATCTCAGCCAAAAGGCGATCATTCAGCGAGTAATCTGAGAACAGATACTACACCGTGATCTTAGCCAAAAGGCCGAGAAGCGATGGTATTTACTGACCTCCCACAAGGTCAAGATGTGGCACAAGGCCGGTGTTTAATGTGTGAAAAGGGAAGTGGGGATAGGCCCGAGCGCTTCCACCCAGGCCACTGGTCTTAGCTTGTCCAAGCTGGTCAAAGCTAGTCAGAGCTAGTCATAGCTGGTCATGGCTGGTCATAACTGGTTATAACTTGTCCAAGCTGGTCATAGCCGGTCAAAACTGGTCATAGCTAAAGACCCAGCCGCGATACTACCAGCGCAGGGACTAATCCCCGCAACCGGTTGTATCAGCGATCGATCCCAGCCTAAAGGCGATCGTTCAGCGAGTAATCTGAGAACAGATACTACACCGTGATCTTAGCCTAAAGGCCGTGGATTTACTTGACCTCCCACAGGGCCAGGTTGTGACACAAGGTCGGGGTTTAATGTGGGAAGGGAGGGGGTTTGACCCGAGTGTTTCCACTCGGGTCGCTGGTCTTTGCTGGTCATAACTTGTCCAAGCTGGTCATAGCTAGTCATAGCTCGTCTTAACTGGTTATAGCTTGCCCAAGCTGGTCATAGCTAGACGTAGCCGCGATACTACCAGCGCAGTGACGAATCCCCGCGACCGGCCTGTATCAGCGATCGAATCTCAGCCAAAAGGCGATCATTCAGCGAGTAATCTGAGAACAGATACTACACCGAGATCTTAGCCTAAAGGCCGTGGATTTACTTGACCTCCCACACGGTCAGGTTGTGACACAAGGACGGGGTTTAACGTGGGAAGGGAGGGGGTTGACCCGAGTGTTTCCACTCAGGTCTTTGCTGGTCTTTGCTGGTCATAGCTTGTCCAAGCTGGTCTTAGATGGTCATAGCTAGTCTTAGCTGGTCATAGCTGGTCTTAGCTGGTCATAGCTTGTCCAAGCTGGTCAGAGCTGGTCAAAGCTGGTCGTAGCTAGACGTATCCGCGATACTACCAGCGCAGGGACGAATCCCTGCGACCGGCCTGTATCAGCGATCGAATCTCAGCCAAAAGGCGATCATTCAGCGAGTAATCTGAGAACAGATACTACGCGGGATTTACTTGACCTCCCACATGGCCAGGTTGTGACACAAGGTCGGAGTTTAACGTGGGAAGGGGAGGGGGAATGGACCCGAGTTTTCACCCGGGTCGCAGTGCTTTGGCTTTAGCTAGTCATAGCTGGTCTTGGCTGGTCTTAGCTGGTCATAGCTTGTCCAAGCTGGTCAGACGTAGCCACGATACCACCAGCGCAGGGACGAATCCCTGCTGCCGGCCCGTATCGGAGAGGGAATCCCGGTCCCATAGGCGATCATTCAGTGAGCAATCCGCGAACAGATACTACACTTTGATCTTAGCCGAAGGGATCAAAGAAGCACTGATTTCAATGCACGTTTCATTCCTGCGTCGAGAAAGTTTGGTGTGGTTGTTAAGAGAGTAAGATTGGTCAGTCTTTTTGTTTTCTCTTG
This sequence comes from Acanthosepion esculentum, assembly GCA_964036315.1. Classification (NCBI taxonomy): domain Eukaryota; kingdom Metazoa; phylum Mollusca; class Cephalopoda; order Sepiida; family Sepiidae; genus Acanthosepion; species Acanthosepion esculentum. The sequence goes on from OZ038485.1 coordinate 39,566,472, forward strand.
CGTGTGTCTATGCGTGTGTGCGTGTGTACGTAAAAAGAGAGAGCGAAAGAGAGAATCTCGCTTTCCAGATGTGTGGAATAAAGCGCACCTCGAGTGATTTTCTCTGTCTTTTACCGTGTAAACTCCTTTGCTGTCGAAATATGTATGTTCCCTTTATCTGTCGTCTGTCAACTCTAATTAACAGCACGCTTTTCCAGATGCCGCCGCCACACACATGGCCTGACACCGCGAAAAGATATCACAATACTTTATCTTGTAGTGTATATAATAAAAGAAAACATTACAAGTTGATCATATTGATAATTTTGACTGACGACTCGAATCGTCGATAGTCAAATTAAGGACATTTTTTTTCTCTGAACGTTAATGACCGCTTTAAATTTGGATTAATTTTTTTCACAACGGATTTCTGTAGTAGGTTTGATTCACTTTAGTTTACTTACATGAAACGGGATAATTAAAAAAAACTGCGCTTATATAATTTACTTTAAGAAACAAACAGAAACTAGTATTTTTCAATAAGATTAAAACAATAACTTAAATTTCCGATTCCACCGAAGAGACCCAATATCAACTTAAAATAGTGGATAGTTGAAAAAAATGGCTAAATTACATAATATTAAATAAATATATAAGAGAATATCGCCTTTCCTTTATTACGCGTGAGATGGAGAGGTACAGCACGGAGACGAATCCCCAGTGCCTATTCGTTTTGTAAAAAGAGTCTATAATTTTGTATAGAACCATATCATTCCAAGAATTGTTGGAACAGGCGAATTCGTTCTTTCTGTTGCTGGTGATGCTAGCGAAACGTTTCAGTCGGTTAATCCTACAGCTTTCTACAGGAAAAAAAGATTAAAAACGACATACATGAACCTCTTGGTTCGCTGTTTTAGTTCGGCCTATTGTGTATTTCATCGAGGTGTATTTTTCTTTGCTCAACAGAGTATTGGAAAGTATCCTCGTGTGACACCAGTGGATGAGAATAATGTCATTTGTTTGATTCGTGTTGGTGAGAATGGCCCAAACGCTCGGTATAACCGGGAGGATATAATTACAATAATAATAATAATAATAATAATAATAATAATAATAAAAATAAAAATAATAATAGTAATAAAAATAATTATAATAATATTAATAAAAAATAATAATAATAATAATAATAAAGAGAACGTTAGTATTTTCTCTCTCTCTCTCTCTCTCTCTCTCTCTCTCTCTCTCTCTCTCTCTCTCTCTCTCTTGTCAGCGCAGATCGTAGAAAGCCAAATTATCGACATTTGTTTCTTCTTCTGGGACAACAATAATTGTTACTTCAAATTCGGCTTCAAACGACTGCGTCTTTTTTTATCTTTTACAATAATGTTCACCCAGTACAAGGCCCAAGAGCCACTCAAGGTAGAGAGTTACAGAGTAAGAGGTACAGATTATGGTGATATGTTAGGAAGATAACGGTTAACTTTAGACTTTAACAGAAATATTGTAAAAGCATTCTCTTGGAAGTCATTTCCAATCGAGATTTGAGGTTTTTTTTTTTTGATTGATTTGTTTTCTACGGCTTATCAACACTCGTCGGGTTATTTAAAGCCAGAAAATTTTTTTTTTTAGATTGTGAGAATTTTTTTTCGAGATAACAGTTATTTCATAATGCAATCCTTACCAATTAACCCATAGCTAGAGGGAGAAGATGTGAATTCATACCTTTGCACAAGGGTATTTGCGCGTAAGGTAATATAATGAACCCAACTGAAATTGGAGATCGGCTCTCCGATTAACAATTCGGAGCCATTATCTATTACACCACCTGCACATCCAAGCTTACTGCACCTGGTATATCCAAGCGGTCACCCATCACTGACCAGGCTCGACGTTGCTTAAATGTGATCGCTCGAAAAAAGTATTAGTAAAACTTGTATCACTATACCATTATAGATCTATAATATTTTCTGGTTTTAAGTAATCAGCAATGGGTTGATAAGCCGTAGAAAACGAATCAAAGAATCAATCAAACACCCTCAGATAGATAGATAGATAGATAGATAGATAGATAGATAGATAGATAGATAGATAGATAGATAGATATGAACAGGCTCCTTGATAGATAAATAAACAGATGAACAGAATCTGTGATAGATATGAACAGACTCTGTGATAGATAGATAGATAGATAGATAGATAGATAGATAGATATGAACAGACTTTGTGATAGATAGATAGATAGATAGATAGATAGATAGATAGATAGATCACGATTAACGCGATTGTTATTTATAAAACAAGACGAAAGCCTCTGTATTTAAAACCGGGCTAATGATTTTCTTCTTTTTTCCTTTTAAGAAAAATAAAATAAAATTCGAAGGGAAAAATTTCGCAATATGTTAACTAGTGGGAGACATATTATTTGAGTTGATTGACAAATTGGTTTTGTAGCGAAGCTGAAAGTGACCCAAACTGTATGGGAGATCTCTGTCAACGTCGTGTCTCCGAATAAATTGATGGACTGATTTGAACGTTGATCGGCGCATTGCCCTCACGTTTTGGGTGGTGAAGGGAAGCGGCAAACAGAAAAAAGAAACGTCTCCCTTCACGTACCATTTGAAACCTTGGATGATAGACATTTACGGAGAGGGAAAAACAGCCAAGTGATGACATTGGTTTTCTATTTATGTATTTTATTTCGGAGGTTCTTATGAAGAGCGAAGAAAGCAGAGGTTAGGGAAAATATTTACATTGTAATTATAATGGCGAAGAGTATTGTTGCGTGAAAGAGGGAAAGGAAAATGTGGATTTTGTAAGGAGGGTGATACAGCATGACCAGTTCAGTTAACACTTTCTTAGGTTGTAGATAGATACGAACACAATGATAATATATATATATATATATATATATATATATATATATATATATATATATATATATATATACACGCAGCAAATTCTCTTTTAGGCATGTTTGATTGAATAAATTACAAATATTATGTCTGTTTATTTTTATCATAATCTTTTCATATTCACGAATATTTTTACGTATATTATATTTATTTCTAATATACGAAAAATATTCATGAAAAGATTATGATAAAAATAAGCAGACATAATGTTTGTAATTTATTCAATCATATATATATATATATATATATATATATATATATATATATATATATGAAGAAATATAGTCTTAAAGTGTGCTATATTTATGGGATAATGTGCTCAATATCAGAGATAGAGCGTGTGTAAATATAAAAGTGGACATGGAAGTCAGCACTTAGAGGCGACAGTCTGTTTCATGCTAGTGCAATCGTCAGGCGACTAGTGCTGTTATTTTTCTCGGCTATGTATATATAAGGGTCAGTGGTGCATTATGGGTAGTCTATTTTGGCGGTTACTTTTACCGGAAGTCGCTTATTTGCTTATTTATTTATGTCAAATTATTTTACTTGTTTTTTTGTTTGTTTTTTTAAATTTTATTTTTATTTTTTATCTTATATATTTATTGATTTATTTTTTATTTTGATCGGTGTTTTTTGTTAACGTAGTAAAAATTTGTTTATATAACTTATTGTTGGTAGTCTATTATGGCGGTCATTTACCGGAAGTCGCTTGTTTGCTTATTTATTTGGGTCAAATTGTTTTGCTTCTTTTTATTTATTTTCATTTTTATTTTTTATCTTATATATTTGTTTATTTGTCATTGATTAAATCTATTTGTTGAATTTTGGGCTGGGATGTTGTGGTTTGTTCTTACTATTATTTTGGTCGGAACAGTTTTTAATTTATCTATTTGGGTTGATTATCTTTATTTGTTTTTTCTAAACGGCTAGTTATCGTAATCGGTTGTTAGTTTATTTATATATTTGGATGTATTTAGATGAATTTATTATACTTGTTGTTATTTATTTGTTACACTATATATTTTTGGTTTTCGATTTTTAAGTAACGTAGTATATTAATTTTTTTATTTTTTATCGTTATATAACAGTTATAACTTTCGTCCGTTCTTTTGTTTTGATTTTATTTCGCATATTCTAACAGGAGTGGTTTTGTAATTTGTTTGGAGTAATTTATTTTGCTTATTTTATTGTTGTTTTGTTTGTTTATATATTTATTTATTTTTCTATTTTAAGTTACGTAGTAAAAATTTGTTTTCATGTCTGCATTTTGAGATTAGCTCGGATCTTTTATTTAATAATTTATTTTGATCTGGGAAGGTAATGATAGCTATTTTTTCCTCCAAGCAAAGTTTGCAAGTTTTTGATAGGTTGCTGTAGGCTGATGATTTTTTCCTTATTTTCCAAGATATTTTTGGTGTGGTGTGTGTTTTGTTTTTTATTTCCCAGATATACTTAGAAAGCATTGTGCTGTTCGCATATTTACTATTTGTGAAAGACATTTTGTGTACATAATTTCTTTGTTTCCATGGTCCTTCGGTTACTCCTATGTATACTTTTTCTTCATTATCTGCTGATTTTATCGTGGCTTGGTAGATTACGTTGTTTTGTAAACAATTACCGTTTAAGGGACATTCGCTTTTTATTCTGCAGTTGCACGTGGGTTTAATTTGTTCGTGTGGTTTGTTAATAATTTCCCTGTTGTGCTTTTTTATTATTTGTGCTATGTTCTCGGTGCAACTGTAGCTGATTTTTACTGTGTTTTTGTTGAATATTTTGTGTAGGGTGCTTGATTCCGGGAGGTGTTTGTGTAAAAGTTTGAAGAATATTTTTCCTATTTTTGTTTTTATGTTTTTGCTGTACGGTGGGTTGAACCATATGATATTTCTTTTCCTGTTGGTCTTTTTTGTGTTCTGTGGTGAGTATGTGAGTGTTGCTGGGAATCCGCTATCTTTTAGGGCTGTTTCGTAGTCTTTCTTAGCTTTGTTAAATATAGATTCATCGGAAGAATTGTCGGAAAGCCTGCGGTTAATCGACTTTGGTATCTGTTTGATTATAGAAGGCGGGTGGTTGGAGTATATGTGTATGTACTGTGGTTTATCATTCGGTTTTCTGTATGGTTAGTGTGTGCCTTTTCTTAGGTTGAAGGTAACATCTAGAAAATCTACTTCGTTTAGGTTAGTTTTTTTATCTATCTCGAATCCGTTATTTTTGAAAATTTTAATTATTGCTTTTCTAGTTTTGTCTGTGTTTTGTTTGTTGTAGTTTCTTAAGATTATGAGACCGTCATCCCTGTAGAGCACTGTGTCATTTCTATCTATTATTTTGCTTAGTTCGTGTAGTAAGTAAATACCTACGATTTCGCATGTTCTGCACCGTCAAAGCTTCCCATTGTAGTGTCAAATATCCCATCTTTCTTTATCCATGCTTCTTCGTGGTGAAATAATAATGATTTACGGGAGTGCTTAATGATGTCGATTTCGTTTGGTTTTATTATTATTTGTTCCTGAGCTAAGTTGATGGCCTTATCTAACGTACGTTCTGTTATGGATGGGTAAAATTCTTTTATGTCTAATTGTAGGAAGTGGCAATTTTGTTTGTTATTTATGCTGTTGAACCAGTCAATGGTTGCTTTTGTGTTTTTTCCACTGGTTTACTCCTAACTTCTTCCTAAGTTCAGAATTAATTCTTTCTAGTATCGTTTTACTTATTTTACCTAGTTCGCTTTTGGCTGGGTTTATGAGTGTGCATGCAGGGTTGGTTTTGAAATTTTCTTTGTGGTCTTTTAGTGTGATAAAGGCTTGCGTCTTGCTCATGCAACTTATTCGGTCATCTAGGTCTAATTTTTGAGCGATTGCTTTAGCTTCTTTATTTATATCGTGTTCTATTGTTTTGGGTGCCTTTTTGTATGTTTTGGTTATGTTGTTCTTTAGTAATTTATTGTGCGTAGGAGGGCTTAGTTTGTATAAATTTCTTGTTTTGTCGGCTGCAATAAATACATTTGTTGAACTGTTTATTTTAGCTATATCTTCTTTTAGCTTTTTTTGGAATGCATCTTGTTTTTTATGGAATTTTATGTTTAAATTTCTTGTTTTGTCGGCACATAATAACAGCACTAGTCGCCTGACGATTGCACTAGCATGAAACAGACTGTCGCCTCTAAGTGCTGACTTCCATGTCCACTTTATATATATATATATATATATATATATATATATATATATATATATATATAGTGTTGTTCAATAAAAGTGACTCACCTTATCCTTTGAATTTAGCTCAACTTTCGTTTCATCGGAGACGAGAACATTTTTCCAGTCTTCTACGGTGAAATTTTTGTAATAGTGAGCCCATTCAAGTCTCTTGGATTTATTGGCTTTGCTTATTAGCGGCTTAGACTTGAAGTGAAGATTAGTAGTCCAGGAATGCGGGTTAGTAGAAAGTATATGTACAAGTCTCTGTAAGTGAAGCCGTAATTATCTCACTCGCTGGACTCTCGTATAACTCTCTGGGAACACCCTGTGTACTGTCTCCGTATCTCTCACCTTGACTCAACGTATCTCAACCCGGTATTCTCTCTCTGTCAGTATAAGTATACTTTGGACGAGTCCATCTTGTGTAAAAGGGGTCTGCCCTGCAACAAAATATTTACTGCAAAGGCAAATGAACAGATAAATATGTGGAAACTGTTACAAAATGAGTAGATACTGAAGTTTTTCTTTTAAACTAATTTAATACAACTCTATATGGGCCCCATTAGATGCACGAAGCACATCAAGATGGTATTCGATTTCTTGCCATGTTTGCTGTAGCATTGCCTCATCAATGGTGCCAATGGCATCAGTGATGTTTTCCTTTAGATCAGCGATGTCCCGTATCTTTGTTCGATACACGATATCTTTAACATAACCCCATAGAAAAAAGTCCAGGGGAGTGACACCTGGTGAACGAGGTGGTCAGGGAATTCGGCCATCCCTTCCAATCCATGTCTTGAAATGTTTGATTTAGGAACCTACGAAAAGGTAGTCCCCATCTTGATGGTAAATTATGTTTGGTTGAAGGTCATCTAGTTGTTGGTCCCACATCAATTGCCTTTGTAATATATTTGTTTTAAATTATAAAGAGACTTTATGGATACAGTGTAAATCATGTTTAACAAAGAAGGTTCTATTAATGGTTTTATTAATGATAAAACGATTGCGAATACTCAACTGAAACAATTATTCCTCGAGTCTCCACCAAAATGAGTGCGTATTTCATGTCAAAGAGAACGGTTTTTGATGGATACTCATATTCGAGTAGAAGCTCTGTTCATCAGTAAACATTATTTTTTATCCAGTTACATCTATCAGCCTGAATATTCGAGACGACGGGTAGAAGCTGATAGACCCTCCATGACACTCTGCCGTACAGCCTCCACCGCTGCGGCAGTACGCACAGTGCGCATAAGACCTCGGTTAGCGTCCGAATCATGTTTATCGCGAGGAGATACTTTAACATTAAAATGTTGCCTGTATTTTTGTCTGCGTTTGAATAATTGATCTTTCATTGGAATAGAAAAACTCTACGAGTTTTACTCGTTGCTGGACATCATACATCGCCATTTTGATCTGACGTTCAAAAGCACTATTCCGGCTTGGTTGCCCATAAGTCCTACGTGGCCGAGCGGTTAGGCACGTCAGAAGCAATGACGGTTTCGCGAAATCTTATCATAAAAATATGCCTCCTCCAGAAGGATTCGAACGTGCATCCCCTACGAGCAACCGTCATTGTGGTGAAATAATTTATTATATGAAACCTTAAAGTGGTCTGTTTTTATTTAATATATATATATATATTATGAAACGGACAAAGTCCGACAATTATTTTAAGACATTTTTATGTTTAACATTCTTTTTTATAGATACAAATATTTAAGTAAATGCTCTGTTTATAATAAACAGTATTAAACAACATTTACCGGCCTGAATGTCCGAGAAATTTTCATAGAATTTTCGGAGGATGAATATGTTCTATGAAAATTTCTCGGACATTCATATATATATATATATATATATATATATATATATATATGCTAAATAATTAACGAGACGAAATTATACTGCGATTTTTGAAATACTTAAAATATTGTTTTTTAAAGAAAGCTGAAATATAAACACTTACTCTACAAACACCCAGACGAAACAGCTAAGTGGGATCTCTTTGTGTCTGTCTTTAACTGAAAATATTTTAATTTAAAGTTAAAAATAAAAATACTGTATAAACAACTTGTATTTTTAATCTTATTCACTTAAAATTCGAAGAAAGGTTCTATGTGTGCTTCTTATAGTTTGTAAAATAGATAGGTTAATTAATAAAACAAGGTACACTCTGGCTAGGGACAAAAATCCCCCGAGCCCTCGAAACCGTCCATTGCGCTGGCCTCAGTGCGATCATAGATCCTTCTCTTCAGTGCTATGAGAAGGTGCAGCCATGGGCATCTGCTCCCCAGGGCTGGGCACTTCTCAGTGTAATTTTCCTCAGTTGCGCCCCTGTCATCTGACGGAACCGCAACTGAGTCGCACTCTGCCCGAAGAAAGAGCCGTAACTGATTCGCACTCTGCCCGAAGACAGAGACAGAACGGAGTTGCACTCTGCCCGAAGACAGAGACGCAACTGATTCGCACTCTACCCCAAGACAAAGCCGCAACTGATTCGCACTCTACCCGAAGACAGAGCCGCAATTGATTCGCACTCTGCCCGAAGACAGAGCCGCAACTGATTCGCACTCTGCCCGAAGACAGAGACGCAACTGACTCGGACTCTACCCGAAGCCAGAGACGCAACTGATTCGCACTCTGCCCGAAGACAGAGACGCAGCTGTGTCGCATTCTGCCCGAAGACAGACACGCAAATTAATCGCACTCTGCACGAAGACAGAGCCGCAACTGATTCGCACTCTGCCCGAAGACAGAGACGCAACTGACTCGGACTCTACCCGAAGCCAGAGACGCAACTGATTCGCACTCTGCCCGAAGACAGAGACGCAGCTGTGTCGCATTCTGTCCGAAGACAGAGACGCAAATGAGTCGCACTGCCCGAAGACAGAGACGCAAATGAGTCGTACTCTGCCCGAAGACAGAGACATAACTGAGTCGCACTCTGCCCAAAGACAGAGACGCAACTGAGAGTTTATAAAATTCCCTATTCTTTCTTTTCTTTGAATAAATTGTTAATAAGCGACACGAGTAAAGTAGTATAAGCAGATAAGGCCCTCTTCTTCTGTAAACC